>CM060327.1:37228357-37233357 GCA_030674155.1 Stramonita haemastoma | reverse complement strand
GTCCGAGAGTGTTCTTTCCTAAGATTTTGGCTTTTTTTTGTCCCGAGTTGATTAGTGCTGGTCTGTTACACAGAAAGGTATTTGTTTATTATTGGTGATTCAGTGTTAGTGCTGTGTCCTGTTGAATCAGTGTATGTGTGAATGTATGCTACTTTAGTTTAAGTCATGGCAGAAGTCTCTCTCTCTCTCTCTTCTCTCTCTGTTCTCTCTCTCTTGTCTCTCTCTCGTCTCTCTCTTGTGTCTGTCTTGTGTCTCTTCTCTGTTCTCTCTCTGTGTCTCTGTCTTGTCTCAGCTTTTAAAAACAGTGTTTCTGTCTTCTTCTGTTTTTCTGTTGGGATTTTTGCCTGCCTGCCTGTCTGTTTAATACTGAAAATACATCCCTTGTGGAGATGCCAGGGGCCTGTCAGTATAAATAGCTTGCCCACCTTGAAATTCTGTGCTAGGAATTCCCTCTTTTCTATCCCCCTACTTGTTTTTGCCTTGTTCTTTTTCATCCTGTCACCTCCTTCTTGTCTGTTTTCTACCTTCTTGGTTCATTCTCCTGCCTTTTTTTCAGAAAGACTTAAAAGATTATAACAATTCTCCCCATGCCGAAGTCAGATGCAGCTGGGCCGACTTGTCAGGCGACTAAATCAGCAGCTGAATGCTTTTTTCACTCAATGACAGGCAACAATAATGCTGTCAGAGCATTGAGGTTTGACGAAGAAGAAGAAGAACTAATGTAATGCCTAAAAAGGTTAAAAAGGTAAAGGTGTCCCATAACCTATGTGGTCGGTAGGGAAGGAAGGCATCAGAGACCTCAGCTTCTCTAGGGGCCAGCATTTGAGGGCGGCCAGCCCATCTCCTCTCCCACTGCTATTTACAATTACCGACGCCTGCATAAGATAGGATAAATTACTTAATTATAAATAATAGCAGAATCAGAACCCAGTAGTTAACTAGGGAGTGTGGCCTGTCTGTACTTTGAGTTTGAGTCTCTCACTCTTCTCCTCCTACTGCTACTGCTTGCTAGCTGTGTGGTTGGTGTTGTCCAGCCAGTTTGTGAAGGAAGCTGTGGTATGTTTGTTTAGGGCTGTTGCCTTACACAAGGGGGCCCCTGGTTACTTTTGCAGCAGTGGGCCCTCACCAGCCTTTGATCATGGTTTGTTGGTTTAATTAGCCACTACTGTCTTTTGTCTCCTTCTGCACTTTAGGATCCTCACCACCACCATCACCACTTCCCCCCCCCCTTCCCCCACCCCCCAAAAAAAAAAAAAAGAGAAAGAAAAAGAAAGATTATTTGTCTGTCTCTGTCATTTTTTTGTTTTTTTGTTGTTTTAGTTTTTGAAAGTTGTTTTTAGTGGTTTTATTTTTTATTACCAGTTATTATTTTTGTTTTTTGCTGTTTGTGAGTCCTGTGTTTGTCAATCAGTGTTCTGTTTCTCAGATCTTGTGATGTCATTTGCATCTGTCTCTTCTCTGTCTCTCTCTCTCGTGTCTCTGTCTCCTCTTCTCTGTGTCTATGTCTCTGTTTCTGTCTGTCTGTCTGTCTGTCTGTCTGTCTCTGTCTCGTCCTCCCCCCCCCCCCCACCCACCCACCCACCCACACACCACACACACACACACACACACACACACACACACACACACCACACACACACACACACACACACACCCCCCCCCCCCGTCCCCTACACTCACCCTACACACACACACACACACACACACACACACACACACACACACACACACACACACACACACACACACACACACACACACACACACACACACACACACCTGCCCCCTACACTCACCCTACACACACACACACACACACACCACACTCACACACACACACACACACACACACACACACACACACACACAACACTACCACTACCACACACACCCCCCCCCCCCCCCCCCCCCCCCCACACCACACACTCAACACACACACTCACACACACACACACACACACACACACACACACACACACACACAACCACAACACACACACTACACACCACACTCACACACACTCACACCAGTCAGAGTTTCAAAGATTTGATGTAGACCTGTACCAACAAGCCCTAATCTTACTGGCCCAGGCGTAACATAGTACTCTGATACTGGCAAAGGGGATTACGAGTTACACACTGGCACCACACAGTCAAAGGAGCCTGAAACCATATTGTCTGCTGAAAAAATAGCCCCTCATTCATTCTTCATTCCTTCAGTTCAACCCTTCATTCCTTATAAAATAAATTCATTCCACTGCCTGCAGACGTTTGATCAGTGTTAGACTGGTTTTATGTGTCTGAGAGTGAGATCGAGAGTCACTGTCTGTTCCGCCGGTCAGAGTTTGCTTGAGAGTATTGTTTGTGTGTGTGTTTGTGTCGGTGTTTTTTGGTTGTTGCCTGTGTTGGTCAGTCTGAATAGATCTCTGATTGGTTGTGTTGTGGTAGTGGTGAGTGATGTGTGTGTGTGTAAGTGTGTGTGTGTGTGTGTGTGTGTGTGTGTGTGTGTGTGTGTGTGTAGTGTGTGTGTGTGTGTGTAAGTGTGTGTGTGTATGTGTGTGTTGTGTGTGTTTGTGTTGTGTTTGTGTACTACAGTGTTGTGTGTGTGTGTTGTGTATGTGTGTGTGTGTGTGTGTGTGTGTGTGTGTGTGTGTGTGTGTGCGTGCGTCCGTGTGTGTGTAAGTGTGTGTGCGTGTGCGCACATATAATCTAAAATTTCAAAGAAAAAACTAACCACTGAAATTGTGAATTTAATATGCATGCATAATGATTAATATGATATCAAATTCATACTAGGTATATTATAGATTCCATTCAGTGTTGTTTTCCCCTTTGAAGCAAGTGGTGAGGATAACAATGTAACAATCACAGAGTAAAATTTGTTCTGTTGAAGGACTGCTAAGACACTTTAGACAGTAACTGAGTAAGAGGTGAATACTGTGTAAAATTTCACTTCAAGCAAGTTTAATGATACAACCCAGTTAACGTGACACAGTTTTTTTGACATGAACTAGATTGATGCATGCTGTGAATGATCTGACATGTATGTGAGTTTACGCTAGTTGGTGTAAATTGATGGATCACCGCCTCCTGCACTCCCTGTTTGTCTTCATTCTGATTCACCCTCCCCCCTCCCTCCTGTCTCCTTGAAATGTGTGATTGATTGGAGGTTTTTGGATTGATTCTGTTATCTGTGAAGGTGGATCCTTTTGATTGTGTTATCTGTAAAGATGGATCCATTTGATTCTGTTATCTGTAAAGATGGATCCTTTGATTTTGTTATCTGTGAAGGTGGATCCTTCTGATTGTGTTATCTTTAAAGATGGATCCATTTGATTCTGTTATCTGTAAAGATGGATCCTTTTGATTTTGTTATCTGTGAAGGTGGATCCTTCTGATTGTGTTATCTGTAAAGATGGATCTTTTTCATTCTGTTATATGTAAAGATGGATCCTTTTCATTCTGTTATCTGTAAAGATGGATCATTTGGATTCTGTTATCTGTACATAGATGGATACTTTTCATTCTGTTATAAATCTGTATTTAAAAGGTGGATCCTTTTGATTCTGTTATCTGTAAAGATGAATCCTTTTGATTCTGTTATCTGTAACTTAGATGGATCCTTTAGACTATTGTATTATGCTGGATTTGTGCACTGTCAATGTGTGTGTGTGTTGTGTGTGTGTGTGTGTGGTGTGTGGGGTTGTGTGCGTGTTGTGCGTGCGTTGCGGGGCGTGCGTGCGTGCTGTGCGTGGTGTTGTAGTTTATGGACTGTGAGAGAAAACCAACTATGTACTGTTGTTACCTGTGTGGTAAAGTGGCTTGATTTACTAGACCAGGTCTTATTGAGTTATTCTGTTTACTGTTTCCAGCTCCAGTGAAATAAAGAGTAAAAGGTAAAAGTAAAGGTCTCCCATTTTTATAACCTAGGTGGTCATAGGGGAGCAAGGCATCAGAGACCTCAGCTTCTCTAGGGGCCAGCATATGAGGGCAGCACCCATCTCCTCCCCCTTGCGGCTTTACCGTCCCTGACCCTAAAGAGGGCAAGTACAACTGTCAACTGGGTGAACTGGAGGACTGTAGTAAACTGGGGCACTGTACTGAAGCCAAGGAGTGCAAAGAGTCACCCATAAATAAAGAGTAAACAACAACAACAACAACAACAAAAAACCCACCCCAAAAGTCAAAGATTCAGTACAAATTGACACTTGCCACATGCCCCATTCTCACAGTTGAGTTCCCTTTTTGATAGGTGGGGTGAGGGTAATAAGGGAGTGGGCAGGTATTATAAAGTGAAGGTTACAGTCTGTCAAGGGATAGGGAACAATGTCAGTATTTTGGACTTGACTTGACAAGGAGGGCAAAGCGCTTCATTCAAAGGATTAACCCCCAAACCCAAGTTCAAGTTGTGTAGACCTGCATTATTGAACTGGCTAAGTACTGCTGAGTGAAGTACATGAAGTTCTGTCCAGTTTGGCCAGACTTACTCTGAATATGGATCACATGTCATTGTCAGGAGGTACGGATGACATCGGTGACATGACCCATGATCAGAACTGGGGCTGGACATAAATGGCATGGCATGGCATGGCATGGCATGGCATGGCATGGCATGACCCCACAGACCTATCTATGCAAGCTATGGGGCTGAAGGAGAGAGAGAGAGAGGGTGAGAAAGAGAGAGAGAGAGAGAGGGAGAGAGAGAGGAGAGAGAGAGGAGAGAGAGAGAGAGAGAGAGAGAGAGAGAGAGAGGAGAGGCTTGGGGGAGTGGGAAAGTCGGTGTCATGTGGGATGAGGGGTTGTCAGTTAGGCAGGGGATCAGTGATGATTTGTGCCCATGGCCACTTTCTCAGCTTCCTCCCCAGCCTTTTCCCCCCTTTTTTTTCCCTGTTCCTGGTTGGTAGGTTATGTGTGTGTCTATGTGTGTTACTGTGTGTGTGTGTGTCACTGTGTGTGTGTGTGTGTGTGTGTGTGTGTGTGTGTGTGCGCGCGCACGCGCA
>CM060327.1:37200857-37223357 GCA_030674155.1 Stramonita haemastoma | reverse complement strand
GATCGCAGTGTTCAATGTCTCTTATCTAACCCACTTTTATTCAATCTACATGATGCTGAATGCATCAACCACTCACTCATTGTCCTATTTCTTGTCTCTGTTTCTGTCTGTGTCTGTATCTCTGTCTGTCTGTCTGTCTCCTTCTCCATCTCTTCCCTCTCTTTGTCTGTTTCTCTTATTCCAGTGCAGACGAGTGCGTGACCACAAACACACACACACACACACACACACACACACACACACACACACACACACACACACACACACACACACACCACACTCAAAGCATGTGGGATAGGAAAGAGCTATTACTTTAATTAACTTCTTTTTTTTCTTTTTTTTCCCCCACGCTCCCATATTTTGCTTTCATCTGTTCCATTTTAGAGATGATTTTTACCTAAGGGACAAAATAAAATAATAATGACAATGATAATAATAAACCAGCAGCAATATAATCAAAATTAAAATATGATATAATAATAATAATAAAACCAACAGTGGCAGCAAAGAGAACCCCCCCCCCCCCCAAAAACCCCCCCAAAAAACCCCAACCCACAAACAAACAAAACTGACAACAATAATAATGAGGTAAGTAATATTAATCTACCAGTGCATACATATATAATATACAGTAACAGCAGTATCCAGCAGAAAGAAAGAGAAGATATTAATATAGATGATGATAATAACAAATCATTATAATAACACAGTACCTCCCCACCCCCCCCCTCCCCATTTCCAAAATTACATAAGCTCAAAAGATTAAAAAAATTAAATTTTTTTTTTTAGCATAGGCTCAAAAGATAGGGGAGAGGGAAAGGAGTTAGGAAAGGAGTTGGCGTGGTGGTTAAAAGTAAAAAGTCTTAACAGTATAAAAAACACAGTTTTGGAAGCGAGTGACAGTGGAATGTAAGCTTACTTAACAACGAGTTGGAAAGGCAGGCAGGGAGGGAGGAACTCTAGAGCTTCACTCCATGAGTAAAAGCCAAGGAATTAAGGTGTGACTGTGACATACTTCATACTGTAGTGTAGGCAGTGCAGGCTCTGTGTGTGTGTGTGGTGTGTGTGTGTGTGTGTGTGTGTGTGGTGTGGTGTGTGTGGTGTGTGTGTGTGTGTGTGTGTGTGTGTGTGTGTTGTTGTGTGTGTGTGGTGTGGTGTGTGTGTTGTGGTGTGGTGTGGTGTGTGTGTGTGTGTGTGTGTGTGTGTGTGTGTGTGTGTTGTGTTGTGTGTGTGTGTGTGTGTGTGTGTGTGTGTGTGTGTGTGTGTTGTGTGTGTTGTGTGTGTGTGTGTGTGTGTGTGTATGTGTGTGTGTGAGAGTTAGAGAGAGAGAGAGAGAGAGAGAGAGAGAGAGAGAGAGAGAGAGAGGGGTGTGGTAGTGTGTGTGTGTTGTTGTGTGTGTGGTGGATGGTGTGTGTATGTGTTGTGAGTATAGACATGTACACATGTGTGTGTTTCTGAGAGAGGGAGACTCCTAGAGTCAAAATACTTTAATCATCCCGTGAAGGACAATTACAACACTGACAGGCACAGTTTTCTGTGTCTTAGGCAAGAAAGAAGAGAGAGAGAGAGAGAGAGAGAGAGACAGAGAGAAGAAGACAGAGAGACAGACAGACAGACAGAAGACAGGGTAGAGTGTGTGTGTGTGTGTGTGTGTGTGTTGTGTGTGAGTGAGTGAGTGTGGAGTCTCTCACTGTTTCTGTTTTGACAGTGTCTTGCCTCTTAATTCAACTAATTGTCTCTCTTCTTTGTCTCACTCTCTCTTGTGTTTGTGTCCCTTTCTCTCTTTTTCTTTATCTTATGATGTATGATTGTCTTCTTCTGTGTCCTTTTTTCTGTTAGATTCCATTTAGTACGTGAGACGCTTTTCCGCCTCCCCCTACCCTCTTCTTCTCTCACTGCCTTCAGTCCTCTTTTATTAAATGTCCTTTTCGACTCCCATTTTTTTTTCAGTGACATTATTTCGTGTCCCTTGTGTTCTAACTTCCCATCTGGCCAAGTTTTGCTTGTCCTGTCTCTGTTTATTCTGTCATCTGTTTGTGTCTGTCTATGTAGAGCTCTGTCTGTCTAACACACACGCACATGCATGCATGCATGCATGCACGCAGCACACATGCGCACGCACACGCACAACACACACACACACACACAACCACACACACACACACTGCGAGTGCACACACTCATTCAGCACCCCCCCTAACTCCACAAACTCCCCCCTGCCTCCCCCCCCCCCCCACACCCACCCAGCCATAAACACACACACACACACACACATACTCACACACACACCACCACACACACACACACACACACACACACACACACACACACACCACACACACACACACACACACACCACACACACACACACACCACACACACACACACACACACACCACACACACACACACACACAACACCTACCTCTCCCCCCCCCCCTTCCTCCCCCTCCTTACACCCATTCACACATTCACACACACTTCGTCACAGGCTTAGTACTCAGTAACATGGAGACCTGTTTTGAGATGGAAATAAGGAAAGGCGACTTGGAATCGTAAAGAAAGAGGTAGGTATACTATACACGTGCCAACAGGCAGGCAGGCAAATCGTTCTACCCGAAACCCTCTTCATAGTTTGGGGGGGGGGGGGGGGGGGGGGGAATTAAGGAAAAGGACTGGGGTTGGAGGAGGGGGGGAGGGGGGGGGGTTGGTTGGTTGGGTATAAGCCTAGCAGCAGTTGTGAACTTGGAATTTTATTGTGAGTTGTTCTTGTGAAGGAGTTTGAATAAAATCTTTCCTTATTTTCCGCATTTGCCTAGAAGCCTGAAAGAAAACTGTTGTGCCTTTTTTTCCTTTTATCTTTTAAAAAGAATTTTTCATCTCTCTTTTTGCTTTTTTTTTTTCTTTCATTCATTCTCTTTTTTTTTTTTTCTTCCTGCTTTTATCTTGTTTCTTCTTTTTCTAAATTTGTTCCTTTCATTTTTTTCTTCTCTTTGTCTCTGTGTTTTTTCTTATCCTTGACATGATCTATATATATAGATCTATATGATTAAGAAGGAAATGTTTGTTTGTATTGGAGAAAACTAGACCATTCAAATATTTGTTTAGGTCAATGAATGGGATGGAGTGTGTGTGCCATTTGTGTGTGTGTGCATCTGTTAGTGAGTGAGTGAGTGAGTGTGTTATTTATTTATTTATTTATTCTTTAAAATATCAAAGATAATGGAATAACACTCATGTGCTGTTTTACATCCAGTCCCTGTGTGTTTGCTGTTTTGTAAATGTTGTAATCTATTCCTACCAGCACACAATAGTTTACTCTTATGAAAAGCGGAACAGGATTTAACATGTGTGCAAGATGTTCTTGCGTTCGTTTGCACACAGGGCCTCAGTTTATAGTCTCATCTGAAGGACTTTTGGGGAGAGTGGAGTCAGCACTGATGTCAGGGGAAAAATCCCTTGACTGGGAATCGAACCTGGGTCATCAAATTGTGAGCGCAATGTTCACTTGAGACCACTAGGCTATCCTGTCGTGTGATGTGTGTGTGTGTGTGTGTGTGTGTGTGTGTGTGTGTGGTGTTGTGTGTGTGTGTGTGTGTGTGTGTGTGTGTGGGGAAAGAGAGAGAGGAGAGGAGAGAGAGGGGGGGAGGGGGCAGAGCAGGCTGGCAGGCAAAGCACAAAGAATTGTATGGGTACATGAGTCAGTTTATAAAAGTTTAAGTGCGCACGTGTGTAATGTGCATGTGCACGTTATGCTCAAAGTTATACTTTTTTGTGTGCGCAAGGTCAACATTTTCAGATCTTGTATGCTGGCTTTTTTTTCCTTCTCTCTCTTCAAAATTTATAAATGGTAAATTATACATTTGACAGGTCTTCAGTGCTATATTGTGTATTGAAAAGTGTGAAACATGATATGTCACTGCTGTGAATTTCAATACAGCCTTTTATGTTGGAACTTGCATGGATCACCTTTAAAAAAAAAGAGAGAGAGAAGAAAAAAAAAAGTATGCTGTTAATGCTGTTTGCAGTTATGATTATTTATGTCCACATCTGGTATGATGTGTGTTGGTATTATTCATGATTTTTATTCATTCATGTGGAGACTCGTTCATTGTCATACAGATTACTTTTTAACTTATCATGTTAACGACATGAGTACATGTGTGTATGTGCGTGTCAATACATATTATTCATTAATTTGTACAGGTCTGCAAACTTGGGAACAACATATGTTGTGCAGCATTGACATTTGAGTTTATTTATTTATTCTATTTTATTCTTTTCTTTTGAGGATAAGGGATTAAAGTACTCATGTGTTTTTTTTTGTTTTTTTTACATCCAGTCTCCGTGTGTGTGCAGTTTTGTCAATTTTGTCATCTGTTCTTACTGGCACACAATGGCTGACTCTTAGGAAAAGCGAAATGGGTTTTAACATGTGTGCAAGATGTTCTGCATGTGTTTGCATGGGACCTTGGTTTATAGTCTCATCCAAAGGATTTTAGGGGTAGTGGAGTCAGTCACTGATGTTAACTCTAGAGGAAAAATCCTCTTTAACAAGATTCAAACCCGGGTCAGTAGATTGTATCCCTATGGCCTTTCTGAATAAAGTATCTGAAATCTCTGTCTCTGTCTGTCTGTCTGCCTGTCTTTCTCTCTCTCTCTGTCTGTCTGTCTGTCTCTCTCTTGCTTTCTGTCTGTGCCCCCTTTCTTGTTCTTTTTTTTTTTTAGTGGGGATAAGGGGGAGGGGTGGAAGCAGAAGGGGTTAGCCTTTACTTTAGCCTTTTCAATGTGGCAGTCAGGAATCGTGACCTTTGAAATCTCGTAAGAGCTTAAACTGCAAAAAGGCAGTAAGTGACAAAAGCTTCAAGACAAAAAGCTAGTGTTTAACATCCTCATGACGTAATTGAACATTCTGAAAGTCCTTGGGCATTCTCGATATGTATTAAATACAGATTATTACCCTTGCTTTTTTTTTCTCTCTAATTCATTTGCTTCCTTTGTCAGACAGTGACACATTGAATCAATAGTTGAGGATTACCCACCCACCTGAAGTCCGATATGCTGGGCCTGACTTGTCAGGCACTTAGCAGCAGCGCAATGCATTTTTGCTCATTATTATGACAGACAACTGAAAGTTGCTGTCTGAATGTTTGACGAAGAAGAGGGAAACGGGGGCAAGATGTTTTAATATGTTCAGGCATGTGACCTCAGTTTTTGTCCAGATTTTCTGAAGGACTTTCAGGGGAGTGGGATCATTGGTGAACCTTGGAAGCTGTAGCCAAGGAATGAAACTTTTGAAAAAAAATGTAATAGGCATTAACTTTATTGTGACTGAAGTTGCCACAGAAAAGTAACTGACCTGACTCAGCTGTCCTGAGCTTGTGATGGAGAGAATAATGTTGAAAACCATATGGCTGTTTGTAGGTAACCCTTCTTACGAAGACCGAAAGTTGTCTAATGATTATAATAACAAACCAAACAGGATGAATTGAATGACAGATAAATGCTGAACTTGATCTCAGTAACTTTTTTTTTTTAGTGCATAAACTGTAATGCTCAGTATGGACAGGTCTTTGATTGAAGATACCCATCACAGATAGTGAAACTAAAAGAAATTCTCTCCCCCCCCCCTCCCGAAAAAAATAAGACAAACAGAAACCAAAAAACAAAACAATAAAAGAATGCAAGGAACTGGAATGGAGGAAGTGAATGATATTAGAAATATGCACAGCACAGTATGACCTTCTATGATGTATATTATGTATCGAGTTTGTATAATTTGAGATAAGTCATGCATCACTTTCAGTGTTGACCTTTACACCATGGTGTGGCAGCACTTTCCCTGCACACATGGGCAGGGAGGTATAAGGTCTGTCTACACGGTGCATCCCGCTGATAGGAGTGTTGTCGGCTAATTGCTGCCCATTGCTAATGAACATTATGAATAATTGCATCAGCTACACCTCTCGGGATTAGTTTTGATGATCCGCTATTTTTGTTCTTTCTGGATTACAAACTGTTGACAGTTTTCTGTGTGTGTGTGTGTGTACTGCGTGTGTGCGTGCATGTGTGTCCCTTTTCAGACAGATAGCGCCATAGAGACCTGAAGTCACACTGTCATTTAACCATCAGATTACAAATGAGGTGCCGTAACCACTGGGCTATCATTATCACACCTTCCACCCTTTTGATAAAAAAAGGAAAAAAATATGGTTCAGTTTTTTAAAGAAAAAAAAAAAAAAATTTTTTCTCTGTTCCACTTGCAGCCAGCAGAAATCTGCCAGTCAGACAGCTGGAAGGAAGAAACCGTCACCGCCACCACCTCCATTCCCTACAAATCCACAGATCCTGATTCATCCGAAAACGTCGATCAACCGCCACAAAACAACCCCTCCTCACCTTCACTGCTCCATCAGAAGACACACCCGAGTTCTGTGTCGGACAACTTGATGCTACCTCAACCAGCTCCACCACCACCACCGCTACCACCACCACCAACCAGTCTGAGAGTTGCGACCCCGTTCAGCTCAACACCGTCGCTCCAGTTGTAGTATTAGCTCCTCCTGATCTTCCCGTCTCGGATACCTCAAGCTCCAAGGATACTTCCGCTCCCGACGACGACGGTGGTCCTGCAAGCTACACAACATCCTTGACCCTCACCCTCTCGGAAACGAACCCGGATCTAAACCTCTCCAACACCCACACCCACACTACCCACACCATCCACACCATGCCGAAACGGGTCAGCAAAGCCCCCGAGGTGAACCCCAACGCGGTGGTGATCGAGCAAGCCTTTGACCAGTTCTACACGGCGGTGACGTGCCGCAGCGTGCTGTCGTCCTTCCAGCAGCTGCTGGACGTGACGGGGCTGCGGCATGTGGACCACCGCGCCTTCTACGGGCGCCTCAAGGAGCAGCTGAGGTCCTCCTGGAAGGCCCAGTCCCTGTGGGCCAAGCTGGACAAGCGGGCCTCGCACCGCGACTACAGCCACGGCCGCATTTGCAAGGACACCAAGGTGAGTGAGAGAGAGGTTTTTTTTTTTTATTTATTTTTTTTTTGAGATCAGATTTTCAGAATTTCCTGTCATCAGCTATGATGTGGTAGAATCGCAAATGTATGTAGCCTCTCAAGGTGAGAGAGTTGGGTTGGTGTGGGGTGAGGTGTAGGTGGGGAGGGATGGGTGATTTGTTTAATTTTTGTTAGATCTTGGTTTTTTTTCTTTTTTTTTTGTTCTGTGGTTAGAGATATGAGGTTCCACCAATGGCGAGGATTTTTCTTTTCTTTGGGTTTTTTTTTTTAGCTGCCTCATCTTCTGTGATCAAGTCATAATATATAGTAATGGTACTTATAACGTAATTCATTTCATGATGTGGAAACTTTGTCATGTGAATATCAATCTAGATCTTTGTTTAAAAAGTTGATTTGTATTCATTACTGACAGTTTTGAAAATTTGTTTTTAATTTTGCGTTGTGATCTTTCCACAGTTTCTTTGTCAACAGGGTCAGAAAATCATTTTGTATTCTCACTCAACCCCCCCCCCCCCCCCTCTTTGTCTCTGTGTGTCTCTCCACCTTCCTTTTTTCTCTCCACCCTTTGTCTCTCACCCCACATGAATGGCAACAACTTTGGTACTACAATTGCAAAATTCATTGGCAAATAACCGATAAGAATTTGAAACATAACTTTGAGCCTGAAAAACTTAACAACCAGAAACAAACAACAGAACAACAAAAGTTGAACAATATTATAATAACTCATCAGTAAAGGAAAGAAAGAGGTGATCTTTTTCTGGCTCTACGAAAACTAAGATCCGACCTAACTGGAGGAATATATATGTACCTGCAGCGTTGACTCATAGTCATGAATGAAACCTTATCTGACTTCAACTGATGATACCCTGGGTGGAAAAATGCCTCGCTGTATATTTATATATAGAGAGAGAACAAAGGGTTTGTGCTGTAATGTTCTGCATGGTTTGTGATTGTGTTTAGTGGTATCGTTATCAGAGTCAAAGGTCTTTCATATGATATCTTGAAAAAAAGAACGCTGTGGTGGGTTGGGCGCAGATTTTTATATGACATATCATATCTCTCTCAGCAGGCTGACTTTTTCACCTGTAGAGAAATCAGCTGTATACAATGCAGTATAAACTATGGGATCTATATCTGACATACTCCCACACATTAAAAAAAATTTGCAATATAGACCTATGCAGATGCTACACACAACCCCCTGATATACAAGACTCACCTTCATGTGCAAACCCCCCCCCCCCCCCCCCCCCCCCCACACACACACACACACACTGTACTTTTGAGGGAGTGAAGTCAGACCAATGTTAACTTCAAGGAGAAAAAGAACCTCCTCGAATGGAAGCCTCAGTTTAGAATTGAACCTGCACCTTCAGTGTTTGTTACATCATGAGCCCTAACCACTCAAGCTATCCCCTCTCCCTACCAGCCTGGGTCTATGAATAGTATAAAACACATCCCTGTGGGGATACGGGGGGGCCTATTAGTATAAATAGCATCCGGGAACTCACCTTCTGGAAATTCTGTGCTAGGAATTCCCCTCTTTTCTATCCCTCTCTTTGTTTCTACCTTACTCCTTTTCGTCTTGTCACCTCCTTCTCATCTATTTTCTGCCTTCTTGGTCCATTGTCCTGCGTTTTTCTAGAGAGCCTTAAAAGATTTTGTCTGTCATGCCGGTCTGATGTGCAGGGTCTGACTTGTCAGGTGCTTAACCGTCAGCGCAATGCATTTTTGCTCCTATGACAGCTGTAACAATAGCTGCTGTCTAAGCATTTGACGAAGATGAAGAAGAAGTATAAAACACACAGACGGCCTGTGCTGTCACTGCGTTAGCTACTAGTGTAAGAGTTGTATTCCTGGCGGACTGTAGATGACGTAGGGTCAGGCAGTCAATACTGTAGTGTAGAGCTGCGATGATTGACGAGGTTGTCATGTTTGTTTGCGCTGCTGCTGATTGAGATAGGCGGCATGATATGATTGTTGCACCCCCCCCCCCCAGACATTATATATGGGACATGTCCCATCCTTGACCTTGCTTTGTTGTCTAGAGGCACTCTGGGATGCAAATAATATTGAATAATAACTGTTGAGAGTTCAACTCTACTGCTGGTTTGTTTTGGTTTGTGTATTGTGTATGTTTGTTTTGAAGGAAACAACTGCTAAGGTTAAGAAGGGTTTCTGGGTGTTTGTTTATTATACATGTCATTTTCATGTCTCTTTGTGTTAACCATAGATTATGTTTAGAAGCAATCCAGAGAGCAAATAAATTTTTAAAAAACTTTTTTTTTATAGGAAATTATTGTCAAGAGTTGCTTTTGTTTTTTTGTCAAAGTTTTAAAATCATGATTCACAAAAAGGCAAAGCAAAACACCCCCCCCCCTCCCATTCTTGAAAAAAAACAACACACTGACACAGTCATACATAAGATACATCATGCATTCTATAAACTACTAATAACAATAGTCTCTGTCTCTCTCTCTGTCTCTGTCTGTCTGTCTGTCTGTCTCTGTCTGTCTGTCTGTCTGTCTGTCTGTCTGTCTGTCTGTCTGTCTGTCTGTCTGTCTCTCTCTCTCTCTTCTTCTTCTGCTCTCTCTCTCTGTCTCTCTCTCTCTCTCTCTCTCTCTCTCTCTCTCTCTCCCTCTCTCTCTCTCTCTCTCTCTCTCTCTGTGAGTCTCCCTCTCTGAGTCTCTAACTATCTTTCTCTCTCTGAGTCTGTCTGTCTTATTATTATCATCATCATCATTATAAAATTATGTATTATTACTATTACATAGTATTAATAATTTACTATTATCATTTCCCTCAGGTGCTGATCATTGGAGCAGGACCCTGTGGTCTCCGCACAGCCATAGAATGTGCCTTCCTGGGTGCTCGTGCAGTCATAGTGGAAAAGCGCGATAGGTTTTCTCGCAACAACGTCTTACACTTATGGCCCTACCTCATCACAGACCTCAAAAACTTGGGGCCAAGATGCTCTTCGGCAAATTCTGTGCTGGTGCCATCGATCATATCAGTGAGTGGTGGTGTGTGTGTGTGTGTGTGTGTTTTGTGTGTGTGTGTGTGTGTGTGTGTGTGTGTGTGTGTGTGTGTTGTGTTGTGTGTATGTGATGTGTGTGTGTGTGTGTGTGTTGTGTGTGTGTGTGTGTGTGTCATTGTGTTGTGTGGGGTTGTGTGTGTCTGTGTGTGTGTGTGTGTCTGTGTCTGTGACAGTGTTGTATCATGATGTGTGTGGGGCTGTGTGTGTGCTCGCGTGTCTTTCAGTGTTAAATCAATGTGTTCCATGTGATTATGTAGTGTGTGCTGTTGCATGTGTGCATGTTTGTGTGCTTATGTGTGTGTGTGTGTGTGTGTGTGTGTGTGTGTGTGTGTGTGTGTGTGTGTGTGTGTGTGTGTGTGTGTGTGTGTGTGTGTGTTGTGTGTGTGTTTGTGTGTGTTTGTGTTCTTTGTGTGTGTGTGTGTGTGTTTTTGTGAATGTGTGTGTGTGTGTGTGGTGTGTGTGTGCATGCTTGCACATCTATATGCATGCATGCATGTGGGCATGCAGTAAGGGTGCATGCATTTTGAATGTTCTCAAGGGCTGTGTGACATTGTTATTTTGCTTGAATGGCCAATGTCACTTTCTGTTTGCTGCAGGTATTCGTCAGTTGCAGTGCATATTGCTGAAAGTGGCGCTACTGGTGGGAGTGGAGGTCCATGTCAATGTGGCCTTCGAGGGATTGATAGAACCCCCTGATGACCAAACAAGTAAGGGGGGAGAGAGGGAGAGAGAGAGGGAGAGAGAGAGAGAGAGAGAGAGAGAGAGAGAGAGAGAGAAGAGAGAGAGAGAGAGAGAGAGAGAAGGACAAGAAAAATTATATGAACCTGTATAATTGTATGCAGATATTAAGTATTGGATCTCTCAGAAAATATAATATTTCATAAAGGATAATTGAGAGGTGTAATGTTGGACATCAAAAATAGAAATAAAAGATATTATTTTGAAAATGACATAGGGAGAAACTGGTATTGTACATGACATTGTATCTAAGATGAAAGATCATCTTAAAAATGACAAGTGAGAGATTTGATGATCAGCATCAAAGAACTGTATACATTACATAAAAGTTATGTATACTGTGTGTGTGTGTGTTGTGTTGTGTGTGTGTGTGTGTGTGTGTGTGTGATGTGTTGTTGTCGTGTGTGCTGGTGTGTGTGTGTGTGTGTGTGTGTGCTTGTTGTGTCTGTGCCTTGTATGTGTCTATACATGTACATGTATCTTTGTGGGTTGAAACATGTATACATTGTATGTTACAGATGTAGGTTGGCGGTGTAAGTGTGACCCAGAGAACCATCCAGTGGCAGAGTATCAGTTTGATGTGCTGGTTGGGGCTGATGGCAAGAGGAACACACTGTCAGGTACACTGGTTCTTGTCATGATGCTTGTTCTTTTTTTTTTCCTGCTGTTTTACAGTTACAGGGTTTGATATGTTCTGGGAGTAGTAGAGTTCTGTCCACATTGCTGCTGTCTTTATCTTGAGGAAGAGTGTGGTGAGTGTGTGTGTGTGTGTGTGGTGTGTGTGTGTGTGTGTGTGTGTGTGTGTGTGTGGTGTGTGTGTGAGGTGTGTGTGTGTGTGTGGTGAAAGTCAAAGTGTGTTGAGTGTGTGTTGTGTGTGTGTGTGTGTGTGGTGTGTGTGGTGTGTGTGTGTGTGTGTGTGTGTGTGTGTGTAACTCATTCTTTTCAGTTTAAAGTACTTACTGTCATTTCTGTAGAAAGCACTCTGTTACATCCACCATGCACCAGAGTCTGTCTCAACATGCAATTATCACAATTATTTATATAATACATAGATTACCAAGTTTTCAAATCCAATCCTCTAATTTGTGTTTTAGCTTCAAGGACATGGAAAATTATAAATTTATACAAAATGTTAATCTAGATATCAAGTCGCAAAGCGGCTAACCTTCATTGTGGGCAGAAACAGTGGCATACGCCAAATCTCAGCATTGATGAACCTTGAAACTCTAGCTGAGGAATGGATAATACCCCATCCCTGGTAACAAAGTGTTAAAAAAAACAACAACAACCAAAAAAGCTTCCCCCTCCCCCCCCCCCCCCCCCCCCAACAAAAATAAGAAAGAAAGGAAGAAACCACAACCAAAAAACCCCTAAAACAACCTTAAAAAAATCCCCCCCCCCCCCCCCCGCTAAAAAAAAAGTGTCAGTCCATCCCACTTAGCATATTTATGTAAATGTCTTTACTAACTAGCCAGAGGGACTTGGCATGCAGTCCTACCCACTTCAGCCTATAGAGATATAAACATCTTTATTAACCAGCCAGAGGGACTTTGCATGCACGCAGTCCTGCTATCTCCCTCCACAGGTTTCACCCGCAAGGAGTTCCGGGGAAGCTGGCCATCGCCATCACGGCCAACTTCATCAACCGCAACACGCAGGCGGAGGCGCGGGTGGAGGAGATCTCGGGCGTGGCCTTTATCTTCAACCAGAAGTTCTTCCTGGACCTGAAGGAGAAGACGGGCATCGACCTGGAGAACATCGTCTACTACAAGGACGACACCCACTACTTCGTCATGACCGCCAAGAAGCAGAGCCTGCTGGAGAAGCGGGTGCTGAAGAAAGTGAGGGTTGTCGTCGTTGTCTTGTTCTTGTTCTTCTTCTTCGTCGTCTTCATCTTGTTGTTGTTGTTGCTGTTGCTGCTGCTGTTCTTCTTCTTCTTCTTCTTCTTCTTCTTCTTCTTCTTCTTCTTCTTCTTCTTCTTCTTCTTCTTCTTTTTCTTCTTCTTCTTCTTCTTTTCTTTTTCTTCTTCTACTTCTTCTTCTTCTTCTTCTTCTTCTTCTTCTTCTTCTTCTGCTGCTGCTGCTTCTGCTTCTTCTTCTTCTTCTTCTTCTTCTTCTTCTTCTTCTGCTTCTTCTGCTTCTTCTGCTGCTTCTGCTGGTTCTTCTTCTGCTTCTGCTGCTTCCTTCTTCTTCTTCTTCTTCTTCTTCTTCTTCTTCTTCTTCTTCTTCTTCTTCTTCTTCTTCTTCTTCTTCTTCTTCTTTTTTTTTGTGATCAGATTTTTTTTCAGTTTTTTCCTGTCATCAACCACAATGTGATAGAATCACATATATGTAAGCCTCGGGAGTACTGAATAGGGGGAATCATTGTTTTTTTTACCGCTATTGTAACGGACATAACTGATTGAGCATGCGTTATTCTCTCTCTCTCTCTCTCTCTCTCCCTCTCCCTCTCCCTCTCCCTCTCTCTCTCTCTCTCTCTCTCTCTCTCTCTCTCTCTCTAAGTTCTTGTTGTTGTTGAAGTTTGTATAGATGTATGTGTAGTGGTATCGGCGTTTCACTGTGCACAAATCCAGCATAACTCGTCAGTCAAGGGCTTCAGGGCCCAGGGCTAAAATTAGCATGCCTCTTTCCTTTTGCCGAGTCCAAGTGTGGTCAGCTCCTGCTTTAATCAGCACCAGCTGGGCTGGGCTGGGATGGAATGGATAGCAGCTGGGGGGGGGGGGAAGGGGGGGAAGGGGGGGGAAGAGGTAGTGTATATTTTCCTAAGAATTTTGGCATATCACCTTATAGCATTTTGTGAGATGAAAGAGTAGTAATTGTCCTTCAGTAATTCATATGTGAGAAGAAGAAAGCTGAGGCTTTCAAACTAAAGGAAGAAGTGACTGATGCCATCAAGCAACTGAATAAAAAAAAAGGCAAATCCCATGAAATGGACAGTGTACCAAGTTCCTACAGAAAACATTGAAGTAATGCAAGAAACCATTGAAAAACACAGAAAGAGTTCGAAATCATCTGAAATCATTCCCCCTTGGGGATGCCAGGGGCCTGTCAGTATAAATAGCATCCCCACCTTCTGGAAATAGTGTGCTAGGAATTCCCTTTTTTCTATCCCTCTCTTTGTTTCTGCCTCGTTCCTTTTCTTCCTGTCACCTCCTTTTTGTCTATTTTCTGCCATCTAGTCCATTTTCCTGCCTTTTTTTTTCCAGAAAGACTTAAATGATAACAGTTTTTTCCCAAAGTTGGATGTTGTTCTTCAGTTTAATGTCTGTTCACATAAGTGATATTAGACCAAAAAAAACAAACAAAAAACAAAAAAAAAACTTGTAGAACTTTTAACTAATGGTAGAAACAAAAAGTAAGTAAAAACACCAAAAGTGAACATTAAACCCTGAACAACCAATCAGAACTTTTTAGAAAATTAAGAGCACGAGATCAATGTCTCTTTTTCGTAAACAAGCTACTAACATGTTCATAAGCACTATAGTAAACTGTCAATAGGACTCTTCTTCAGCGATAAGGCGAGTTCACACAGCAACACACAGTTGCTTAAAATGTTGTCCAGAGAGTTCTCACGTGTGATGGGAAGACACTGTTTTAAAACAGGACAGTCAAAAAGAATATGACTGACTGAAATTGTCCCATCACATATGCAACACACATTTTTAGCATACTTTGTTCGGAGGGCATTTAATTTAAGTCTATTTATGAGACAAATGACCGATCGGATGTGCTGTTGGATGTGCTGCGCCAGACTTGTTTAAGTTCTCAACAGCCGTGCAACACATTTTCGTTCATATGAATATGACAGACAACAAGAGCTGCTGTCTGAGCGTTTGAAGAAGAAGAAGAAGAAAAAAAGAAAAAAAAGAAGAAGAATGTCACATTAAAAAAGTCACTATTTCTCACAGGACCACGCGGACACACTGGCCCTGCTGGACCGCAGTAACGTGGACCAGGAAGCCCTCATGTCCTACGCCCGAGAGGCCGCCGACTTCTCCACCAATCAGCAGCTGCCTCACCTGGAGTATGCCGTCAACCATTACGGCCAGGCCGACGTGGCTATGTTTGATTTCACCTCCATGTTTGTGGCCGAACATTCCTCGCGCATCAGGGAGAAGAACGGTCATCGGCTTCTCATGGCGCTTGTGGGGGACAGTCTTTTAGAGGTGAGTTTTTAGGAGGAGAATTTTTGATAGTTTTTGTTGTTGTTGTTGTTGGTTGGTTGGTTGTGTTAGGTTTTGTTGTGTTTTGGTTGGGTTTTAAAAAGAAATATTTAGAAATGATGGTTGCTGTGAAGGTGAAAATATTCTTTTCTGATGGAAAGAAATGTAGTGTGTGCATGTGCGTGTGTGTGTGTGTGTGTGTGTGTGTGTGTGTGTGTGTGTGTGTGTGTGTGTGTGTTTGTGGTTTTTGTATTTGCTTTTTTTTTTGTGTGTGTGTGTCTGTGATTTTCATTTTTGCTTTTTGCTGTCTATATATAGGACTGCAGGATGTGAGAGGCTTGTATAGGCTTGTGTCACAAGGCCATAGGTTAGTGTGGGATATTTTTAGGGGTAGAGAATGGATAGGAGCTGGCAGTGTCCTGTTTGCAGTCTGAAAATGGGAACCTGAGCAGCCCTATCTAGCTCAAGAATACTTTTTCATCTTCTGGCCTGATGTCCAGACGCTGGCATCATGCTTTCCTGAAGCTGTTTCTTAGAATTATCCTCACTGTACTGTATGACACTGGGTGGGCTGGGTGTTCCAAGCTGCTGCCTGCCTTAGACAGGTGGTCTGCCTCTTTGTTAACCCCTATGCCACAATGGAAAGGAATCCATTGCAGCATCACCACACTAGTTCTCTGGCTGAGGAGGCTTAGTTCTCGCTTGATGTCTCTTAGCATCTGCTCTCTTCCTGATGCCCAGAGACACTGCAGAGTAGACTAGCACTCAGTGGAGAATACTCTGTTGATTGGTAGAGTGTTCTCTGATTGAATGTTTGAAACAACACAGTACAAAACAAAACTACAAAGCTTTTTTTTCTTGTCTGTTTGCAGCCCTTCTGGCCAACAGGGGTCCTCTGAGTGAACGTTTTAAAACAACACAGTTCAAAACAAAACTGCAAAGCTTTTTTTTTGTCTGTGTGTTTGCAGCCCTTCTGGCCAACAGGGTCAGGGTGCGCGCGAGGGTTCCTGGGGGCGTTTGACGTGGCGTGGATGATCCGCAGCTGGTCCAGCGGGCGCATGACCCCTCTGGAGATGCTGGCCGAGCGGGAGAGCATCTTCACCCTGCTGACCCAGACCACGCCCGGCCGCCTGCACAAAAACCACCACCAGTACAGCATCGACCCCAACACTAGGTGAGTCAGAGAGTGTGTGTGTGTGGGAGGGTGGGGGGGAGTTAGGTGTGTGTGGGTGTTGGGAGTTTGGTGTGTGTGTGTGGGTGTGTGTGTGTGTGTTGTGTGTGTGTGTGTGTGTGTGTGTGTGTGTGTGTGTGTGTGTGTGTGTGTGTGTGTGTGTGTGTGGTGTGTTTGTGTGTGTGTGTGTGGAGTTAAGTGGGTGGGTGAGTGAGTGAGTGTGTCTGTCTGTCTTGTCTGTCTGTCTGTCTGTCTGTCTGTCTGTCTGTCTCTGTCTGTCTGTCTGTCTGTCTGTTTAGTGGTGGTTGGGGATTAGGTTGTTGTCTTTGCTTAAACAATTTTTCCTTTAAATGAATAAGCAATATTACAGGACAGTAGAAAAAAAGGGGTGTGTGTGTTGGGGGGGGGGGGGGGGAGTTGGGGGGGTTGTAGAAGAAAAGGAAAAGAGGAGGAAAGAATGTGTTTGACTAGTATGTTTGTATTTCAGTGCAACACACATCACATCACATAATGTACACTGCACCACACCACACCACACCACACCACACCACACCACACCACACCACACCACTCCACACCACACCACACCTCACCTCACCTCACCCCACCCCACCCCACACCACACCACACCACACCACACCATACCACACCACACCACTCCACACCACACCACACCACACCACACCACACCACACCACACCATACCACACCACACCACACCACACCACACCACACCACACCATACCATACCACACCAGTTGTTTTTTCATTCTCTCCTTCCCTTTCTCCTTGCTTCAGATTTCTCTTCTTCTAATTTTCTCCTTTTCCAAAAAAACCCCACAACAAACCATGACACACCACACCACACCACACAAAACTACCATCACACTACACTACAACACGACTAAATCTGATTTCATCTTAAGTTAACAAAAAAAAAAAAAAAAAAATGTCCTACCTTGGTATGGATGGATTGGCTGGGCAGGTACCCCAACCTGAGCACGTGCTGCATCAAGCCGAAGCAGGTGGTGCACCTGTACGACGGGGAGATCGACCCCAAGGAGCTGGAGGAGGGGCCCTCTGAGGTGCCCGCGAAAAGGGCCCGCAACTCCATCCCCAACGGTGGGTTAGGAGGGTTACTGCACCCGTCATCGTCGTTCTGCCCTGCGCAGCGCAGGCTGAGTTCTTGTCTGGTCTCTTCTTGTTGTGATGTGTGTTGTTTGTTTGGGTTCTTTTCTTTGTTGTGGAGGTGGGGAGGTTTCTTTGTTGTCTTCTGGCCGAGCGCTGTTGAGAAACGAGAGAAGACATTTTGGAATTTGGTAGGAAGCAGGGGTTTCAAGGGTATTCTAGGTGATTCCTCCTCCTCTCCCCCCTTGGGTGACCTTCCCCCCTCTCCTCTCCCCCCCTGCCCCCCCCAAGTGTGTGTGTTTTTTTGTTTGTTTGTTTGTTTGTTGTTTTTTATTTTTTTTCTCCCCCAAGTGTGTGTTAAGTTGGGAAATACCGTTCTACAAATCAAGTCTGTGTGACACAGTCTGTTCGAAATGGCTGAAACAAAGCAGAGAACTTTATACGGGTCTGGTTTTGTTGATATTTTTTATTATTATCTGTGATGCTAGTCTGCAGGGCGTTAAAACATTCCTCAAGATAAAATGTTTATTCTGTTGTGATGTATATATATATATGTTATTATTTTATAGTTACTTGTTATTTTAATATTTATTTATATATTGTTGTTTTATCTGTGCTGGCCACAACTGTGATGAAATGCATGTACAGTGTATATTATGATATTGAATGTTAAGTGTTACTTTTGTGAAAGGTAAACACTGTTGATAATCTTCACTGTCTTTTTTTTTTTATTACGAGATTTTTGTCTCTCTATTTGGGGGACTGGATAGCTTGGTGGTTTAGAGCATTGTGCTCACAATCTGACCACCTGGGATGATTCCAGGTTTCAGTTACCACCAATACACCTGTTTAGAGGAGTTTTTTGCCCTGGGAGTTAACTTCAGACTGACTCTACTCCCCCAAATGTCCTCCTCATGAGATTATAAACCATATCCTGTGTGGAAATGCATGCAGAACATCTTGCACACACGTTTAAACCTGTCCTGCTTTTCGGAAGAGCAGGTCATTTTGTGCCAGTGGGAATGGATAAATTTTTTTAAATGCCTGCACACTGGTGTCATGGTTAGACATCATCCCTGAAGTTGGAATGCAGCTACCTTAATGGTGGGCAAATATGGTTGAATAAAAATGCAAAATATCACCACTGGTAAACCTTGCAGCTCTAGTCGAGGAAATACAGATTAAATCTCTCAACTTATTTTTAATTATTTGCTGTATGGTAATTGGCAGCTATTGTTTTGAGTTGTAAAACAAATTCTGTGTTGTGTGTGTGTGTGTGTTGTGTGTGTGTGGCTCGCATGTGTGCCTATGGATGTATTTTTGTGTACGCTCACAAATTTGTGTATAGTGTATGTATGATTTGTGTGATTTTATGATTTGTATGATTTTTTATAATATGTTTTATATACTTTATTGTACTCAATAATACTCTGTTTTGATTGCATGATTATAGATGCATATGTTTTTTCTATGCATTTTTTTTTGCAACTTTAAACAATGTTTGGAAGCCTAATTTTTTGCATGTTTATTAGTATGTATGTATGTATGTATGTATGTATGTATGTATGTATGTATGTATGTGTGTGTGTGTGTGTGTGTGTGTGTGTGTGTGTGTGTGTGTGTGTGTGTGTGTGTTGCTCAGACTTGTGTGAGTAGGTGATCACTTTCACAAACACACTCACACTCCTGAACACATGCACAAAACATACACATACACAGACAGACAGACACACAGACAGACACACACACACACACACACACGCACACACACACACACACACTCACACTCTCTCTCTCTCTCACCCCCACACACACACACACACACACACACACACACACACACACACACACACACACACACACACACACACACACACACACTCCACAGGGATAGGGAAGTGGGTTGATAGGAAACTACTGTACAAGCTGTGGTTTTCAAGCTTTCATCATCAAATGATTATGAGCAGTGAAAAGCATGTGTGCGATGAAGCGAGAGTTCATGGTATACCATCAAAAGACTGTTAAAATGGACATGCTGTTTGATACAGCTGTTACAGTTATGAACAAATGACTGACCAGGCTATATAGACTAGAACACAAAGCCAGTACAAGCAAATGGTGTTCAAGCCCCTCGCTATCTGACCCAGACAGTTATAGTTCTAAAGATCTCCCGCTTTGATAAGAATATTTTGAATGTTCTGTATATAGATATGCTCGTGAAAGTAATGGTTTCAGACCACAGGCCTGTTTGGCCAAGTGGATAAAATGTTTGACTGTTCATCCCAATAGTCATAGGTTTGATTTCCACTTAGCTAAGTTGGAAGCTGGCTTTCTCTTCAGAGCTAACATATGTGCAAATCTCATTTCCCTGCTAGACTTTAATCTTGTATTCATGAACACATGCATAGACAAGTCTTTCATGCATGCTACGCCCCATTTCACCTTTTCAAAGAGAAGGCCTTTAAAGAACCATTAGGAATGAAGCACAAAAATAAAAGCACACACATATCAACGTGACATTTAAGCATCATTCCTGACGATGCTTCATGATAACAAATTCATTGCATGATGTGCACAAATCTCAGGATGAATATTGGAGTGCTTGCTGAGAAAGAGGGAGTCTGTGTTAGAGCACAGTCCATCTTGAATGAGATCTCAGTATTCAGCTATCTTTGTAGATGGAGCCTAGTCATCAAAAACTGAATACATTGACTCATTCTAGCAGTAGAATAGGACAGAGCCTGTTTCTTCTCCTTGTTTGAAAGTTTAGACAGCAACCATAGTTATCTGTCATAGGAACAGAAATATAAAGGGCTCCCGTTAAACACCTGACAAGTTAGGCCCAGCACATCCAACTTTGGTGTGTTGGATGTATGAGTGATTGACCGGAGTTCTTCCCTAAATCCTTGAGGGAAAGTCACAAGAGCACTGTACTCCACTGCACTGACTTTGTTTCATGAGCAAGTTGAACTTGGTTTAGAGCCCATCCCTCTCCAGATATCTGATATACATTTATTCAAAACTTAAAAAAAAATAATGGGGGCTGCATGCATCTGAGTATCTGGAGAAGGCTGAACTTTTTCTCGGTAGCTGACCACTAGTACACAAGCCCATAGGGAGAGAGGGTTATGCCTATGCTTCATTTTTCGTGTAGCATTGATCCTGTAATGTTACAGTAGCAGAAAACCCAGCTTGCCTCTAGAGTGTAACCATACTGTCATTTTGATGACCTTACCTATTTTGAATGCTAACAGAAATAATTTGCAATTTAATTGGAAAATAATTTAGCTTTGTTTTATTGTAAGAATTGCTTGTTTTTTTAAAATGTTATTGAAACTTTAAAAGCACTTTTAGTGTACAGAAGTAGTCATCACCCTGACCTGTTTGTATAGTTTTCATGTAGTATCTATATCCAAGAATGAAACAGCTTTTCTGTCATTATTCCATGTTTATTAGGCAACCATACAAGTAGATCATGTAAACAATATGGTGACCTTGACCTACTTATTTCTATGCCAAAGCAGTATGTTGAAAGGTGACTTAGACCTACTTATAAACCAGCTAAAAAGGTGTGTACATGTAGGTAATCAGGTGACCTTGACCTACTTTAAACCAGCCAAATAGCTATGAATATGTGCATGTAGGTAACAGTGTGACCTTTAACCAACTACTTATAAAGGCGTTGTTATGGTATGAGACATAAGTAGGGTGACGATGTAAAGTGTGACCTTGACCTACATTCAGTTGGGCTAAGAATGACTACGTAATCAATATTATGACCAGGACCTACTTTAAGTGGGAGTTTACCATTTTGGTAATTGTGACATGGTCTTGACCTAACATTGTGTCATAGTCATGTTTTGTCTGTGTGCCTTGATATGTTTCTTCATGTGGGCAAATTAGATATTAACATTGAAAAAAAAAGAGATGTCATTGGATATTGAAATTAAAACTTAACCACTATTCTTTTTAATTCTGAAAAGCAGTTTATAAAGTTGGGATAGTTCTTTGTAACTCTATAGAACTGGTTAATATACACAAATAATACATGTTTACTAAGTTATGTATGATGCATAATGCTCATGGGGGTGAGTGTGTGCACATGTGTACACTCATGCACACACATACACACACACACGCCGCCCGCATGCATGCACATGCACACACGCACGCGCCACACACACACACACACACACCACACACCACACACCACACACCACACACACACACACACACACACACACAACACACACACACACACACACACACACACACACACACAACACACACACACAGCTCACAAGCAACCTAAAAAAAAACAAAAAGTTTTGAAACCCTAAAATCAGATCTCACAGAATTTCCAACAAGTATGGTGCTGCTTGTTTGTGTTGTTACAGAAAACACACAATCAGATTCTGTGTGTTGCATGTGTTTACAGACTACAGCATAGTCTCTGATGTGTTTTTTCAGAAAACAGTGTGTGTCTGTGAGTCTGTGTGTGTGTATGTTTGTGTGTGTGTGTGTTGCGCAGTGTGCGCGCGTGCGCATGTGCGTGCATGTTTAGTTTTCATGCAATGTACAGCATAATCATGTGTCTCTGTTTTGTTTGCAGAGTACAACATTGACAGCTACAGTTTGTTACGGTGGTGTCAGCGGGTACTAAACACAGGCAACTACAGAGGGGTCCACATCGTTGATTTCACTCTTCGTGGCGATCTGGGCTGGCATTCTGCGCTCTCATCCACGCTTTCAGACCCAATCTTATGTAAGAAATTGGTTGTTTGTGTGTGTGTGTGTGTGTGTGTGTGTGTGTGTTGTGGGTTTTTTTGTTTGTTTTTTTTAACCCAAGTGATTAGGGCATTATTGTTAGGCTTTAAAAGAAACAAAGTGGATACTATTCAAATAGGTTATTAAAGTTGGGTGTATACTAAAAAGGATTCAGTTTATTTCTTTTTTTTCTTTTTTTTCTTTTCTATTTTATATGACAGGAAAAAGGTGGATGTGAATTTTTACACTTGCTAAAAAAATGGATTGAAAAGCGTTTTTCCCCCTCCATTCTTGACCTAGATTTTGGAGGTTTACCAATGGTGAGATTTGAAGTATGTGACCGTTTTTGCAGGGCTATAAACAACATGATTGGATTAGTACTGAGGTTTTGTTTTTTTTCTCAACAGAGCCAATACCTGTCTGATGGAGAGTGAAACAGCCAAAAACAACCAGTTGGTGAGTATGT
>CM060327.1:37163357-37198357 GCA_030674155.1 Stramonita haemastoma | reverse complement strand
GGATGTATGCAGGATATGTTTGTGTTTCTGTAACCCACTGAATGCTTACATAAGTTATGGGATCTTAAATGTGCATATTTGATCTTCTGCATGTGTGTATACATGAAGGGAATTAAGGTACAGGCAGGCCTGCACTTTGAAGTTGGCCTTGGAGATTGTAGAAATCCCTTCACCAGAAGCTGCCGAGATTCAAACTCAGGACTTCATGGGCCCACAAGATTGAAGTGAAACGTCTTAATCCCCTCAGCTGTAGTGTCAGTTGAGTCAAAATGTAGGACTTGTATGTACTTAAAAAAAAGTAACATTTGCCTTTCTGAAATGACAGTTTGGTGATTTGGATTTGATTACAGACAAATGTTTGACTTATATATAGGTATGTTTTTTTTTTTTTTTATTCAAAGTAAAAGAATTGAGGGAGACATACCAGATTAGAAAACAGTACTGTCTTGTGACTATGGTTTTGTTATGCTTTTAATTAAAAAAAGAAATGAAGAGAGAAATATTATACAAGGGATAGATATAGGACAGCATGATATTTTCGGCATGAAAAACTGGATTAGGAGATAACGTCCATCTTGGGAAAAAAACTGTTTCTTTTTTTCTCCAAAATTTCTTACAAACTCACTCCAGATTGTCACCATTTGAAAATGCATGTGAATGGAATTGTGGGAAGCCCCCTTGCTTTACTATGCACAAGATTTGAAGCTAGATTGGCAGGAATGTCAAGTTTGAACTTACTGAGGATCACTGAATGTCCGTGTCATCTTTTGGCTTGTTTGGCCAACAGTCAGATTGGCTGCTTTGGACACTGTGCCCTGCAAAGTATTAATTAAGAGTTTACCAGAAAAGACTTGTGAAGTGAGACTTAAAAAAATATCTTTTCCTCAAGTCAGAATGTGGCTACCTGAAATGGTGAGCAAATGGTCACATATGCAAAATCTCAGCATTCGTGTACCTGAGGAGCTCCTCTAGCTGTAGAACAAACTAACAGACAGACACACAAACAAATCAACCAACAAAACAAAATGGTGTTGCTGTGTGATGTTGTGTGGATGTGTTGATTCAGAGTGTTGTGCAGTAGTTGTTGTTTTTCCAGAGGAAGGAAAAGGAGGAAGGGGACGAGGGCTCGCTGGGATCCAAGAAACTCCGGGAAGGAGAGGTCAGTGTGCTGAGTAGTAGCAAGACATAGTGCTAGAGCGCTTGTGTGTGTATGTATATATATATATGTATACTTTTTTGTGGGTGGTTTCTGTGGAGAGTGTGTGTGTGTGTGTGTGTGTGTGTGTGTGTGTGTGTGTGTGTGTGTGTGTGTGTGTGTTGTGTGTGTTGTGTGTGTGTGTGCATGCATGCGTGTGTGTGTGCGTGCGTGCGTGCGTGCGTGTCGTGCGTGCGTGCGTGCGTGTGTGTGGGTGATGGTCGTAATCACTCGACTATAGTTCTGTTGCATGTGTATCTGTTAGTGTGTGTGTGTGTGTGTGTGCGTGTGTGTGCACACGCGCGCTGTGTGTGTGGCGGTGTGTGTAGAATGCATTAGTAAAGGATAGTTTTTACTATTTGTGAACCTGGGAGCTTTAGCTGAGGAATGAAGAAAAGTATTTAAATATAAACACACTCCCCTGCTGGGATGCCAGGGCCTGTCAGTATAAACACCATCCCCACCTTCTGGTAATTCTCTTCTAGGAATTCCCTCTTTTCTATCCCTCTCTTTCTGCCTTGTTCTTTTTCTTCATGTCACCACCTCCTCTTGTCTATTTTCTGCCTTCTTGGTCCACTCTCTCACCTTTTCTTCCAGAAAGACTTAAAAGATAACAATTCTCTCCCACGCCGAATCGGATGCACTGCGCATGACACCTTACTTGTCAGGCGCTTAACAGCAGTGCAACTCATTTTCACTTATATGACAGACAACCGTAGTTGCTGTCTGAGCATTCCACGATGAAGAAGAAGAATTTGAAGAAGAAGATATGACAGACAACAGTAGTTGCTGTCTGAACATTCCACGATGAAGAAGAAGAAGAATTTGAAGAAGAAGAAGAAGAATTAGAAGCAGGAGGAGGAGAGAAGAAGAAGAAAAAAGAAGAAAAAGATGACAGCAGTATCTTTGTCTCTGTCTGTCTGGGGCAGCAGCACCCGTCAGTACAGCTGACCAAGTACAACAAACTGCCCATGGAGGAGATCGCCAACAAGCTGCAGCTGGACAAAGCTCCCGCGGCTGACCCCGGCAACAACGCTCGGCGTGACCCCAAGGCCGCCGGCTTGAGCGACGGCACCAGCGTCAGCGTGACGGCCATGGCCGAGGTGTTGGTGGCCAAGTTCAAGAGCAACGAGGAACAGCCGGCCCCTCCCCCCATTCGCCGTATGGTGAGGATAGAGGATATGTCTATGTATGCCTAGTTAATGATGGTTGTTGTTCATTGAAAGTTTTGTGAGCCAGAGTGGGAGTGAGAAGTATTCATAGCTTTTTTGCATAGTAGCCTTGGTGTAATTTTGTTGACATTTACATCTTGTCAAATTTGGGATTTCTGGGATACAAAAATTAGGCATAGACAGATGAATAGAGCTTGAGAAATTTTTGGGGTTTTTCACACTTGTTTGGAAATTTATGATTGTAATCATGATGATATATGGAATTTTTTTTTGTAGTGCTGAATCTTGTGTGAAGCAAACAAATCATGGTGCCTAATTTATGAAGGTTACTGTTCATTGAAGGTTTTGTAAGACATGGTGGGAGTGAAAATATTCATAGTTATTTTTGCATAGCCTTGGTGTTATTTTGTTGACATTTACGTTTGCCTGATAAATAGTTTTAGCTGACTATATGTGGATACATACATACGCAGGTAACACACACACACTGTCACACACTTGCACATAGACTCATATGAACACGTGCACACGCTTGCATGGATGCACGCACATTTGCATGCACACGCACAACACACAGAACACCACCACCCCCCATAGACACACAGCAACCCCCTCAAGAAAAAGCAGAACAAAAAAAACCCCCCAAAACCTCAGCCCATCTCCTGATAGCACAAAATACTAAAGACATACAACGCAAACCCCCCACCCCCCAAACAAAAAAAGACTACTGTATTTATTGAAAGACATCTTACGAAAACAGTATCATACACACTAGGCCTGACTTGTCAGGCGCTGAACAGTAACACAGCACATTTTCACACATATGACCAAAGAGAATAGTTGGTGTCTGAGCAAGCGTTGAACAACACAAAGTAAGAAGAGAATGAAAGAAGACAGAAAACAACACAGCTCAATATTTTCCCCGCAGAAAGGGCAGCCGGTGCTGCTGGCGGCGCAGTCAGCCAGCGAGACGTGCTACTTCTGCCAGAAGCGGGTGTACATCATGGAGCGGCAGGCGGCGGAGGGCGTCTTCTTCCACAGGCACTGCCTCAAGTGCGACTACTGCGGCGTGGGCCTCCGCCTCAACAACTACTCCTGCGAAAGACCCCAGTCAGAAGGGGAGGGAGGTGAGAGAGAGGGGATGTTGGGGGGTGGGGTTGGGGTGGGGGGGGAGTGGTGGTGGGGGGGTTGGGGGGGTGGTTGGGGTGGGGGGGTGGGGGGGGAAGGGAGGTAAGAGAGGGGGGAGGGGTGGGGGGAGGTTGGGGGGGAGTGGGGGAAGGGAGGGAGGTAAGAGAGGGAGGGGGGCAAGGGAAGAGGAAACAGAGAGGGAGGAAAAGGTGTGGGGATTGAGTGAAAGATTTATTGAGTGAAGTGAGAAGGAAGGTGGCAGGACGGTTAAGCTGTTCACCTGCCTAACAAGTAAACCCTTGAGGTTCTGGGTTTTAACCGTTTTAGCTCACAGCCTTGGCCTTTCTTCCCAGTTTGACAAGAAAATCAGACTGAATGATAAATCAAGGTCTTGTGTGCGAATGCAGGCATAACATCTTGTGCTACATGTTAAAACCCTGTTCTGCCTTTTGGAAGAGTAGGCCATAGAGTAAGGCCCCATGTACAAAAGCACACATAACATCTTGCATACACGTTAAAAACCTGGAACCTAGGAACAAATGACAAAATCTTAAAAATGCATGCACACAGATGTCGTGTTTAGATACCATTCTTGAAGTCAAAATGTGGCTACCTGAATAATTGGGAAGGGGGGAGGGGGGGATGGTCACATATGCAAAAATATTGCTATGGGTCAACCTTGGAGCTCTAGCCAAGGAACCCTACCCCCCATCCCCCCAAAACAAAACACTCCAAAGAAACAACCCCCCCCCCAAAAAAAAACACCAAAATCCAGAAAACATCCAACATATTGAAGCATAACAAATGCAAATCATAATCATTTACACCATTGATATTTTTGTCAGGCAGTTGTCCCCCCCCCTCCCTCAAATAATCGGAATGATGGAATCAATTTCAATTTTCTTTAAAAATATTTGTTTGTCTTTCACTCTTTGCAGTGAAGTTCTACTGCTATAGACACGGGTCACCAGAGACAAGGACACGACCACGACGCAAACGCAACTTTGATGTCAATGATGATTCCAAGGTAAGCACTGAGGTGTTACAGCCTTTTGAAAAATGTTTTTAAAGAAAATTAAATCAGTGAAATATTCATCTTACATTGTTTTCGTGAGTATGTCAGTATGGTCAAGTATCTATTGTGTACAGAATTTTGTTTTTTCTTTGAATGCTCAGTCAGCATCTATTATTGTCTTGTCATATGAGTGAAAATGCGTTGTGCTGTTGTTGAGTGCCTGACAAGTCAGGCCCAGCTTCAGATGTGGTTGAATATTGTATGTACATGCTCGACTTGTAGAAGCTTGTGCTCATTCATACACACTATCAGGTCTGAAACTGTGTCGTGTATAATATATTTTTTATTTAAATGATGATCGGTATTTCAAAGTGAAATGAGATTCATGGTATTACTATAAATAAGGAATGGATGCTGTATACAGTCAATATAAAGATGTATTGTCGGATATATTGGAGCATGTTTTAACTCGCATTAAAAGTAAGCAAGCAATATACAATTTTGACCTTGTGTTATCAATCCTGAGCTGGCTAGAGTATTAATAAAACAGTGAGATTCAGTGATTCAGGGAAGTTGTGATGTGTGTGTGTTGTTCAGGAAAACATTCCAACCACTGTCATCACTCCACCTCAGGATTCTCCAAACCAGCTCAACAATGCTGAAGCCACTCCAAAGAAACTCATTCGTAAGTCTCTTTCTGATTGACGACTGTCTCAGTTCTGTGTGTGTGTGTGTGTGTGTGTGTGTGTGTGTGTGTGTGTGTGTGTGTGTGTGTGTGTGTGTGTGTGTGTGTGTGTGTGTGTGTCTCTCTCTCTCTCTCTCTCTCTCTCTCTCTCTCTCTCTCTCTCTCTCTCTCTCTGTCTGTCTGTCTCTCTCTTTGTCTCTCTCTTTGTCTGTCTGTCTGTCTGTCTGTCTGTTTTGTCCAGCTGTCTCAGTTCTCTCTCTCTTTCTCTCTGTGGCTCTCTCTCTATGTCTCTGTCTCTCTCTCTCTCTGTCTTTGCGTCCCTCTTTGTCTTTCTGTCTGTTTGTCTTTCTCTCTCCTCACCCCCCTCTTTCTCTCTCACCCTGTGTATCACACACATCTCAAAACCTTCTAAAATAAAAACCAACACCACACACAATGGCACATATTTCACCCCCATCCACACTCTCTCTCTATCACACTCTCTCTCTCTCTCTCTCTCTCTCTCTCTCTCTCTCTCTCTCTCTCTCTCTCTCTCTCTCTCTCTCTCTCTCTCTCTCTCTCTCTCTCCCCTCCCTTTCTGTAACACACAATAGCACATATTTCACCTCCTTCCCCTCTCTCTCTCTGTGTTTCTCTCTGCTCAGCGGCCCCTCTGCAAGTTCCCGACGAGCCCCTGGAGAAGCCCAAGAAAACCCCGGAGAGAATCGAGTTTGAGATCTCTTTTGACGGCCAGGAGGAGGAGACAGAGGAGGAGCAGTTTGAACACAACCTCAGGGCCTCCATGTCCTCTGATGCCATCCTCGATAACAGCGATGATGACGACGATGATTCTGACGAGTAAGTTTTTGGGGTGTGGTGGTGGTGTGGATTTGTGACTGTGAACCTCTTTGGTGCTGTTTATGTATTGTTGTTAGTTGTTGAGATGGTTAAGTATTGGTGTGAAATTTTTTGAGGACAGGTTTTGTTTTGCAGTCGTGCTGTTATTCTTAACCGTGTCCCATCACAGGGAAACACTGTCTTGGCTGTGACGTGAATTTTCGGTGTTTTTTTTTTAATCTTCAGATCAGAATTTTTCAGTGCACACAGTAAGTAACGTGTATTGTTGTATACCACTTTAAGTCACGGCAGATTTCTCTGCGTGAAATTTGGGCTGCTCTCTCCATGGGGAGAGCGCGTCACCACAAGAGCAGCACCACCCATTATTTTTTTTCTTTTCCTGTCTGCATGTGTACTTGTTTCTCTATCAGAGTGCCCCTTTTTGGTACAGAATTTTGCCAGGGACAACTCTCTCGTCGCTGTGGGTTCTTTTATGTGTGCTAAATGCATGTTGCACATGGGACTTCCGTTCATTGCCTCATCTGAAATACTAGCTTCCATTTCACCATGAGGATTTTGATGATAATTTTTTTAAGTGGTTAGGATTGGAGGAACATAGGTGTTTTGAGGAGAAAGTGCTTGGGTGTGTATTCTGTGATATTGGGGTATGCTCATGGCTTGTGGCGAAAGGGATGTGTAAGGGTTTTTTGGGTGGAAGCATTGGTTGAGGCTGTGTGTGTGTGTGTGTGTGTGGTGTGTGTGTGTGTGTGTGTGTGTGTGTGTGTGTGTGTTGTGTTCTGGTGTGTGTGTGTGTGTGTGTTCTGTGAGTGTGTATGTGTTCAGCAAAGCTGTTTTATTACTCTTTTTCTTCAATCTGTTACAGTAAACATATTGTGCAAAGTGAAGGATGTTTTGAACAATTGTCTGACATTTTAAACTTTTTTTTTCTGCCTCTGTAATCTCTAACCTATATGCTTACAGATTCATAACATATCCATCATTGATTCATGAAGTTGCTTATATATGCAACTTTTGGGAGTTAAACTTAAAAAGGTTTATCACAGATTTATAAAGTTGTCTAGTACATAAAACTTCTTAAGGGGGTTGTACAAAAGGTTTACAGAACTTACACCCTAGTTTTCTATTTATTCATATTTTCCCCTCTATCATTTCGTGTTTTGTTTACCTCTAAGATCAGCAAAGGCCTCAAATGACTCTCTCACTGATGAAACCCTCCAGAAAGAGGAGGGTGGGTAAGTGGTTTCAAAAAAAAAAAAAAAAAGAAAAAAAGAATATCCCACCTGAGCTTTCCAGTCACAAGCTGGCTTGTATAATTTTGGGGAGGGTTAATTTGTGCTCCATTTATTTGTCCTTTCCCCCCTCCCCCCACCTTTTTTTTTGTTTTTTTTCTAAATGCGTTTCCTTGTTGTATTTTGAGACACCACTGCCCTGTGTACTTTGCACACTGTTTTTTGTTTATGGGTATGTCAGGGTGATGTTGTTTTCCGAAGTCTTGTTCCAGTGAGTCTGTTAGAGAATAGAGTGAGTGAGTAAGTGAGTGAGTGTGTGAGTGTTGTGTTGTGTTGCGTTGTGTGTGTGTGTTTTGTGTGTTTTTGTGTGTGTGTGTGTGTGTGTTGTGTGTTTTTGTGTGTTTTTGTGTTGTGTTGTGTTGTGTTGTGTTGTGTGTGTGTGTGTGTGTGTGTGTGTGTGTGTGTGTGTGTGTGTGTGTGTGTGTGTGTGTGTGTGTGTGTGTGTGTGTGTGTGTGTGTGTGTGTGTGTGTGTGTGTGTGTGTGTGTGTGTGTGTGGTGTGTGTGTGTGTGTGTGTATGTGTGAGTGTGTGGTGTGTGTGTGTGTGTATGGTGTGTGTGTGTGTGTGCATATGCGTGTTTGTGTCATGTGTGTGCATACATGTTTGTGTTCATGTGTGTGCATACACTGTTCTTGTTACACACAGCCTCATTTTTGTTCTTTAAAAAAAGTTGAGTTACTTTTAGATTTTCTACAGCTGCTGTTACTTTTTTTGGTTTTGATGTGCAAAAACACTTGCTTAGGGTTGTTGCTTAATGCAACCCCCTCTCCTACCCCCCCCAACAAAACAAATCCAAAAAGAATTGTTGATTTTGTTGACCTTTCGCAGGGAATGGTTGAGTAGTGTATGCAAGGTGACCTATTTGACCTTTTCCAGGGACATTTATGGATATGTTTCGGAGTCAGAGGTCGCCCGCATATTGGATGAGTGGTATGGCTGTGATTTACTCACTGGATGCTGTGTGTTGTCATTGCCTGTTAGCTAATTCTTTTTGTTTTTATTTTGTGGTGATGCTGTGAAACAGATTTGTGTCGTTTTTTTTTTGTCTGGGTTTTCCCATCTTCCTTTAGTTTAGCAGCCTCGTGATTGGCTGGAATGCTGTGAGTCACTTCACTGGATGCTGTGTTGTCATTGGCTAATTTTTGGTTTGGTGATATGATTTGCGTCGTGTTGCTCCTGGATAACAGATGTTTCTTAGTGTAGTGCCACCCTTGTTGTATGTGTGTTGTTGGATGGGAGTGAAGGGGATTGATGTGACATTGTGTGTGGAATTTGTTGTGGATTCATAATTGGTACACCAACTTTAACAGAACCAAATTATAACCATAATTCACAGCTGTCAATTTCCATCAGTTTTTGCTACTTTCAGCTGCTATTTATTCCATTCCATCCCAGCCCAGCCCAGCTGGGACCAGTTAGAGCTAATTATTGCAGGAACTGACTGCACTTGGATTAGGTAGAAGGAAGGGGCTCACTAAACTTCTCTTCCGATAGGCCAAATGGGTTTTTAATGTGTGCGCAAGATCTTCCATGTGCATTCACATACAGGGCCTTGCCTTATAGTTTCATCCAAAGGAATTGGATATTCTGTTTGATTTTTTTTTCAAACGGGAAGAAAGGGCTAGTTGGAATCAGACTCAGAACTTCATGGTTTACTTGTTAGGTGGGTAAACGTCTGAACCATCCTGCCACCTTCTCTCTTAGTTGGTTTTTAAATTTTGTGTGTCAGTCTAGGTAAGTATATGTAGCTGCACAGTTTTAATCTGAGCGTTCTCCACTAACAAGGAAACAGCCCTGGTATGACCTCTGTGGTCAGCAGGGCCTTAAACAATGGGAGAGGAGTCGAGTGGATGACATTTTGTATTTTTATGATTCTTGTGGATCATGCCTCTCTTACATCTTTTGTTTATGTTGGCCTTTGTGATGTATATTCAGAAATGTCAAAGTAGCTTTGAACTCCCATCATTTAATCGGAGAAAACGCTTTTTTGGAATGAGTAGAATTTAGCTGAAAAAGATCATTTGAAATGATTTGCAAAACGGAATTCTGCTGAGCTTGTGGTCTGTTTTTGTGTGTAGATCAGAATGTTTTTATGAATGTTCTTCATAGTAGACAGGTTATTCTTGACCAGAAAAAAAATGGTTTGGTTTGTAATCTGATATTTTTTGCAAGTGATGTTTTTTTTAGTAATCGTTTCCTTGTTCCCTCTGCATCAGTGGTGCATCTTGTAAAATTTCTTTTCTTTTTATTTTTGTTTTAGTGAGCATTTTTTTCACTTGTTAAATATCTTCCATTTCTTTCAATCTTTTCATCTTTGTGAGGCGTTTGTTAAAAAAAAGAGAAAAGATTCATTTTTGTTCACCTTTTCAGTGATTATCTGCTTGCCCTTGTAGTGGATGTCATCATTGTGGAGATTTTGTTGTTTGTGCATGTGTGCTGTTATAGCGCTCTTTCACAATCTTGATTATAGTGTGGTATCCAGAGTTCGCGATAAAGTAAGAACACATAGATGAAGCACCTACATCAGGACTTAAGTTAAAGTCTGTCCCGAGCCATAAGGCTCATCAGGCCGGTGCTTATCCCGGTTTCTGTGGCGTTAAGCGACTGAGAGTCATAGACTCCCCCCTGGATAGGACGCCAGTCTATCGCAGGGTTAACCCCCAACACAAGGTTGGTACCCCTTTTACACCTGGGTGGGGTGAGAAAATAGTCGTAAAGTGCCTTTTCCAAGGGCACAACGCCATAGCGAAAGCTGGGATCGAACCCGCAACCTTTAGATTACGAGTCCAACGCCCTAACCACTTAGACTACAGCGGCGGCACATCAGGACTTCACACCTCCAAGCATCACTCTCTGCATGTGAAACACACACACACATCTTTTGGATAAGATAAATCGTGTGGGAACTCACGCAGAACATATTTTAAAAACTGTTGTGCCTTTCGGAAAAGTAGGCCATCGTGTACTAGTGGAATTGGTGGACAAAGTTCTGAAAGAGGAAATGGTGGGCAAAATTTATGGAACCCCCCCTCTCTGTCTCTCCCTGTTTCTCCCTGTTTCTCTCTCTGTGTCCCTTGTTCTCTCTCTCTCTCTCTCTCTCTCTCCTCTCTCTCTCTCTCTCTCTCTCTCTCTCTCTCTCTCTCTCTCTCTCTCTCTCTCTTTCTCTCTCTCTCTCTCACCAAATATACTTTAATAAAAAATATTTTCAGATACTTCTTCTGTAGAAGGAAAATGACTTGCAGTTTTAAAAAAAAATCCAAATTGTAATACCCTGTGTGAGTGATTGTAACCCCCCCCCCCCCTCTCCCTTATCCAAATTGCTGACATGCTTTAGCTGTTGTGTTATCCTTTTTTTTTTTTTTCATTTTGTGTGGTCTCCCAGCTCCTTTTTGTTCACCAATTGTGTGTGTGTGTGTGTGTGTGTGTGTGTGTGTGTGTGTGTGTGTGTGTGTGTGTGTGTGTGTGTGTGTGTGTGGGAGAGAGTGTGAGTGAGAGAGTGAGTGAGTGAGTGAGTGAGTGAGTGAGGTAGTGAGTGATGAGTGAGTTGAGAGTGATGATGAGTGAGTGGTGGTGTGGTGTGAGGTGGTGTGTGTTGTTGTGTGTGTGGCGTGCGGTGCGGCGCACATGTGTGTGCGTGTGCTTGCGTGTGCATGTATGCATTTGTTTGTACACAATTGTAAAGTCTTCCTTGCATATCTAGTGACCACCTTAACAACCTTCCTTTTTGCATCCCCACCACCCAAATTCAAATGTGTATTTTGTATGTGTGTAAAATGTGACAGCTGATAATCAGAAAGTTTACTGTGAAAGATGTATTATGTATTGAGATTATAAAGAAAAATTACAGTATAAGGTATTATTGAAATGAGAAGAAAAACAAAGCGCAAAGAAGTTTTTGATATGTACAAATCTTATCGTGCAACCTGAGGGGGATATGTGTGTGTGTGTGTGTGTTGTGTGTGTGTGTGTGTGTGTGTGTGTGTGTGTGTGTGTGTGTGTGTGTGTGTGTGTGTGTTGTGTCTCTGAGTTAGCATTATTTTTGTCATTACACAGTTTTGTTTTAAATGAACAAAGCTTATGAGTGTCCTTCTTATGGAAAAGAAAATCATGCGGATAGATTTGTCTAAAACTGTTTGTGTATCTTATTGTATGTTCACATTTGTATAACACAGGACAACAGTGACTAGAGTTGTGGACAGTGGAATGGATGGAGCATTTGTAATAACAGTGGACAACAATGACTAAGTTGTGGACATTTGAATGGATTGAGCATTTGTAATAACAGTGGACAACAATGACTAGAGTTGTGGACAGTGGAATGGATGAGCATTTGTAATAACAGTGGACAACAATGACTAGAGTTGTGGACAGTGGAATGGATTGAGCATTTGTAATAACAGTGGACAACAATGACTAGAGTTGTGGACAGTGGAATGGATGGAGCATTTGTAATAACAGTGGACAACAATGACTAGAGTTGTGGACAGTGGAATGGATGGAGCATTTGTAATAACAGTGGACAACAATGACTAGAGTTGTGGACAGTGGAATGGATGGAGCATTTGTAATAACAGTGGACAACAATGACTAGAGTTGTGGACAGTGGAATGAATGGAGCATTTGTAATAACACAGGACAACAATGACTAGAGTTGTGGACAGTGGAATGAATGGAGCATTTGTAATAACAGTGGACAACAGTGACCAGGACAGTTGTATATATTAATTGCTACAAACATTGTTACTATACCACTAAGGCAAATGTTCAAAACAAAAAGGGTATAAATTTACTATGGTATCCCTTTACATGGGACAATTCAGAACTTGGCATCTTTTATTTTGAAAATACTGAAAATTTAGCAGAAGGCCCAATATTTGGTTGAAGGCTTTTGCCCAGTTATTGCTGTCACTTGAGCATGCATATATTATCTGTATCATTATGAATGTTGTAATCAGTGTTGTCAAACATGTTAACTGTACAATGTTCATGCAGTTCCTATCGTGAGAAACAACTGCATAGTTGGCTTTTAATCTTGATACTTTCTGTCTGTATAAGGTTGCAGAGTAATAATGTAATGAAAATTTTTTACCATGGTGACAGCCTTGATTTGGCCTCTGTGGTCTGCTGGGCCTATAAACTTTGTATGTAGTTGGATTGGTAGCATCGTGACTGGACCCCCTTATAACTATCACAAGTGTTAAAATATTTATGTGTTACCAGTATGATTATGAGTGATATAGTCATTTCAGTGAAACATATGTAGACACTGTGGCGTTTACATGTTTTTGTTACAAATGCAGTTGTTGTAATCACTACCGTAAAACACATTTGTCAACATCTACAGTTATAATCATTCATTATGAGCATCATTGTACTAAACATGAGTACAAGATCATGTGTTTCCTTTGCAATTATGAACATGGTAATCAGTGCTGTTAATAAAATACAAACAAGAACCCCAAATCCAGGTTTTTCAATGTCTGCATTTTCATAAAAAAAAAACAAAAAAACCTGATAATTTTCAACATCCGCATTTATATCATTAAATAAACCCCCCAAACCCCTGACATTTTCAATGTCCACATTTTCACCTTTTCACACATCCTGTCACTCACCAGGTCTGGCACGGAAGACGACATCTTTGAAACGGCCACAGAATCGCTCAAAGCAGGGGGCAGCGGCTCTTTCACCTGGGAAGAGGCAGTTCAGTTGGCCAACACCTGGAAACGGCAGCATTCCACAGAGAACCTTCTGGAAACGGTGGAGCGGGAAGGGGAGAAGCGCAGACACCCCTCCCGTGACGCCTACGAGAGATTGTACAATGGCCGTGACGAGGACAACGAGGATGACGATGACGACTCGTCCACAGAAGTGGAAGGAGGTAGGGAAGGTGGGGGTAGGTGAGGGACTGTGACAATGACAATAGTTTATTGTGATAAGCTTTTAAGCCTGTTCACAAGGAGACAGTGAGTAGGAAAGGGATTGGGCACAGCACACATATTAACCAGTTCCCTGCCTATAGGATGTCAGTTGATGCCCTTGTTTTTTTGTTTTTTTTTCTGATTTTTCATAAGTTTGTTTCTGGTGCTAAACTGAAAATTTTTTCTCAAAGGGTTAGAGGAACATTTTAGCTGTTCTAAAGTAGGAATGGCATCCTTCTACGTCACAGCAAATGTCATTTTGTGCATGTGTGCATGCACGTGCGCGCGCGCACTTGTGTGTGCATGCGTGGGTGACTGCAGTTTTATTTTTTATTTTATACAACTTTATGTCACAGCAGATTTCTCTGCGTGAAATTCGGGCTGCTGTCCCCGGGGAGAGCGCGTCGCCACAAGTGCAGCACCTACCCATTATTTTCTTTTTCCCCTTAGGGATGGTGTCTAAACACGACACCTGTGTGCATGCTGTTTTTTTTTTTTTATAATAATTTTGTCATCCGCTCCTACCAGCACATGATGGCCTGCTCTTCCGAAAGGCGGAATGGCATTTTAATGTGTGCTTAAGATGTTCTTTGTGCGTTCACACACGGGACCTCGGTTTATAGTCTCATCCGAATGACTTTGACATTTAGTTCGATTTTTCGTCAAACTGGGAAGAAAGGGCAAGCTGGGTACAAACCCAGAAACTCGCGGTTTACATATTGGCAGGCGAACGTCTTAACTATCCTGCCACCGTCTTTCCATATGTTTATGTGTATGCGTATATGTGTATGTGCATGTGTCTGTGTGTGTGCGTGCAAGCTGGCATACATGAGCACATACATTCCCTCTCTCCACCTCTCTCACCCTCAACACTAAAAAACACAACCACTCTCTCATAAAACACCACCCACCCCCACCCCACACCCACACCAACCACCAACCCCTACACCCCAAAAAACTGTTGCAGACTCGGAGTACGAAACGGACGACTCTTCGGCAGACGAGGCGACGGAAGAGGAGAGCGAGCGCACCAAAGGTGGGGGCTCCACAGCCGACACGCTGGAAGGGGGCGGCACCACCGAGGACTCTGCCGCCACCACCACCACCACCACCGCCACCTCCCCCTCCAGCCCCGCTGTCAAGAACGCCAGCGCGCGCCAGTTTCTTCTCCGCTCCCCCCCAGGTGGTGCGACTGGACCCTTGGCGCATGTTCAACAAAGACAGCAAGAAGGAAGGGGAGGAGGAGGAAGGGGAGGGAGAAGGAGGAGGAAGGGGGATGGGAGAGGTTGTGGAGGAGAATGAGGAAGGAGGTATGGTAGAGGAGGCCGGAGTTCAAAGGTTGGAGAATATCAACGATGACGAGGAGATGGAAGAAGAAGAAGGTCGAGACACGGACGTGTCGGAGAGCCTGGAGATGGACTCTCGCGGAGAGGGGGAGGAGGGCAGCAGGGGGGCTTCCTCGGCTGGAGGCTCTATCGAGGATCTGGAAGAGGATGAAGAGGAGGAGGAGGAAGGGGGAGAGGAGGAGAAGGAACGTGCCATGTCGGTCGAGAAAGAGAAACGACACATAGCGGTTGAAGAAGACATGGGAATTGAAGGGGAGGAAGAGGGAGAGATGGAGGAGGAAGAGGATGCGGAGAGGAAGGAGGAAGAGCTGGAGAAAACGGCAGTTAGCCTGGCCATGGAGCAGCTGTTGGTGGACCTGGACCACACCTCGGAGAAAGACTCCGACAACGCCGCCGAGCTCGACAATCTCCTGCCCTCCGACAACGACAACGACAATGACAACGATGAGGTGTTCCAGACAGGCAGGGCCCACCTGGCAGAGGAAGAGTCCATGGAAATCGGCGACGAAATCCGTGAGCGCACGCCCAGCGAAAACACTGCCGAATCCGTGCTGCGCAGCGTGCAAGACATGGGTGCCACCACCACCACCACCACCGGAGAAGACACTCTCCGGCAAGTGTTGCAGGACGTGGCGGCCATGCCGGACCTGTCGGAGACGGAGATGGAGGAGAACAAACGGTTTCACGATCTGGACGAGCGGTTCATCACCGACCGGCGGAAACCGGGGAAGAAGAAGAAGAAGAAAGAGGACGGGGGATCGGACTCGGATCTGACCATCTCCACACCCTCCGAGTCCCTCTCCTCCTCCTCCTCCTCCTCGCTCAACGACATCGCCAACTACAACCAGCGGTTCTTGGCCTCGGGGGACGTGGAAGAGGACAACTTGAAACCCGACCAGGACATGATGCGCGATTACCTCACCACCATGAGCGTGGTCTTGGACGAGAGTTTCTCTCGACGGGGAGAAGGACGGCTCCTTGGTGGTCAAGCCGGAGACCTCTCCGAGAGACGAGGACATGAACCGCACTCTGTTAGCTGAGGAGCTGGAGGAGGAAGGAGGAGGAGGTGGGGGAGGGGAGGCTGACACCACCAAAGACACCACTGCCAGCAGCGTGTACATCACGCCTGAAGTCAGCATGGAAGACCGGCGCGTGTCGCAAGAAGAGTTCCGAGACGCTGCAGAGTCCCTCTCCCTCTCCCCCCCCGCCTCCCTCTCCCACTCCACCTCCAGCCCGCTCCCCATCTCAGACAAGGCTGCTCCTGTCTCTCTCTCATCCCCCACAGGCTCTCTCCCATCCGCAGGCAAGCCCAGCGTCCCTGTTGTCCCCAAAAGTGTCCCCGGCGTTGCTGCTACAAGAGGAGCCCCCGTAGTAGCGGGGACAAAAGCGGCCGGGAAAGGGAGCGGTAAAGCGGTGTCGGACTCCAAGGTCACCAAAACCAAAGACTCCAGCGGAGGTCGGGAAGTCCCCAGAGGGCCCCGAAAACTCCCGGAGATCCCCAGACCCAAGCTGTCCACCTCCCAGCCGCAGAAAGCCAAACAGGCGGCGCTGTCTCAGTCTCACAACACCAAGCCAACGATATCGCATCACCCACCGACGTCCAAACCCGCAGCGTCACAAAGCACCACCAAACAGCCCCCGTCGTCACAGACCGCCAAAAAAGCAGTCCCCGCCACCAAGAAGACTGCCGCCGCTGGGGAAAACCGCCCTAAAACCGCGGCGGCTTCAAAGACCGGGAAGTCCACCCCGGCTCACACACCGGCTTCCATGTCGGACTCGGTGAAGAAAGCCGTGTCCTCCTCCTCCTCGCAGACATCACAACGCACGACATCGTTATCGTCGACTCGTCACGCACGTCTGTGTCCAGACCCCTGCCCAGGCCGGGTGTGGCCAAGCGCGTGTCCTCCACCAGCGTATCCTCGGACAGAAGCACTAGCTCCTCGGGCCCGGTGCCAGGATCTCTATGGTGAAAAAGACCAGTGGGGGTGATGGGAAGAAGAAGGAGGACGGGGTCAAGGGCAAAACGGTGATCCGCGTGGACCGGGGGGATCTGTGGTCGGACTCGTCCACGGAGCCGCGCGTCTCGGACTCGGACACGCCCAAGAAGAAGAAGATCCCGGTGGACCTCAGCCTGCGCCCCGAGGAGCCCCCCCACCAGCCCAGCGTGGTCAGCGACATGGAGGACATCCCCTTTGCCGACGAGAGCGAGGTGGACGAAAAGTTCTTCACCCCCTCCACCTCCCGCAAGGTTAAACCAGAACCACCGGAACCAGCAGCAGCAGGAGCGGTAACAGCAGGGCAGCAGGACGTGAAGAACAACGTACGCAAACGTCTCCTCCCCAACCCGCCCAGTGCCGAGGGGGGACCGGGGCTACCTACAGCCCAGCACATCCACAACATCAAACAGGCCGAACAGGCCAAAGCCAAACACATGGTCCACCAACAGGCCTGGCCAGCCACCACTACCACCACAGCAGCAGACGACCGAGGCGGTAAAGGAACATCCGCCTCAGCAGCAATATCAGCAGCAGCGGCGCTGAAAAGACGGCCAGGTGTGCGTCTTCACGAGGACCCTCGCGACCGACGCAGTTCGTCCTACGACACGCCCGGCACGCCCGATGTGTTGTCGGACAGCGACGACTATTTACAACGCGCCGACCTCACCAGCGCCACCACCACCCCCACCTCCAGCACCACGGAACTCGACATCACCAGCGCCACCCCCACCACGCCCAAAGGGAAGAAGAAGAAGCGGGAGAAGAACAAGTCCTCCACGGCCTCGGCCGCCAAGGTGAAGATGCGCAAGAGCAAGGACTTTGCCAACAAGCGCAAGACGGAGGAGAAGTCTCAGGGGGAGGAGACCAAGAAGGAGAAGAACCGCCGCTCCCTGCTGGCCATGCTGCTCCCGGGCAAGTCGGGGGACCGCCACAAGGACCGCCTGGGGGTCAGCGGGGGCGGGGGGGAGGAGGGGGCGAGTACACCTTGCCGGAGAAGCCCAAGCCCATGAAGGTGTTCATCGACGACAAGCACAAGAGCAAGCACAAGAGCAAGCACCGGCGCAACAAGTCGACCGACAGCCTGGATGAGGGTCTGACCAGCGATATCAGGAACTTGAAGATTACTGCCGTCTTCGACCGCAACGGGGGTCAGGGCAAAGGCTACGACCGGCGCAGTCTTCGCCCCATTCCCATGGCGCCCAAAGCTTCAGGTCGGTTTGGGGACTGTTGTTGTGTGCAGTTTTTTCTTCTTCTTCTCTTCTTCTCTCTCTCTGTCTATCTCTGGGTTCCCTTACTGGGTGAGGTGCATAGTGCCTGGTCTTTTCCTGCACTAGTCGTTTTTGTAGGAGGTCTGCCTGCTGGCCTCAGCCGACATTTTGTGACTTCAGAGTAGCTCATTTTTTGTACAGGTTGCATGCTGGGTATGTTGGTGTTTCTGTCTTTGACGCACATATTTGATCTTCTGTATGTGTAAATACATGAAGGGATTTAAGGCACTGGCAGGTCTGCTTTTGAAGTTGACCTAGGAGATTGTAAAAATCCCCATCTTCAATTCATTAGTTGTTGCTGCCACTGAGATTCGAACCCATGACTTCATGGAGCTACAGGATTGAAGTCAATTAGTCTTAACCACTTGGCTGTAGTGTTAGTCAAGCCTGTTGAATTGAGAAAGTGGAGTAAGATTGCTCACAATTGTTTTTTTTTTATGCAGATATTCGAAAATTGTCTTTTCATGATGATTTTGAAATGATTGTCAGGCAGGATATAGATATGGAGGAGGAACAACAGACATGCTTTTTGTGCTTCAGATACTGTTGAAGAAATTTAGAAACAGCTGGAATGTGGCTATACAGTCAAATGGTCAGACAGAAAAAACAAATGAAAGCATTCTTGGTGAAGTCTTATTGCTAAGACAAAGAAAGAGGCCAACACCAACATCCTACATTGCCAACATCACTGAGATCAGTGATCTTGGAGGGCTAAAGAAGATCATGGAACTCAGCAGAGGCAGAGAAAGATAGTGAACCATGGTGGCGTTGCTTGGGCTCCTGCAGGCAATAGCGGTGATAGAAACAGTTGAGTAAGGTTGGGTTTAGTTGTTGTTTGTTTTTTTTTTATTTTAGTTATTTTTGTGAGGTGTTACCATATTAACTTAAGTTTTTTCCGTTTCCTCTCCTCAGTGGACGAATTCTCTGATTCTGATGAGAGCCAGGTATCGGTCAACACGCTTCTGAGGAGAAAGGTGAGTCATGTGATAGAGTAGTAAAGTAAAAAAACAAATTAAAAAAAGATATTATGTGTTTAACTGAGTGTTTGAATCTGTGGAGTCACTGTCAGAAAATGAAGTATGAGAGGGTTTGTATGTTAAGTAAGTTTGTTATGTGTTTGTATGGTTTGCCTTGAAGAAATAAAAGTGACTGATTTCACTGTCAACATGGTTTTACTATAAAAAAAATATTTAAAAAATCAGCCTGCTGGAAACGAGACTGAGAATTGCACTTGTTTGTTAAAATAGAACCTAGACAGACTTCACACATAGGTACAAGGGGCTTTCAGTTAGTAAGGAAACGTCAATCCTTTGGATGAGACCATAGTGAATGGATGCAGACCATCTTGTGCACATGGAGAAACCCACCCACCCAGCCACACACATCCACACACACACACACACACACACACGACACAACACACACAACACACACACACACACACACACACACACACACACACGCACACACACACACACACGCACACACAACACACACACGCCACACACACACGCCACACACACACACACACACACACACACACACACACACACACACACACACACACACACACCACACACACATCATTTCAGTCATGCTGACCAGTGAATAATATGTTGTATTGATGAATATGTTGAGTTTCTTTTGTTGTGTCAATAAGTCCATGTGACTTTAATGGCAATAAATAATTTCTGATTCTGATTCTTCTTCACACACAAACACACACACACATCCACACACACACACACACCCCCCTCCCCCCTACACACCCCCACACACAAAACTAACCCCCGGCAACTATCCAGTCCTGTGCTTTGCAGGACCAGTTCTCCACAGAGGGGCTGGACGAGAAGGTGGCCCGCAAGCTGCAGCGTGTTGCAGCGCGGCAGCAGAAGCGGGCGGAGCAGCAGCGGTTACGCGCAGCGCAGGAGATCCAGCGTCGCCTGCAGGAGGTGGACGAGCGTCAGCGAGAGAGCTGGAGGACCGGGGCATCGCTGTGGAGAAAGCCCTGAGGGGAGAGGGACCAGGTCTGAGATCTTTGGGGGGGGGGTTGAGAAAACTCTGTGTGTGAAATTCAGAAAAAAAACCCATGTTTTTTCTTGTTGTTTTTGTTTGTCTGTCGTGTTCGACGATGACCTCCAAAACAGCAGAGGAGGCAGCTGCTGTTTTTGAAATTGGGGCAGAAATTTGATTAAAGTGATTATAGTGCCTTGCCTACAGTACATCCCCACTCTTTTGGACAAGAGGGCATACCGATAGTCGGTGTTGGAGATGTTCTCCAAAGGCCAACTAGCCCCCAGGGCTGCAGCACATAAGGACTGTGCAAGTCAAGTGTCTTAGTCAGAAAGTCATAGTCGATCACTAAAGACTAAGCTGTTAAGTGGAATTCCGGGAGTGGGAAAGCCACTGATCATACAGCCTCTCACTTTGCTGTTGCCCCCAGCATCAATGGTTTAATCAATATCTGTGATAAACCCCAGAATTTTGCAAAATTCAAAAGACAAAAGGGGGGTGTGTACAGTACTGCAATTCATTCCGTGGGGATGCTGGGGGGTGGGGGCTATCAGTATGAAATAGCATCCCCACCATAGCATCCCCACCACAACAATAGTCGCTGTCTGAGTGTTAGCCGACGAAGAACAGCACAGCAATAACTAGCCAAAAGTTTATGCTGTACTGAGTTTTCTGGTTGAGAATTTTCACATAAATACTTTCACTGGCAGTCGTATTTTTATTATCTCTTAGCTCCATCACAAAATTTTTGTTTTATGTATTTATTTATTTTTTATTGTTAATGTTGGAAAGAAAAAGAGAATGAAATGTAAGATATGATATATATAAATGGTTTGAAAATATTTCAAAATTCATAAATTCTGATCAGTGATTAATTCGACTTTTTCCGTAACCCCATGTTATCATCAAGTTGAGTGTGTCAGAGCCCAGTCCTCTCCAGGTAGCAGGGTGCATGCTGGGTATGCTTGAATCATCCATCACACTGGCCATGCCTGGCCTAATCTTTTACAGACAGTTTTTAGATGTGTGCAAGATATTCTTCTTTCCTAACTCCATTGGAAGTTTTTTGGGGGCAACTGCACTAAAGAGCTATTCACCAGTTTCCTCCATTCATATCAGTTGTAGTACCACACTTAGAAGCAAAAAAGTCACATTCCAAATCTAACATGATGGTAAGATATAGATGTATAAACTAACATACCCTACTGGCAACAATATCAAGAAGATGGAGAGATGGCATGTTTTTTTATTTTTTTATTTTATTTTTTTATTTTTGCTTTGTTTTTTGTTTTTGTTTTCACTGTCTGTCATGCTGGTGATGATGTCGAGATTGCTGTTGATCTGTGCTGAAGAATGAAGCTGACAATGACGATGATGATGATGATGATGATGATGATGATGATGATGATGATGATGTTGTTGACAGAAGCAGACGTGGACGAGAACCAGCTGATGGGAGAGTGGTTCAACCTGGTGCATGAGAAAAATGCTCTGGTGCGCTACGAGTCAGAGCTGATGGTCAGGTGAGGGACTCTGCTTTTGACTTTATTTTATTTTATTTTTTATTTTTTATTTTTTGGTTGTTCCTTGGATAGAGCTCCGAGGTTCACCAGTGGTGAGGTTTTTGTGTATGTGACCATTTTTGCTCACTGTGAAGGTAGTTGCATTTCAATTTCACTTCAAATTTTTTTTATTTTGTTTAATTCAACACCTGTATTATCTCACTGGCCCAGGCCTAAAGCTGTGTCACTTACTGATGTCAGCTAATTGCCAAGGCCTACACTAAAATGTTGTTATGTTGTAAAATGTTGTAGTGAGATTTCCTTCGGCCATGACAGGCTCTTAACATTAACATTGCAGCCTGCACTCTCTAAAGGAGAGAAAAAATCCTCTGAAATTGGGAGTATGGCTGCCTATATGGTGAGGTACTTGAAAATAGTCATACACATAAACTTCTCCTTCAGTGTTCAATTTCTGTCTCACCATGATTCTCAGGTGGGATGAGTGAGTCAATGCACATTCTGGGTGACCCCCCAGAGTGTTAAGCTGGGGAATGCACAACAACAACAACAACATCAATAACAACATTATCTCACAAATAGAGAAATTTATTTATTCATTCATTCATTGTGTGTGTGTGTGTGTGTGTGTGTGTGTGTGTGTGTGTGTGTGTGTGTGTGTGTGTGTGTGTGTGTGTGTGTGTATGTATGTGTGATTGTGTGTGTGTGTGTGTGTGTGTGTGTGTGTGTGTATGTGTGTTGTGTGTGTGTTGTGTGTGTGTGCATGGGGACATGTTGATGTACAGGGCCAAAGAGTTGGAGTTGGAGGACAGGCAAGCTCGTCTGCAGTCTACCTTCCGAGAGTGCTCCATGAAACCAGGTGAATACACACACGGGACTTTTTCTTGCCATTGTTGCCTAGGAAAAAAAGAAAGAAGATAAAAACAAAAAAATATATATTTCCTTCAGCAATCCTGTTTGACTGTAGTTGAATCCATTTCACTTTTCTTTTTCCCGTTTTTTTGGGTTTTTTTTTCAATTTTTATTTTCTTTTGTGCATCTTGTTCTTGTAGTTGAAGAGAATGGTTGGCGTTGTTTTTTTTGGTTTTTTTGTTGTTGGTGGTGGTGAAGGTTGTCAAGTTTGAGGTTTTGGATTGGATTAGGATTGGTTTGTCATTTTTTTTTTTTTGGTTGGTTTTTGTCGTTGTGGTGTGGTGTTTGCCCTTTTGTTGTGGTTTGTTTTTTTTTTGGTCAGTATTTGATGGTGTTTTCATTGTTGTTGCTGTGGTGTTGTTTTTGGTCTTTTTGGAGTTAATTGGTTGATTTGATTGGATTTGATTGTTATTTTATAGTCTTTTGGTGGTGTCGTGTCTTTTTGAAGGTTGAGAGTTCCTGTTCAAGAGTTGGTTGGGTGGTTTTTTTTTATGAGAGGGATTTCTTTTGCTTTTACAGTTTTGAATTCTGCTGTAAATTATTAACAATTGAATATTCCAAAATAACTGCAGTTAAAAGGCAATTTAGTAATGATGATACATATTACAAGATAAACTTTTATTTTCTCACATATTTGCTCAAGATTTTTTTTTTTTTTAAAGATGTAAATTGCATGATGACAGAGATAGGTGATAAGACTGTCCCAAAAAAGTAAGGCATTAAAGAAATAAAACTGGTCTGAAGTCTCCATAATTTTGTTTCATGTACGAGAACTGTGTGTTACGTTACACACATTTTCTTAATCAAAACTACCAAAGTAAATTTTTGTAAAACCTGTGAGATACATCTGTAATTTTGGGGGGAATGATGAGTATTGTGTGTTTTACCCAGAGAATCTTCAGTCTCTGCACTGTGAAGATGATGAAGGTGACACTGCTAGTGTAGTGGAGACAATAGGAGAGAGGAGGAGGCTGTATTTAGGAATGGCTCAAGCTGTTGCAATCCAGTAATGAGACGCTAGAGTTCGGTTCAAGTTTTTGCTATGTGTGTTTAGTTTGCTTTTTTTTCTTTTTTTCGTGTGGTTATTATTTGTTGTCCATTCTGTTAAGACCTGTGTTCATTAAAAAAAATTTAAAAAAAGAAAACTTTATTGAAAGAAATGGCTTTTGGAGAATTAAGTACAGACAGGAGAGGAATGAGAGTAGAGTATAAAAGGTGATAGTTTTTGTTGCGTGTCCAATAAAACCATCTCAAGTGAATGTTTCTCCTTTCTTCAAATGTGAAGGATTAGAGACAGGGAAGTGGACAGACACTCCAGAAAAGCTGTGTTGTTGCAGCAAGGTACCATCGTTTTCTGACAATACTGCAGTTGGTTTCTTTTTTCTCTCTCTGTGTTGATGACATTTTAAAATACTTTTTCTATTGAAAATCAAAAAAAAAAATTATGGCGTTGATCACTTTATAGCACAAGAATTCTTTTTTCTTCAACAAATTTGTTTCATAATTGTTAAAATTAACATTCCACCTATTTGATTCTTTAGTATCTTATCCGTTGAAAAGTTTGAATGCAACAGACACTTCATATTGATACATTTAAGCTTAAAAAACAAAAAACCCAGCTTAATTACAAGAACAAAAGGCAACCCTAAAAACCGTACTTGGTAGTTTTGCAAACTAAGGTGAACAGGTTGAAAATAAAGAATTTACAATACGTAAAGAAACAGTTTGTGTCGTTTGTGTTGTCCCCAGGTTCGGTCTATCTTCGATAGGTTTTTTTTCTGTTGTTTTTGTTGTGTTTTTATAGTTGGTATTCACTGAGATTGCTTTTATGCAGCATTTTCTGCTTTTGAATTTTGTGTGCCAGTATTTTAGAAATGCAAAAATGCCAGAGCAATTTTCAGATTTTTTAGAAAGTGTGTGGGGTAGGGTGTGGGAGGGAGGGAGAGAGGGGGAGGCGCACATATGTATCGATGAATACTTCAGATAAAACCTGACAAGGTGTCAAATTGTGAGTCTAGTGTTCTCATTCTTTCAAGATTGTTTTGGGCACCAACAAGTCATTTTGATGAGTTTGAAGGAGTGAAAAACTCGCTAATGAAGGAAATGTAGTTAACATGTCAGTTCGAATCAATTTCAGTGTCAGTTTCTAATTCAGGAATGTCCTCAAATCTGACACCTGTTATAAAACGAGGGTAGACTTGTCTTCATGATCACTGGCAGTTCAATGATTAGCATGGTGATTGTCATTTGTGTGAACACACATTAGATGTTTGTTTTCTTGTGTGTTTGTCATACATACTCATTTAATTAAAGAAGAAAGCCTTAATACGTGTCTCTATTGGCAGGGTCACTTCATAATTTGATATCAGAAGGACCCCCCACCCCCCACCCCATCAGTTGGTGTGTTTATTTGGATATCCGCATATTTTATCAGTCTCAGTGTATGTATGTGTTTGGTGTTTAATCCGCTTTGCCTTCAAGAATTTGGTATTTCAGCCTCTAGCCTTCAAAAATTTGGTATTTCAGCCTCTTAGCCTTCATAAAATTTTGTATTTCAGCCTCTTAGCCTTCAGAAAATTTGGTATTTCAGCCTCTTAGCCTTCAGAAAATTTGGTATTTCAGCCTCTTAGCCTTCAGAAAATTTGGTATTTCAGCCTCTTAGCCTTCAGAAAATTTGGTATTTCAGCCTCTTAGCCTTCAGAAAATTTGGTATTTCAGCCTCTTAGCCTTCGGGAAAAAAGATGTTTTAGCATCTTAGTTTTAGGAAACTTTTAAAATTTTGTATTTGAGCTGTTGGAAAGCTTGGGCACTCTGCTTGCACAGTTATAGTAAATTCAGTCTAGTGGCAGCAAAAAAAGCACTCCATATAATATTTTAGTGGTGATTTTTGCGTCACCAGCACAAATAAGCAAAGCTCTTTTTTGAATGTGATAGACCTGTCAGTCTGAGATCACTGAAATGAGCTTTACTGTGTTCTCATTCTTGAACACACTCAGGTTTCTTTGTAAGCAAACAGAAATAAGGAATTTTAGTGTCTATTTAGTTTGATTTTCAAGGCATAGTTATTTTCCTTTTTTCATGTTAAGATAATGTCATATTTTGTTTTAGGATAAATGCATCATGGCTTATGCATGGAGTGTGAATTCGTTTGTCTGCAAAATGACTTGTTGGGGCCAAGACCAAAACTTTTTTTTTCCTATTTTACATTATTTTTTACCATTAAGTATTGTACTTAATGTATAATACTTAATGATAATTACTATTTCCTCATGAATTTTATTACTTTCTTATTTTGTAATGTGTAGGGAGAAGAATAGCATGCGCTGTGCTTTGTAGTGTGAAAGCATGCCATTTTTGATTTAGGGGGGATTTTAATATTTTTTCCTCGCATTTCTTTCTTTTCTTTCTTTTTTTGTGCTTATTATTCATTGTTTTTTCAAGTAAATATAGCTGTAAAAAGTAAGGTTTTCTTTACACATTGAGGGGAAATGTATGGAGCAAGTTATGGAAGGTTGAGGATAAACTCCACTTCAAAAACAAATTTTTGGAAAATTGAAGTATATAACCAGTTTGAAAGAAAAGTCATGAATATTTCTCTAATTTTATGAATCGACTTTGAACCAAAGTTATAGACAAACATTTTTGGAGAAATCTAGTTTGAAAGAAAGAATTTGAAAATTGAAGTATAAATCCAGTTTGAAACAAAGTTATTGGAAAATTGAAGTATAAACCCAAGTTGGAAGAAGATTATTTGAAAATTGAAGTTTAAACCCAGTTTGGAGCAAAGTTATTGGAAAATTGAAGTATAAACCCCAGTTTGGAACAAAGTTATTGAAAAATTGAAGTATAAACCCAGTTTGGAACAAAGTTATTAAAAAATTGAAGTATAAACCCAGTTTGGAACAAAGTTATTAGAAAATTGAAGTATAAACCCAGTTTGGAACAAAGTTATTAAAAAATTGAAGTATAAACCCAGTTTGGAACAAAGTTATTAAAAAATTGAAGTATAAACCCAGTTTGGAACAAAGTTATTAAAAAATTGAAGTATAAACCCAGTTTGGAACAAAGTTATTAGAAAATTGAAGTATAAACCCAGTTTGGAACAAAGTTATTAGAAAATTGAAGTATAAACCCAATTTGGAACAGTTATTGGAAAATTGAAGTATATACCCAGTTTGGAACAAAGTTATTGGAAATTTGAAGTAAAAACACAGTTTGGAACAGTTATTGGAAAATTGAGGTATAAACCCAGTTTGAAGCAAGGTTATTGGAAAATTGAAGTATAAACCCAGTTTGGAGCAAGGTTATTGGAAAATTGAAGTATAAACCCAGTTTGGAACAGTTATTGGAAAATTGAAGTAAAAACACAGTTTGGAACAGTTATTGGAAAATTGAGGTATAAACCCAGTTTGGAGCAAGGTTATTGGAAAATTGAAGTATAAACCCAGTTTGGAGCAAGGTTATTGGAAAATTGAAGTATAAACCCAGTTTGGAGCAAGGTTATTGGAAAATTGAAGTATAAACCCAGTTTGGAACAGTTATTGGAAAATTGAAGTAAAAAACACAGTTTGGAACAGTTATTGGAAAATTGAGGTATAAACCCAGTTTGGAGCAAGGTTATTGGAAAATTGAAGTATAAACCCAGTTTGAATAAAGTTTGTGTTCCTTTCTGGATTTTTTTTCAAAGTTTAGGGGTTTTTTGCTGCTGTGATCATACTCAGCAGTGTGGAGATATCTATGAGCTCTATAAACCAAACATTCATTTAAAAAACAGACATTCCTGTATTCATTCATGACTCGGCATACAAAATTTCTTTTTGCCCTGTCTGATAAAGGTTGGGAAAGTGTTAACATCTTTCTTGCCTTTCTTTAAGACATTTTGAATATAGTTGAAAAGTACACATTTCTGAAGAAATGAAAAAGACATGGAAAGCACAGAAGCTGTATGACTTGTTTGTTTTTAAGACGGTCGACTATAGGGATGTTTTGTATGTGATATGGAATCTTTAATTTTTGTTTAAATAATGAGTATTTGAAGAAGAAATCTTGTGGAAAAGAAAAATTTGTAAAATTGAAATATAAACTTAGTTTCTTGTTTTGTTGTTGCTCAGCCAGTAACAATAGTTTTTTTTGTGATACAGTCCTTCTTTTATGACAAATATTTTTTTTATCAGATGATATTCCAGAGCAATTTTTGTTTGGGTTGTGAGGGATTACAAGGTTAATTCTTTTTAATAGCCACGGTGGTTGCCGGGTCAGTATTCAGACTGTATTTTTTTTTTACTAAATATTTATTTTCTTTTATCATTCATGGTCAGTCTTGTATTTTTGCTTATATCTATATATAAAAAAAGTTTATGATTTTAAAAGTATCACCCTTATTAAAAAATTGTTTCCCCCAAGTTCATACATAACCGTTTAAAGTCTTCACCCTCACTTTATGACCCCTTTTCGATTTCATTTTTTTAAATGGTTATATTATTAATAATGTACCTTTTCATTTTCTTCTCTTTTTTTTTCTTCGTCTTCTTAAAAAAAAAAAAAAAAAAAAAAGCTTGACATTAATCATCTCGTGCATGATGTTTGGTCACCTGACTGTTTTTGTCCACTAACCTTGACCTTGTAGAGTCGGATAAAACGGCGGAAGAAATTGAGGCGGAGGGCCAGCTATTGGACGAGCTTCTGGATGTGGTAGAACAGCGAAATTCATTGGTTGCCATGCTGGAGGAAGACCGTCTGAGGTATTGCAACTCTTGTCTTTCCTGCCTTCCTTTCCATTCCTTCCTTCTCTTTTGTGTCTTGACTTGACTGCACTGGCTGCCTGAACAGTACAGCATTGATTGCAAAGTTGTTTGTAATGTAGACATCTCTGTGTGTGTGTGTGTGTGTGATGGAGTTCGGTGTGAGTTTTAGTGACTAATGATGTGATAGTTTTATGACTGTCGTTTTTGAAATAACGTGAGGTAATGTCATGTTTTGAGTATAGAAGTAGAGTTTTATGTGAGCGTTATTGTTCTATCATTCTAGATAGATAGATTGATAGAACGAAAAATGTATGGTGAATTTTTTTTTGTGGAAAGTGTAACAGTGGGTTTGGTAGTGTAAATGAAGACCATTGAAAAGTAGGGGGTGTGTGTGTGTGTGTGTGTGTGTGTGTGTGTGTGTGTGTGTGTGTGTGTGTGTGTGTGTGTGGTGTGTGCGTGCGTGCGTGCGTGCGTGCGTGCGTGCGTGCGTGCGTGCAGCACGTGCGCGCGCACGTGTGTGTGTGTCTTGGTGTGTAAACAAAATGAAATCATTTTGGGGGGCCAAAAGGGGTTGTCGAGTTAATTGCTCAGATCATACAGAGTGCTGAAAAGAAAAAGGGTCCCCACATGCAAACTGTATTTTCACACATCAGTAGAACCTGGGCCATAGCGCATTATTCTCTTCAGTGTGTTTTTTTCTTTCCTCTACTTGCCTGTGGTGGGTTGTAAGGAAGGCTGAATTTGTTGAAAGCAGATGATGTGTAATAATAATAATGATGATAATAATGATAAAAAATAATAATAACAATAATGATAATAATATTACTGATAGTAATGTATGAAATTTTTAGAGCATGGAATCTTGTAAAGCAAAGAAATCAAAGTGCTTGCATTCAAACCATTCACACTTATGTGACTTGACTGTTCACAAAAGGTCAAGAAATTTTTAATTTAGAGACACACCACACACACACTCACACTCACACCACACACACACACACACACACACACACACACACACACACACACACACACTCACACACACATGCACACACCCTCAACACCACTATACAGCAGGGATATCTCTTGATCTCTTCCTTTGACTATGCAGGCAATGAAACATGTGAGCTAAAGATGAAGTCAGAGTTAATGGATGATTTGGATGTTTTCACATGTAGAATTTTTCTTTCAGACTCAAAATTTCAGGTTTGAGTAATGAATGTATCAGGGACAAAAAAAAAATCTAGCTCTGGCAGAAAAAAAGAGCTTTGTCTGTTGTTGATGATGGAAGCAAAGTGCCAAAGCCCACATTATAACACCGTTATGGTTTTGAAATGTTGACATGATGTCTTCAGCCATGACAAGCTCCGTAGTATAACAACCTGTATTCTCCAGTAGAAAGAGAAAAAACACTTCTTAAGTTTTAGTGTGGCTGACTATATGGCTAGGCATGTGAAAACAACCACGTTCTCACCCAGTATATGTGCTAAGGTCTCATAGTGATCCCCAGGTGTGATGACTGAGATGGTGTCTGTTATGGGTGACCTCCGGGATGCTGAGCTAGGTCGTTCTCAACATCAACAACAATATAGAAAATATTGAGTTACCTTTGATATTTCATTCACAATCAGCTTCATATCATTTCTTCTTAAAAAATAATGTTGATGGTACTGATGTGTATATGATGTTTTGACATGTTCACTTTTTATGCGTTAACAGCCATGCTTTTAAAGGCATAAAGTTTCTTGCATTTTCTCCAATTTTTTAGATTTTCAGGTGCATGCATGCATTTGTTTCTCCACATGGGCATGCTGTAGTGAAAATGCATTTACGTTCTTTCATTCTGTCTGTCTGTCTTTCTGTCTCATTTGCAGACTTGTTTTTTTGTTGTTGGTTTTCCTCAAGACCTGTCTATTTCTCTCTGTTTGACAGATGATATGTGGCTTTGAAATCACCCAAAGTTTGTTTTTTGTTTTTGTGTTATGCATAAACACTTTGTTTGGTTATGTATGTAAATATACACGCATGTGTGTAGAGAAAAACATGTACACATGCATGCATGCAACCATGCACACACATGCATGCACGCACGCACGCACGCACGCACGCACGCATGCACACACGCACGCACGTACGCACGCACACACACACACACACACACACACACACACACACACACACACACACACACACACACACACACACACACACACACACACACAGGTGATTTAAGTCTTTGAAATCACCAAACATTTGTGTTTGTGTTTTGCATATGGTCATGCATTTATACACACATGTGTGCACCCACACACACTCACACACACAGCACAGCACAGCAAAGCACAGCACACACACACACGCTCACCCCCCCCCCCTCCACACACACACACCACACACACACACAGCACAACACAACACAACACACACAACACACACACACAACACACACACAACACACACACACACACACACACACACACACACCACACACACACACAACACAACACAACACAACACACACACACACACACACACACACACACACACACACACACACACACACACACACACACACACAACACAACACAACACAACACAACACAACACAACACAACACAAACACAACACAACACAACACAACACAACACAACACACACAACACAAAACACCCTCCTCTCCAAAAAGAAAAAAAAACAAACCCTTAGTCATAAACTAACCTAACTCACTGTAGTTCTTCTGACAGAGAGCAAGAAGAAGACCGAGAGCTGGAACACATGATGGTGAAGAAGGGCTTCATGTTGTCCCCCCTCAACTACTCCCGTGCCACCCCCAACACCCCGACCTTGGACTCTTCCGCTGCCGAAACGCCCACCTGAAAACCCTTGTGTGCCGGCCATAGGGACTGACTGATTTGTTGGGAGGGGGGCACATACCAGGCGGCAAATGAGGGAGAGTTAGCTGACAGCCTTGGGAACAACCTGAGTGTGTGTGTGTGTGTGTGGAGAATGAGGTCCTTTCTTTCTTTTCTTTCCACTGTGGGTGGGTAGAAAATTGAGACTGGGGGGGGGATGGATGTTGGTTGATTGGGTGAGATTTGATTGGGTAACAAATTAAAAAAATTATTTTGACTTTTCTGTGGTGTTTTTGGGCTGACAAGCTTTGCACAGAATTGAGTACAGGAAAATGTGTGTGTTACATACAAGACGCATGCATGCACAGCTCACTGCACTACACATGGATTCACATACATTCATTCATGCAATGTGCCAACACAATACACACATTCACACACACACACACACACAACACACACACACACACACACACACACACACACACACACACACACACACACACACACACATGTACATGCATGCTCACATTCATACATACATGTGACACACACAGAGACCCAAGTTCTGCAAGTAAAATAAAACCCACAAATCAGCCTGCACCAATTGTCTTAAATTCCACCCCAGGATAAATGTCTTGATGCAATATACTTTTTTTTTTTCTTTTTAAAAATTTCCCCGAGACACAAAAAAAGATATCTGTGGATATAGAATGAATAAATCTTCCTAAAAAAAAACAAAAACTGAAAGAAACCACATGGCTGAATGCTCCCCCAAACTGACCGCTGTATTCCTTAATTAACTGCTGTGCAGTGTTGTGACAACCAACTTCTGTGTTTCGGGAAAGTGACATTGTTATCCACGATACCGTGCGGTATCGTACGTGCGGTTTTGGGCAAGTGATGCTACAACTGTTGTGCGGTGTTGTGACGAGTGTGTGTATACATGTGACAAAACAGACATCGGCTTGTGGAAATACGCTTCAGTATGCCATTTCTTGCTTCGCACGTCTAAGTGCTCTAGGGTTGTGGTTTGGAAGGAGGCGACAGTGCCGTTCATCATGTGGAATCATGTCAGTGATGAAGAGTGGTGGGTTGGCTCCACAGTTCTTCACTTCTGTCAGGAAATCATGTCTGAGGGGAGTGAATGGTTTTGTGGTGATGATTCTCCAAAGTGCACGGACTGCATCACTCTCACTTTGTGTCACCCACACACACACAAAAAGAAATTGCCTCAACTTTTTCCATACGTGGCTGTTTATCTGACTGAGATTTTATGAACGAGCTGATCTGAGTCGGGTGAACGTATCTTCTTTTGTGCAGATTCGGGCAGGATGGACCAAAATAAAGAGACGGTGTACATGCCTGTTAGAAAGATGTGTGCATGCATGATGTTGAAAAGATGTGTGTATGCATGATGTTGAAAAGGTGTGTGGCGTGCGTGTTTGTGTGACTGTAGTATTTCAATACAGGATAAAGAGAGAATCATAATCACAAATGTCTTTGCCCATTTGTTTGAGTGGAAAACTTGTTACAGCAGTTGTGTATAAGCTGTAGGAATGAGCTTGAAGCCAAATGAACAACAAGTAATCCCAATACCTTCATTTTGATTTTGGAATGATATCAGTCAGCCACAAGGGCTGTTTCACAAGCTATCAGTTTTCTCATACATGGTCGGTTCAAATGGCTGATGTTGAAATCCTTGAGATCAGAAGAACCATGACAAGGGAGACAAAATGATATAGCCATATGATTATAAAGCAAAGGAATAAAGAGGAATCACAAATTCTTGGATCAATTTTCTTGACCACTGACCTGTTGTTGAATGTTTCCAGCAATGTCTTGGCACAGCAGAACACTTTTAGCTGGTGACATTGCTCACAATGTTGACTGCTTCAGAGAATTCATCAGAACAAGACAACATGAAGAGAGCATTGGAAAAAGAAATGAAAGGGTACATTAAGGAGTTTGTTTAGTGTCAGTTCAAGCTGTTTTTTTTTTAATATTTCATAAAAGAAATTTTGTTGTCCAAAGAATTTAATGAATCATTTCAGGGTTTACAGTATTCTGTATCATCTTTCATAAGTAATCTTGTTTTTCTTTCCATCTTAAAAAAAAAAATCATTAAGAGGGGATTTTAGGAGTATTGCGCTGGGTGCATAAAAGACAACGACTTTGTGCTATACTGTCTAATCCTTCATCAACAAATATTGAAATATTTATTTGGGCACCTATGCACGCGCACACACACACACACACACACACACACACACACACACACACACACACAACACACACACACACCACACACCACACACACACATACCTCTCTGTATTTCCTCATCTAATATCACATTTTAGTGGAAGGGTGTTGAACTAAGAATAAACTCATTCAGCAGCTGAGTACAGAAAGTCTACTCTCTGTGTAATTATTAGCTGGAGACTGAATCATGTAATTCAACTGACATTCTCTGTTCAACCATATAGGTGTCTTACAGCTGTGAACACTAATGTAATCAGTGCAGCTAACTCCAAGCTGTGCTATTCTTATTCCTCATTCTCATTCTGCCTACAATGAATGTTTTTGAAAGACAAAAGATGTGAAAGCTCATTTTGTAACACGAATAGATTGGATTGAATTTGTATACAGCTTACGTGTGTGATTTTTCAGCATGTTCAGTATGACAATACTGTGGGTATTTATACAAAGGTGAATGTGCGCATTTTTAAAAAAGAGTTTTGGAGTATATATACGTGCACCAAGTAAGTGTGTGTGTGTGTGTGTGTGTGAGTGAGTGTGAGTGTGGGTACAGAGTTTTTAATCCCAAGGAGCATATGAAAAGCACATATGAGAGCTTCACTTGTGTCAGTCTGACTCATGTAGTGCATGTTTTATGAGAGGAATGGTGGGTTGTTATATGTATATTATATACACTTCTCTTTGAAAGAAAACAAACTCTATGTGGTGTGAAAGTGGGATCTGGCGTCTTCTATAACTAGTGAATACAAAGATGGTGTAAAAAGGTATATGCGGGCAGGGTGAGTGTGAAATGAAAAATAGATGATTGTGATTCTTTTTTTTTTTCCCCAACCGTTTGATTTCTTAACAGCTATGCTTATAATTAATTCCACTGCCATCTATGTGAAAAGGACCATGGGGTTACTTGTTCAACATTTTTTTTGTCTTTTTTTTTTTTTTTTGTTTTTTTTCTTTTTGTCGTTTTGTTTTGAGTATAACATGTATGAGTTCAGTAAGAGCAAACCCTTACATGATTTTTTTTTGGGGGGGGGGGAGGTGTTGTTTGTTTGTTTGTTTATTATTATCCTTGAGGCATTAGTTTGATCAGTAGTGTTGTAATTACCGTAGGATGTACTCGCTGAATATTTTTGTGATGTTATGCGTGCGTAGTACCATCAGCTTCTGGTACTGTTTTCTGTCTTTTTGTTTTGGTTTTGTTTGTTTTTTGAAGCTGTGTATTCTTCGATATAGTTTTGGTGGCCAGTTCCCTGCTTTTGTCTCATTGTGCTCAGTCTTCAGTTCTGATTTTTTTGTGTGGTGACTGATTTTTTGTGTGTGTGTTGTGGTTGTGTGTGTGTGTGTGTGTGTGTGTGTGAGTGTGTTGTGTGGTGTGTGTGTGTGTTTGTTTTGTGTGTGTGTGTGTGTGTTTGGATATGTAGTAGCTGATATGGGTCTTAGGGTCAGACAATGTCACTCCCAGGAAGCGGGATGGGGGATGGGGGAACACAGTAGCATAGTGGATAGAGCATTTGGACTGCTTCATTTTTGTGTGTGTGTGTTCATTCCTCAGCTACAGCTCCAAGGTTCACTCAAGACTTCTCAAGGAGTTCAGAAGTTGAATTAATGTAAGAAAAGGAAAAAAATATGAACAGAAAAGCCTAAAATTTGCTCCCCCAAATAAACTGTCTCCTGGACATTTTTTTACACATAAGTGCACGAACACATTCACACATACACACACACTCAAACACTCACTCACTCACTCACTCTCACTCACACACACTCTCTCACTCACTCACTCACTCACTCACACTCACTCACTCACTCACTCACTCACTCTCACTCACACACACACACACACACACACA
>CM060327.1:37148357-37158357 GCA_030674155.1 Stramonita haemastoma | reverse complement strand
GAGTATAAGGAGATAAAAAAAATTACAGACTATTGAAAAGGAATACAGAAATAGATTAAAAATTTTTTTTTTTAGGAATTTGCCAAATGGTGATAAAGGAGAATTTGTGGGTTGTATCTGTAACTGTGGGGTATGTGGTGAATGTGTGTCAGTGTCTAGGTCACACATGTTCTCATTCTTTCCTTCCTTCTTTCCTTTTCAGTGTCATAGAATAGATAGGTCACTGCTTTTCTGGAAGAACTGGGCCACATATGGTATTAGATGGGAACTCATGTATCAAGATGTTGTTTTGTTAGAATAGTGATTGGTTTATGGTCTCCTTGAGTAAACCACAAAAGTGCTTTTTGAACAATGTACATGAGTGCATGGGCACACACACTCATGCTCACACTCTCTCTCTCTCTCTCTCTCTCTCTCTCTCTCTCTCTCTCTCTCTCTCTCTCTCTCTCTCTCTCTCTCTCTCTCTCTCTCTCTCTCTCTCTCTCTCACACACACACACACACACACACACACACACACACACACACACACACAATGTATGAATAACAGTTTCTGTTTCTGACCAAGTGGAAATATCCCTCTTTTTGCCAAATATCGTGAATTTTCAGCCAAACCCCTTTGCACGAACAATCAGTGGAATAGTTTGTGAATGCTTGTAATTGAACATGTCAGTTGAGTTGCCTGTATAATTTAGCTTTCCCTCTGAAGCTGGAACATGGACGCCTTCATGAGAATGGCCATACACACAAATGTCTCATCCTTTGTGTCATTCCTGAGTGAGGGAACTATATGATGTGTGACCTCTATGGTGTTATGTTTATGAACTAAGCTAGCACACTTGCAGCACCAACATATTCAGATGTTAGCGTCATTTTATGCATGTATATATGTTCGTTTGAAGGATATTTGCTTTGACAAGTTTCTGTCAAGGAATTTTGGCCTCTGCTCCTAACTGCATTTGCATTCAGAATTTTGCTCTCTTTTTTTTTTTTTCCTGACAAGACTGAACAGATACTGTATTCAGGCTGTTTTACCTCAGATATTGTGTATGTCATTTTTTGTCTCCTTTTTTTTCATAGGGAAGGGGGTTTGTAGAGTATTTTTTGTTTGTTTGGTATGTGGCATACAATGTAGACAAAATAACTTCTTGAACATGTTAAAGATTTTGTCTTTCGCTATTTTGACGGTTGTCATGGGTTCAGGCTAATATGTATGTGTGTGTGTGTGTGTGTGTGTGTGTGTGTGCGTGCGTGCGTGCACATATGTCCCCAGTAATGATCAGTAACTGTACATATGTGTACACAAACGTGCACAGTGATGATTAACACAGCACTGCAGAATGCAGTAGTGTACACTCTATAAATCACACCCTCACTTTCTCTGTCGCAGTCAATTGTACGTCTGAATGAACTCTCATCCTTTCACTACTAATCTGCTTTTGGTAATTATGTTCTGCTACGTTCTGTGTGATATGCCAGTGTAATTTATTTATTGACCGTTGCGTACACAAACCCAGTCTTCATCTGTCTCATAGTGTAGTAAACACAGCAACTTGTGCCAGGGGAAAGAAGAACCAGCAGGAATACTCTGTCAGTCAGTCGTAGTTGTCTTGTCAATTCGCAGGGTCTTTCTTTGTGGTTTTCTGTTTTATTCGTGCTGCTTTTGTTCGATTTTTTTTCCTTTTGTGTTTGTGTGTGTATGCGTGCATGTGTGTGTGTGTGAAACATGGAAACACGTAATTCTTTGCACTTTTGATGATTTGCTTGGTTGTGAAAGGAATTTCGAGTTAAATGTGTATAGGTTGTGACTGTGCCCTGTAGTCATGTTTAAGTAAGTGTGTATGCTGATTTGAAAGAAGAATATGTGTTTGAATCATCTGCATATTTGCAGAATGTCTGGATATGGTTGGGGTTTTTTTTTTGTTTGCTTTTTTTTTTTTTTTTTTTTTTTACATAAAATATTCTCCATACTCTGGTATTAGAATTTTTGTGCATGGGACTTTCCTAGCTGTATTATATTTGTTTGGGTGTGTGTTTTTTTTGTTTGTTTGTCTTGAGTGAGACCAAGGAACAAGATGTTTTTCATATGTTATTGCTGTACTGGAATTCAGGATCTGATTTGCTGTCACCTGGGTGTCATATATTGATGCCCTGTCTGTCTGTTTCTCTGTATTAGATTTCTTTCCATCTGACTTTTGTCTGTCTGTGGGTATCTGAAAATGCAAAGGGAACATGGACTTTCAGTGTGGAAATATGTAATCAGGAAAAAAAGTGAAAATCTTTGTGAGTGATGTCACAATGTTAACCTACTGTTTTTTTTTCTGTTTTTTTTCTTTTTTCTGTGCGCTTGTCAGGGGAAAACATGTCTTGAAAAAAAACAAAAACTTACAGTGTAGAGAGAATCCTCTGGACACATTCGTGGTGCTTTTTATTTTATATGGTTGTCATTACAAACTAACCTCCTTCCCCCTACCTCCCCACTTTGAATGAGAGATGGTTCCTCTTTTGAAAACAAGATGTTTAAGGGAAAAAAAAAAAAAAGGAACAGAAAATGTATTGCGGTTACAGAACAAATTTTTTAAAAAGTGTTCACAACTTTTGGCTCGAAAATAGTCAAGTCATGTTTCTCATTTTTGTACTTGATACAGATCAACTTGCTTTCATTGGTTTTTATTTTAATTAAAAAGCAGGCATGAAAGAGAGTGATGGCTGGCCTCCTGTACCCCCTGAATCCTATTTTTATCTCAGAATCACCTCATCCAGCCCTCTGTCTATCTTGTTGTGGAGGTGTTGTGACAAGCCCTGGGTGGTCTGTCAGAGTGTCAGTGTGTTGTGTGTGTGTGTGTGTGAAGTGTGTGTGCTTTCCAATTTTGTCCTTTTTAGGGGAAGGTATTGGACTCGTGTTGTGGAACTGTATGTATCTCTATGATGGAGCAATATATCTGTTGAAAAAATGACTTTGTGTGTGTGAGAGAGAGAGAGAGAGAGAGAGAGAGAGAGAGAGAGAGAGAGGGGAGAAACGTGTGTGCTAATTTGTAAGTAAAACAGCTTTTCATGAATGTCTGTCTGTGCTGTTGCATTAGTTTATATCAAATATAATTATTTCAGGGGGTGAGATAGCCAAGTGGTAAGAGTATTGTGCTCACACAGTTGAGCCTGGGTTTCAGCCGTCACTGCGACGATTGTTCCAAGTAATTTTTCCCCTGAAGTAAATCTCAGTACTGATTCCACTCTCCTGAAAATTCTTCAGATGAGACTATAAATGGACGATCTGTGTGCAAATGTATGCAGAACATCTTGTGCCCATGTTAAACCTTTTCTGCCGTTTGGAAGATCAAGCTATTCTTTTTTTTTTTTTTTTTTGGCTGCCTCTGTGACGCTCCTGTCCCTGCTGTTCCCATGCCGCTCATTTCAATTTCCCCACCACAGCCATGCCCAGGTTTGTCATGTCTCATCCCCAGGGTTGGACGTCCACAGGGAGCTCATTAATATTAGGCCATCGCAGGGCCACCAGCCAGAGGGGCCCTGCACTTCTGCTGGGTCCTTTTGGTGATGTTCAGTGGTGCCTGTTCTGAGCTAACATACGCAGGACACCACCTACTAAGCCCCCTATTAACGTCAGTACTAGCTCAGTTGCGGAGCCAGACTGCGTGAGACGCCCACCTGAGGTGGGGACACCACAACATCCCTCCAACGACCGCCTCCCCGCGAACATCCAACCCCAAAGGCTTTGACACAAACTCACCACAGGCACAGAAGCGTATGGGTAAACTGAATCTGAGGTCACCATGAGACCAGAGCAACCGGGCCCACGGAATCGGAGGCAATTTTTTTCATTGAATGATGATCGATGAGGATGGTGTAGTGATGCTGCTGTGGAGGTGCATATGCTTGGAGACTACTTGACAGGGTTGTATTCTATGCTTATAATATATCCCGGCGTCAACCTGGCCCGAGAGATACAGACACCTGCAGTGTTGGTCAGAACATCCTGCGCACACATTAAATCTTGTTCCACTTTTCGTAAGAGTAGGCCATCGTGTGCCGGTGAGAACAGATGACATTTACAAATCTGCATACACACGGGGACTGGATGTAAAAAAAGCACAAGAGTGCTTATTCCATTATCCTCGAAATAAAAGAAAAAATCAAATCAATTAAATCAAATCAAATCAGGTAATTTGAGCAACACTCTCAGTTGCATCCGTAAAGTGGATGAAGCTCAACTGTGTGGTCCCAGTCTCCCCATTGGGCCCACAGCAGACTCACTCTGGGTAGGAGTCGACCGGAGCCCGAAAAATCCCTATGACTCTTATGGGATTCGAACCTGTGACCTTCAGTCTGGAATCCAAGGCGTTACCCACTGGCTATTCCTGCTGGTAAGAACATATGACCAAAAAAAAAAAAATGCATGACATCATCCCCAAAGTCCAAATTCCTTAACCAATATATGCTCACCATCCCAATTTTGGGACACCATGTTGTGTCTTTTGATATATACTAATCAAATTGAGGCAAGTTCATTAAGGGGGACTTATGTGTGTCCAGCCATTGTGTTCTTGGTCATTGACCCCCTTTTGAATAAGAGATGGTTCCTCTTTTGATGGTTCCTCCTCGATATAAAAGAAATAAAAAAAATAAAATTTAAAAATAAATAAACCTCCCTCTCAATTTTCAAGAAAAGCCACCATTTGCGTTTTTTCACCCAAGCGATAAGCAGCCATGGCAAGCAGTGAAAGGTGATTCTGTATCTTTTACATGAAACGCATTTTTGAAGCAGACCAAGAACAAATAATGGAGACTGGGGTGTTTACCGTATTATCTAAAAACAGTTCTGGTAGATTTTTACACAGAAAAGTGCTGTGCTGGCAGCTGTAAATGTTTGGAGTATCGTCCCATTAATGGGGTGGTGGGCACGAAAGAGGTTTATTTTTCATCATGCACATAAAGAATCTGTGTTTCTTGTCTTGCAGACTCTACAATGTACATGAAGGTTTACCAATGCTGGAAGATGACAGCAGTATATATATAAATGGCAGAAAGAACCAGAAGACAAAAACAGCAGGTTTGCTGTTTTGTGTGTATATGTTTTATTTATCAAGTCACAGAGACAAGAGATGGAACATGAGCACCTTTCACATACCTCACCCAAAATCCACATCATTCACTCATTTCTGTGACCACATAGATTACAGCGTCATCACATTGGTACACACAGGACGGCATTGAGTGAGATCAGCTAACTCGTTTTTTTTAATTAAATTCATCGCCAACCTCCCCCCCCAAAAGATGAGCATTTTATTCCTGGAGTTGACTTGTGTTTGGACATGTCCCATCCCTCTAAAATAACATATGAGAAAAAAAAATTGTCTAAAAGGAGATGGTGTTTACTTTTCAAACAAATCTATCTCAAGAAAGGTTGTACTGCTTATTTTTCAAAGAAACCCATTTCCCAAAAGGTTGTACTGCTTATTTTTCAAACAAACGTATTTCCAAAAAGGTTGTACTGCTTATTTTTCAAAGAAACCCATTTCCAAAAAGGTTGTACTGCTTATTTATTTCCAAAAAGGTTGTACTGCTTATTTTTTAAAAAAAACTTATCTCAAGAAAGGTTGTACTGCTTATTTTTCAAAAAAACCTATCTCAAGAAAGGTTGTACTGCTTATTTTTCGAAGAGACCTATCTCAAGAAAGGTTGTACTGCTTTTTTGAGAAACAAATTTCAAGGGAAGGGTTTGTATGTGTATATGGGGAGCCCTGTACCTTATTTCAAATTATATGGTTAAGAGTGCTATTCATGCCAGAACACATAAACACAGGTTTCCTTAACAGACTTGGTACCTAGGTGCATACAAACTTCCCTGAATGGTAACTTTGGGGTCAGCTTTCTTCCATATGAAGTCTATAAAGGATTTTAGAATGTTTCCGGATTTTTCAATTGTTCTAAATTTACAAAGACTACAGCCCTTTAAAGCTTAATGTCATCCCCCATAGGAAAAAGCATTCAGCTGCCATTCTGACAGTTATTTTCTCAACCATTGGACGGTATGTGGACTATACGTTCCACTGGATTTTTTTTCAGTATGTAAGTGTGACTATGTATGATGACTCATCTTTATACAAATCACGAATCAATAATTTATGCAAAGATCAAGTTACACAACAGCAAATCTTCACGTTCATTTATATCTCACTGACATTATTTGCAGAAACAAAAAAAAAAGTACACCACTGTACAGTACAAAAACCACTGTACAGTTCAAAATAATTCCAATAAAATTCCAATATCAAGTTGGTCTCCAATACAGAGAACACATTGAACAAGCAGAAATCATGAACACCGACACATACAAACAGTAAGTAATACTTTGCTATCAGAACACAAATGAAACCAAAATTGAATGGGTGATACGACAGTCAGAACAATCCATGAAGTAAACATGAACACACAGTTTCTGATATGTGAATCAATTGACATGCAATGTTACCATGTACTGTTTGTTAAATTATTTACACAGATATTTGAGTGTGTGTGTGTGTGTGTGTGTGTGTGTGTGTGTGTGTGTGTGTGTGTGTACTGTTTGTTAAATTAATTACTCAGATATGTGTGTGTGTGTGTGTGTGTGTGTGTGTGTGTGTGTGTGTGTGTGTGTGTGTGTGTGTGCTGCACAGCCTATTGGCTATCTTATTTGTTTGAACTTACAGATAGCCATTAGACTTTTACAGAAATTTTAGGTTTCGTTTTTCTTCACAAATACATTTCTCTATATAAGTTTGCCTAGGCATGAAACATAATTTTTATATCCAAATTCACACTGGGATATTTAACTTTTTAACAAGTGAACAGTTATAGTTTTCTAGCTTACCATGGTGTGTATGTGTGTATATATATATATTATATATATATATATATAAACTTAAAATTTGCATATGAAAACATCCTGAATTTACATAATATTTTGGATCCTTGAAAATATTGATTCCCCCCCTCTCCTTGACTGTTTTGAAAGGATAGAACAAAAGATGTTAGCACACTTTGGGGAGGTATAACAAAAACCCCCAACAACAACTAAAACAAACCTAACTGAAATATGAAATATATATATATATATATATATATATATATATATATATATTATATATATATATATAATATATATATATATATATATATATATATTTTAAAAATATGTATCTAATCAATATAATCTATAGTTATCTGGCCAATTTTAGTTTCGGTGGAGGACACAAGTTTCAGGTAAAACTCGCAATGTGAATGTTTACCATGCACTTCCCCTCCACACACACATACACACACACACACACACACACACACACACACACACACACACACACACACACACACACTCAAATTGTTTAACCTTCACCCAACAGCACTCTTGACAGTCACAGACTACACTCAGTGATGTCACGGAGATGCTGATCTCACAGAACTGATGCTGACTGAGGATCTCAGAGACTAACTTCAGGTCAGAACCGACAGAGACTTGTAAACAGAGGCTCTCTTTGGCAGAATTGGTAATGGTAGTGAAGGTGGTGCGATCGATATTCCTTCGAGTGTCCAAGTTCATAGAGTTTTGGTCAAGATTTTTCCGAAAAATCTTCATTTTAGTCATCTTTTTTTTTTTTGTTTTGTCTGTTCAATGTCTATGAAGTGATAGCATGCTCAATGAGCAAATAGATTTACCGCCTCAACGAAGTAAGAGTACATTGTTTTGACCTACGTTTTGCAGAGTTGTTTCTAAAGAAAACAAAATAAGTTTTCAAAAACTAAAAAAAAATACAAATATGATTTTTTTTTTCAAATTGAGTACTTTCAGTTGGCTTTTTCAAAACTGAACAATCCACTAACAAAATACTCACAAACTCACACTCACACTGATAAACCTCACACACAAATGTCTGTGGCCTGCTTTATAGTACCTGTGCAATCGACAGACTGGCAAACACCATTCTGCAGAGGGACATTAATGATCACCTCTCTTTATCAACTACAGGTCCTGCAGTACCCACGATGTCATCTGTGTATAGACGAAATTGCGTAGCTACTTATTCTTTTTCTATTTCATGCACGTACACAAACACCTGCTGACACTGAGAAAAAAATTAGGTGTTTGACAAACACCTAAGATTTTATCACAAAATTCTGTTAATGGTTTTCAGATATATCAGGCTTTGAATATGCTTCTGGGTACTGGGATAGGCCTACCCACAAAATCAGGCGAAGGTTAAACACTGATGAGTGGACAATACAACACACAACACAACATAACACAATTCAAAACAAATCACCATGTCTCTTGACAATTAATCACGGTCAAGGAGTAATTGGTTCGTCAGTTTGTTTGTTTGCTTTTTTTTTATGAAAGTTTTATTTTTCAACCCATCATTCTCTCTGTAACAAATCCACACATACATGCTCTGACTTAGCCCCAGATTAAATTTTTTTTTATAAAAAAGATGATATGAAACAAACTCCTTTCAATGGAGGTTTTGCTGATTGCAACCTGGAGAGGGATGGACTCAGCCAGGTTCCACTGTCCCACCACACACTGCCTGAAACATTCATTGCAGTGCAGTGCCTCAACCACTGACTCCTCAAGGAGTTAGTTCAGGCAGAGAAGTCAGGTCAAGTCACCCATGAGGGGAAATCTTAGAGACGATCTTGAAGACCATGGTCGATGATATAGATGAGTATGCTACTTCTACTACCTTAGCTGCTGTACTCAGCTTTGTTTTTCCTCTACTGAATGACTGTGACAGATGCTGCATGTTCCCACTTCAATCAACCACTGCCTTGTTTAAATAGTGTAAAATTTGATTTAACACAGTTTTTAAGTGAATAAAGCCACAAATAATCTTGAAATATTCAACTCTAAAATCCAAATACATTCATAAATAATTTCCCCCCCCCAAAAGTGAACTCATCAACAGTAAAAAGTCTCAAATCCATAAATCTTTTGCCTCTTTCTAGTTTAAAAAAAAAAAAAAAGGAAAAAGAAAAAGGAAAAAAAAAGAATACAGCGAGTCTAAAAAAAGGAAAAGGAAACCTGATCAATGAATTGGACCAAAAGAAAATGTACAATAGTACATCTTAAAAAAAATACTTGAACAGCCTCACTTTTGGTAAAGCGAGTAGGAGCCTGTATAAAATCAAAGGAAAATATAGTAGCAAAGTTGTGAAATAATGGGAATCACTCTTAAAGCCATGCAAAGGGACCACCATTTTTTTTGTAAAATACAAAACATGAGACCAGCAACTAGGTACGTGTACAGGGAACTTTGTACAATGTCTGTCTGTCTGTCCTGTCTGTGACTTGGCACAGAGAAAAAGGAATCAAACCATGTCGACACACACACACACACACACACACAACCTTCCATTCACCAAAAAACGCATCTACTCATCCCACTGGCAAAGACGAAAAAGGCCCCTTAGAGAATGTGCAGTCGTTTGCAGCCATCGCCTTGGCTAGTGGCAGAAGCAGAGTCCTCCCCTAAAACACCACCATCACACGGTGAATCGTAAACCAACAGTCAAACATCTCCTCTGCACCGTTTTTGCATCAGATGCACACAAAATGTTGCAGCACTGTTTTCCAAAATAAAAGCCGACGATTTAGACGAACCAGTCTACTGCACAGAAAAATTGCGTAAAATCAACAAACGATGTCTGTAGGTGGGTGAAACTGAATGCACACATGTTGACCCTCCCCATCCAAGCGTGTTTGGGGGGTTGTTTAGTTTGAAAAATAAACTAAACCCCAAACCAGCAACATGTATGTTTTTGAGGGTTTCAGGAGGTGGGCGTGCTATTCACAGGCCAGCTTGCTGTCAAAGCTGGACAGAGCGATGCCGAAGGCCTGCAGGGCGCACATGGGGTAGTTGTAGTCCATGGTGAACACATCCTCCGCCACACGCCCAAACTGCATCACAATGTAGTCCACTGCAACACACACCACGCACAAACACACAGAGGTC
>CM060327.1:37135857-37143357 GCA_030674155.1 Stramonita haemastoma | reverse complement strand
GGGTGATTCTCTTTTGGTGGTGTGGGTGATTCTCTTTTGGTGGTGTGGGTGATTCTCTTTTGGTGGTCTAGGTATCAGTATTTCAGATGAGCTGATAAACATAGGTTCCATGTCCAGTACATTTAACACACGTTAAAGAATCCATGACAATAACGAGAGTTGTCCCTGGCAAAATTGTGTAGCAAACTAGGTAACAAAACCACTTGCACATACACACACACAACACACCCAAAAGTCCTTCGGATGAGACTTTAAACCAAGGCCCCATGTGCGAACGCACGCAGAACATCTTGCGCATACGTTAAATCCTGTTCTGCTTTACGTAAGAGTAGGCCATGGTGTGCCGGTGGGAACAGACGACATTTACAAAACTGCATACACACGGGGTCTGGATAAAAAAAAGCACAAGAGTGCTTATTCCATTATCCTTGATATAAAAGAATACATCAAATAAATCAAATCAAACCACAACACACACACACACACAAGCACACAAAACACACTATCGTCAACTCACATAAGCCATAGCTACAAGCTCTTGCCGGGCTCCCTGAGCGTTCTTGCGAGGGTTGTCCCCATTGTCAAACAGTGTGAAGTGTGTTCCCAGCATGTTGGACCTGAAACCAGCACCACACACAGGCTCTCACTACATCACCCTCTGCTGTCCTTCATAGATAAAGGTAAAAAAAGAAAGAAAAAAAGGTAAAGGTGTCCCATAACCTATGTGGTCGTAGGGGAACGAGGCATCAGAGACCTCAGCTTCTCTAGGGGCCAGCATGTTGAGGGCGGCACCCATCTCCTCTCCCTCACTGATTTGCCTTCCCTGACCCTGAAGAGGGCAGGTACCCATTTACAGCTGGGTGAACTGGGGGACTGTACTGAAGCCAAGGTGCGTAAATGGTCGCCTATTCACTTGGTAACCACTGGCCCACACTCGATGCTGCTTAACATTGGCTTGGGGAAAGCGGGTGCTATGACCACTGAGCTATCCTGCCCCCTTCATAGGAAGACGGAAAAATCCTCTGAAGTCAGAGTATGGCTGCCTACAAATCATGCCTTTTACCGTCGATTCGAAAGGTTTTATGGTTTGGGGCTAAAGGTTTAAGATAGTCCTGTGAGTGATTACAGCCTAGCAGTTAATAATGTTGTGCTTGTGATCCACTGGTGATTGAGGATAAGTGTTTGAAATTTATACTGTCGTGGACTCTTTCTCCCTATAGTTCCAATATAATTCAATCCAATTATGTTACTTATATCCCCACCAACCATAGAGGCCATATATTGGGGCTGTCACCTGTTAAAATTTTAAACCCCCTGGAGTTCACATGGGTAATAATTATAATGTATGGAAATTGTATAGCCCTGAATCACAAGGACATCTGGACTGGCCAAGACTGTCTTGCAGGGAACCGTAAAAGGAGGGAGACGAAGAGCCAGACAGAGGAAATGATGGGAAGACAACATCAGAGTGGACAGGCCTTGGGTGGAACGATCTACTACAGAGGGCTGAGGACCATGGGGAGTGGAGGAAGCTGGTTGCAAAAACTTCTTCTGTGGTGCCCCCACAGTCCACAGGACTATAGGACAAGTGAAGGTGAAGGAATGAATCTTTTAAAGCAAGCTGATTCAACTCCCCTGAAAGTCCTGTAGATGTTACAGGCAAGCTGGTTGAACCTGGTATCCCCTGTGGGGATGTGAGGGGCCTGTCAGTATAAATAACATACCCACCTTCTGGAAATTCTGTGCTAGAAATTCCCTCTTTCCTACCCCTCTCTTTGTTTCTGCCTTGTTCCTTTTCTTCCTGTTACCTTCTTCTTGTATATTTTCTGCCTTCTTGGTCCATTCTCCTGCCTTTCCTCCAGAAAGATATAAAAGATAACAATTCTCTCCCATGCCAAAGTCAGATGCGCTGGGCCTGATGTGTCAGGCACTTAATGGCAGCGCTACACATTTTCGCCGTTTAATTTCATATGTTGGACAACATTCGGTGCTGTCTGAGCATAGACAGGGAGAAGGAACCTGTCAAAGCCCATCCCTATCCATGCAGAGGAATGCATGCTGGGTATGTTCATGTCCTCCACGTCAGCGGCTATGTAACTGGCCTACTGCTCTCAGAAAGATGGTTGGGACTTTGGTCAGTGTGTGTGTGTGTGTGTGTGTGTGTGTGTGTGTGTGTGTGTGTGTGTGAGTGTGTGTGTGTGTTGTGTGCATGCGTGCGTGCGTGCGTGCGTGCGTGCGTGTGTGTGTGTGTGTGTGTGTTGTGTGTGTGTGTGTGTGTGTGTGTGTGTGTGTGTGTGTGTGTTGTGTGTTGTGTGTGTATGTGTGTGTGTGTGTATGTGTGTGTGTTCATATGTGTGTGTGTGTGTGTGTGTGTGTGTTCATATGTGTGTGTGTGTATGTGTGTGCATGTGTGTGTATTATATATATATATAATATATATATATATATATATATATATATATATATATATATACAGAGACAGAGAGAGACAGAGAGACAGAGACAGAGAGACAGACAGACAGAGACAGAGAGGTTGAAGCCAAAGGTTTGTACCTGAGTTTTCCACAAAAGGACTCTCCATTGCGGGAGAGGTCGGTGGGGTCAGTGGAGATGAGGTAATTGGAGGTCCGGCACTTCTTCCGCTTCCGTCCAGCCAGCAGAATTTTCTGAACAAAAAAAAAAACACAAACAAGAAATTTGAAAAAAAAAAAAAGTGGAAGGGGTAAGTAGGAGAGAACAACTGACAACAACAACAACAGTTACTATCTGACATTTGACAAAGAAGAAAGATTTTGCTTTCAATCTCTCACATTCTCAGCTCCCTCTCTCACCCCCGGACGGGATAGCATAATGGTCAGAACATTGCGCTCACAATTTGATGACTCGAGTTCGACTCCAGTTGGAGGGGATTTTTCCCCTGGAGTTAACATCAGTGCTGACTCCACTCTTCCCAAAAGTCTTTCGGATGAGACTGTTAACTGAGGTCCCGTGTGCTAACGCACGCAGAAAATTTTGTGCACATGTTAAATCCTGTTCCGCTATTCGTAAGAGTAGGCCATCGTGTGCCGATGGGAACAGATGACAAGATTTACAAAACTGCATACACACGGGGACTGGATGAAAAAAAGCACATACATGCTTATTCCACTATCCTTGATATAGAAGAATAAATAAATAAATAAATAGAAAACAATTGACAACAACAGTTACTATCTGACATTTGACGAAGAAGATGAAGAAGAAAGAAGAAGAAAGATTTTACTTTCAATCTCACACAATTCTCAGCTCCCTCTCTCACCCCCACCCCCCTCCTTTTTTTACTCACCTTTTTTCCTCCGTCCAGTTCGATATGGAGGTAGTAGGTGGGGAAGATGCCACGGTCCACGCCTTTCTTGTCCCGGGTGATGCGACACTTGATGGTGTGACCTTGAGGGGCGGGCATGGCCACAAACTCCTCAAGGTCGTTCAGGTTCAGGTCGTTGGGGCCAAAGGCCTGTTCCGCTCCCATGGGCACCCGGGGTTCGTTCTCTCCGCTCCCTGGCTGTTTCAGGGCATGGGAATCAATAATTAATGAGAGGTGAATTTTCTACTTTCTATAGGAATGTTTTGTAAAAAAAAAAAAAATCCACTTGTTGTGGATCAGTAGGTTAGGGATATATATATATCTGTGTGTGTGTGTGTGTGTGTGTGTGTGTGTGTGTGTGTGTGTGTGTGTGTGTTGTGTGTTGTGTGTTGTGTGTTGTTTTGTTGTGTGTGTGTGTGTGTGTGTGTGTGTGTGCATGCATGCATGTGTACGTGTCTGTCTGTCTGTTTCTATCTGTTGGTTGATAGCTGATTCTGTTTATCTCTGCCCTTTCTCTCTCCCTTCACCCTGTTTCTTTCTCAGGGTTAAAAAAAAAACCCTGAACAAATTCAACAAGAGAGTGAGTTAGTTATCCCTCCCTACCCTCTCAGAAATCTTACAGCATTTTCAGGGTTAACCCCCCCCCCCCAACCCTGAACAAATTCAACAAGAGAGTTAGTTAGTCTCTATTTCTGGTCCATCAATCTGGAATGACCTCCCTCTCTCCCTTCAGCAAAAGCCTACACATAATTATGACACTTTTAAATCCAACCTCAAGACACACTTGTTTCAAACCTAAGATTTTCGCCCTCTGTTTCCATCTCCTATTTGTCCCTGCCTTCAAACATCTGAAATTCCTTTCACCCTGCCAAAGTGTATAACCTCCATAAGTGTGTATATGTGTGTGCGCATGCGTGCGTGCGTGCATGCATGCATGTGTGTGTACATTTAAATTTGCAAAAACTATTTATTGTCATTGGTTGCTTGTGTGTTGTGTGGGTCGAGTGCAAGCGCTTTGATTTGTTTTTGCAAGATATAGCGCTATATAAATTCCATGATGTAATAGTTGTAGTAGTAGTAGTAGTAGTAGTAGTAGTAGTAGTAGTAGTAGTAGTAGTAGTAGTAGTGGTAGTAGTAGTGGTAGTGGTAGAAGTAGTAGTAGTAGTAGTAGTGGTAGTAGTAGTGGTAGTGGTAGTAGCAGTAGTGGTAGTAGTAGTGGTAGTAGTAGTAGTAGCAGTAGTAGTAGTGGTAGTAGTAGTAGTAGTGGTAGTGGTAGTAGTAGTGGTAGTAGTAGTAGTAGTAGTAGTAGTAGTAGTAGTAGTAGTAGTAGTAGTAGTGGTAGTGGTAGTGGTGGTAGTGGTAGTGTGTAGTAGTAGTAGTAGTAGTAGTAGTAGTAGTAGTAGTAGTAGTAGTGGTAGTAGTAGTAGTAGTGGTAGTAGTAGTGGTAGTAGTGGTAGTAGTAGTGGTAGTAGTAGTAGTAGTAGCAGTAGTAGTAGTAGTAGTAGTAGAGAAGTAGTAGTAGAAGTAGTAGTAGTAGTAGTATAGTAGTAGTAGTAGTAGTAGTAGTAGAAAGTAGTAGTAGTAGTAGTAGTAGTAGCAATAGTAGTAGAAGTAGCAATAGTAGTAGAAGTAGCAATAGTAGTAGAAGTAGTAATAGTAGTAGAAGTAGCAATAGTAGTAGAAGTAGCAATAGTAGTAGAAGTAGTAATAGTAGTAGAACTAGTAGTAGTAGTAGTAGTAGTAATAGTAGTAGAAGAAGTAGTAGTAAGTGATCCCTCCCTGCCAGTCCCCCCAGTCACCTGGTTCCTGTGGGCGGCAAAGTTGGCGGGCTGGGTGAAGGTGGGGGCGGGGGAGCGGCGCTCTGAGGGCTGGGGGGCCACAGGCATGGAGCTGTCCTCCAGGTGCTTGGCGTCCTCCTCGTCCGTCAGCAGCGTGGAGGGCGAGCTGGGGGACTGCCGCCTCTCCCCCTCCCGCCCCTCCCCCTCATCCTCCTCCTGTCCCTGCACCTGGGCCTGACCCTGGGGGTGGGGGTGGCGGGGGTGGGGTCTACTAGGGTCCGAGGAGGCGTTTTTGTCCGGGCGGTGTAGACGGTCGCCGTCCCCTCCCCTCCCTTTCCTCTCTCGGGACTTGTGCTCGCTGCTGAGGAGAATGGTGTCCGTTTCTGCGTGAAGAGAGAGAGAGAGAGACATGGAGGGTGTGTTTATCTAATAAAAATGATACATGGAATTTATATAGTGCTGTATCTTTTAAAAAAACAAATCAAAGCGCTCTGGGTTTTCACAAACACTTAAAGTTTCTTTTATCTTCTTTGTCTACCTTCTCCTTTTCTCTCTCTCTCTCTCTCTCTCTCTCTCTCTCCTCTCTCTCTCTCTCTCTCTCTCTCTCTCTCTCTCTCTTTCGTGGATTTGTGTGTTTACTAAGAAGGAAGACGGCAGGAGGGTTCGTGAGGTTCTGGGTTTGATTCCCCAGCCTTGCCCGTTTTTCCCAGTTCCATGTGAAAATGGAGCTGAATGTGACAGTCGTCTCGATGAGACTACAGACTGAGGCCCAGTGTGTGAATGCATGCACAACACCTTGTGCCCCACCTTGAAAACCTGTTTCACCTTTTGGAAAAGTCGGCTAGTTTGTGCCTGCAGGAATGGATGCACTCAGTGTCATGTTTAGACACCATCCCCAAGTTGGAGTGTTGCTAACTTATATTGGTAGAGGGGAAAAAATACAGTAGCATGCGCAAAAATGTCACCACTGGTGAACCTTTGAGCTCTAAGCCAAGGAACAACAACAAAGAAAATTCACTAAAAAATATTTACAAATGGTTTTCTGTACCTTTGTGGTCTACCTTCCCTCTCTCCTGATTTCTGCTTACGAATGTGAAAAACTTTTTTTCAGTGAAACAGACATTTTGAAAGGTGTCTTTTTTTGTTATTCTGAAGTTAGGCATTTAGAAAAAAAAGTTTCCTATATTTGCTGAGTGGTTAAGACCTGACCATTTGACTGCAATCTCTTGGGTCCATGAAATCATGGGTTCAAATCCTGGCGGCAGTGTCTGGTGAATTAAGGGTGGGGATCTTTGTCATCTCCCAGGTTAACTTCAGGTGCAGGCCTGCCAATGCCTTTATTCCCTTCATGTATATAAACATGCAGAAGATCAAATATGCACGTTAAAGATCCCGTCATTCATGTCAGCATCCACTGAGTTACGGAAACACAAACATACCCAGCATACATCCCTGAAGCTGGAATGCAGATACCTTCATGGTGGGTAAAAATGGTCACATACACAGAATCTTACCATTAGTAGAGGCTGATTTAACCCTCTTAGTCCCGAACCGGGGATTTGCCAGGATTGAATAATTACCCCCCTTAAGTCCCCAACCAGGATTTGCCAGGATTTACACACAGTAGATTTCCATCACGCTGTGACCATCACTAATTGCTACCACATGTTAAACCTCTATCAGGCTAGAAGGAGAAACCCTGTTGAGAGCCTGAAAGTAATTGTAGCTGCTGGTATGTACTTAGAAGGAGGAAAAGGCCAGCGAGCATGTGTGCCTGACCTGATTTTGTGATGGAATGCGAAATCTAGGGGCAGTTTGTGTTCAGAGAATCCGAATGTAAGAGGGTTAAGGAGGAATACTGCTATCAGCTCTTCAGTCCATAGAGTCAGTTTCTGTTGAAAAGTGAAAGCTGTGAATTCATTGATGACTGACACCACAAGTTGAGCCTGCTGACTGCAGCACTGTAATTGATCTCTCATTATCTATCTATTGGGAAGAGGCTAGAAAGATTTATATGGTGTGTGTTTGTTTGTTCCTGTTAGTTTGTTTTTCTTTTCCTTTCATTTTTCTTTCTGACTTCCATGAGCGCGCGCGCGCGCGCGCGCGCGCGTGCGTGCGTGCGTGTGTGTGTGTGTGTATGTGTGTGTGCGTGTGTGAAGAATCTGAGAAATGGGGCAGTGTAATACCCTTTACCAATGGTATATAGACACACATACCCAGCATGCAGTCTCTGAACTCAAACAAATCAGTACAGAGTATGAATAATTCCTCAGCAAGTCATGGGCGCTTACAAAACACAGGCACACCAGCACACACGTGTCCTTGCATATGCATGCACAGACAGTGTGCATAATACACACAGAGGGGGTGGATGGGATG
>CM060327.1:37128357-37133357 GCA_030674155.1 Stramonita haemastoma | reverse complement strand
AACCCAGGTCGTCAAATTGCCAGCGCAATGTTCTGACCACCAGGATATCCCTGCCCGCCTAAGTTACAAGCACAGGAGAAGAAGACCAGGCACAACACAAAACAACACAGTCTATACCCAACACGACCACGCAAAAAAACCCCACTAAAAACCCCCCAAACAACCTGAAAGCAGACTAGACTACAATACAGCACACACAAAGATCACCAGAGGCAAGGGGGGGGGGGGGGGGACCGACCCACCGACCTGTCTCCAGTGTCAGATTGTCGTCGTCGTCATCGTCCTCGCTGTCCGAATCGCTGTAGTCGCGGGAGGCGGTGGTGGTGTTGGTGATCTCGATGTTGCTGCCCGTGTTGCTGTGGTGCTGGTAGTCCCCCCGATCCCCGCTGTCCACCCCTCCCCCGCCGTCGCTGTTGTCGTACAGTCGCTCTCTGGCCGCTGGACCCACGTAGGCTGGTGGTGCCCCAGGAGACAAGAAGACTTCAGAATCACAGGTTTCCATTCAAAAATACTTTATTTTCTCTAAAACAGAGAAATTCCGCTGGGTTACAAGCCATAATTATGAGCCGCCGCTGTAGTCTAGTGGTTAGGGCGTTGGACTCGTAATCTAAAAGGTTGCGGGTTCGATCACAGCTTTCGGCTATGGCGTTGTGCCCTTGGAAAAGGCACTTTACGGCTATTTTCTCACCCCACCCAGGTGTAAAAGGGGTACCAACCTTGTGTTGGGGTTAACCCTGCGATAGACTGGCGTCCTATCCAGGGGGGAGTCTATGACTCTCAGTTGCTTAACGCCACAGAAACCGGGATAAGCACCGGCCTGATGAGCCTTAGGCTCGGGACAGACTTTTAACAAGCCATATATAAAAACAATAAACACACAAAAATAACATCAATATAGCTCAACACAGGTTCTGAATATCGGCACGCAACCCATCACAGCACAAAAGAGCGCCCACAAATCAGCAACACCTCAGCCAGCCGCAAACTTATCCAAAGTAAAATCACAAACATTCGTATTTATGGGCACCAGTATGCCCACGCATCCACACATACACACTCACACATGGCTCATGCACACACATACACACAAACACACAAAAATTAAAAAACTTTCACACACATGCGCACGCATTTTAAGACCTAAACCAAATTGTTATAGCATATTGTATGATAAGACAAAGTCTTTACTGTGGTTCAACAGAATCCCTGTATATCACACAAAACAAAGCTTCTTCTTTGTTGTCGGATTGCTCAGACAGCAATTATTTATTGCCTGCCGTCTATCATAGGCGTGGACATGCACTGTTCCTCTCTCCCTCCGGCAAAAGCCTACTTATGACACTTTTAAATCCAACCTCAAGACACACTTATTCAAAACCTAAGTTTTCTCCTTTCCGCTTCCATCTCTTACCTGTCCTAACCTTCAACATCCGCCTGCCAAAGTGCATAATGTTTGTAGGTGTGTGTGCCCGCGCGCGTGTTGCGTGCTTGCGTGCGTGAGTGAGTGTGTGTACATTCGAATTTGTTAAAACTGTAAATTGTTGTCAATTGTGTGTTGTGTTGGTCGAATGCAAGCGCTTTGATTTGTTTTTACAAGATATAGCGCTATACAAATTCCATGTATTATTATTATTATTATTATTGCACTTCCGTTTAAAGTGCCTGATAAGTCAGGCCCTGTGTATCCAATATTGGGTGTGGGAGAGAATTGTTCTCTTTTTTTTTTTTGAGTCTTTCTGGACTAAAAGGTAGGAGAATGGACCAAGAAGGCAGAAAATGGACAAGAAAAAATAGGTGACAGGCAGGACAGCAACAAGGCAGTTCTAAACAAAGAGAGGGATTGAAAAAAAGATGGAACAGATGACATTTACAAAACTGCATTCACACAGGGACTGGATGTAAAAAAAAAAAAAAGCATATGAGCGCTTATTCCATTATCCTTGATATAAAAGAATAAAAGAATAAATAAATAAATAAGTACTCACCAAAGCTGGGGGTGGAAGGCTTGGAAGCAGAGGGTCGGACCAAGGGCTTGTTTTCGTCCCGGTTGCGACGTCCCGAGCTGTTGGGACGGCCGGCGCTGTTGGGACGACTGTCGTCGTTGCGCTGCACCATCAGATTCTGCTTGCGCTTTCTCTGAATCTGCTGCTGCGTCCGCTCCATCTGCAAAAAGGTCACAGGGGCAGATAAGGATACACTCAGTCGTTAGCCACCAGGTCATGTAGTATCTTCTTATGTAGAACGCTTTGTTCAACAAAAATTCTGCTGATTTTCACTTATTTGTTTAGAGTATGAAAAAAAAAATGCACTGAGTACTTGTTTTTAGGGTGATTGATGACATAGAACAATACCAGGTAGTCATGAGAAAGTTGGAAGTGATCATCAAAATGAGGACTGCTTGTGTTCCTACAGTGATGACCCTATTGCATGCATAATGCTGACGACAAAGGACAGAGAGAGAGAGTACAATGTATGATGAAAAATATTTAAAAAAAACATTCAAACCTATCAAATTTTTGCAAAATCACATGAGTTTTGATTCAGAGGCTAGTCTTTCACACACAAAAAGTGTTGTTGTTTTTTAATTTCTAGGATTGCCCTGGTATATGTGCAGTATAAAATGCAAGAGTAACATAGGAAAAGAGAAGGAAAAGTGACAAAATCTGAAGTGGAAGTGTTGCCTAAGAAGGTGGAGGAGAATGATGTCCCCCCTCCCCCCTCATGATTTGTTGTTGTTTGTTTTCTGCAGGGGTGTTACACACTGGTTTCAATCACATCTCATATTTCAGGTAGGAAGAAAAATTCCATGGACCACAGTGAAGGCCTACGTCAAACTGTTATGCTGAGATAGTCTTCAGCCATGACAAGCTCTTGAAACAACAACCTCCACTCTCCTTTGAAGGATAAAAAGAAAAACCTTCCCAAGTCCGATTATGGCTGCCTATAATTATGGCAAGGTACATGAAAACAGTCTTACAGGCAAATTTCTTATCTAGTGTGCACTTCCAATCTCACAGCGATTCCCAGGTGGGATGAGTGGGTCAGAGTGCACATTCTGGGTGACCCCCAGGGTGTTAAGCTGGGGAATGCACAACAGCGACATTTATAACTTTTTTTTTTTTTTAGTGATTTATCTCAAGTGAATTTTTTCACCTTAATTTTCAATCTGTCAAGTAAACAATAGATTTAAAGAAAAGTTCCACAAGTATTCTTTACCACATATTGCTATGTTACACACACACTTTGGTCCATAACTGCACATTTTGTAAGCATTTTGGTATTGCTTGGTATTCCTTATTGATATAAAAATGAGAACCCTCAGTTACAGAATCATGTGCGCATGCGCACGTGAATATCCCCCCCCCCCCACACACACACACAAACACACACACAACTTGCAAGCAAGCATGTAGGCATGCACAGTCTCATCTGCTCTGTCTGTCTGTCTGTTTGCCTGTCTCCCCCTCTCTCTCTTTCACACACAGACACACACACATGCGGGCATGCAAAGACATAGTCATGCACTCACACAATCTCTCTCTCTGTCTCTGTCTCTGTCTCTCTCTCTCTTGCTCATAGTTACAGACTCAAACTCAGACACACTACTCACCTGTTTGACTTGCTTGGACTTGGCAAAGGACTCCTCATCCTGTATGCTATAGCAACAAACAACACAACAACAAAAATCAGCAGTGTCCTCATCATAGTATCCACCTTCATAAGAGCACCAACACACACCACAATAACATGACACAGTCAGAGAAGGCATGGATACTACAGCCAAGTGGACAGAGTGGGAGGTTCTTTTGTTCCTAAGCTAGAGCTCCAAGGTTCACCAACTGTCAGATTTTGTGTAAGCCACCATTTTTTGCACCCCACGAAGGTAACTGCATTCGGACTTCAGGGAGGATGTTATATTAGGTACGCTCATGTTTCCATAACCCATCGGAAGCTGACATGAATGACAGGATCTTTAACGTGCATGTTTAATCTTCTGCATGTGTATACAAGACACTAGCAGGTCTGCACTTGAAGTTCACCTGAGAGATTAAAAAAAAAATTCCCACCCTTAATTAATTCATCAGATGCTGCTGAGATTCGAACCCACGACTTCATAGACCCATGGGACTGAAGTCAAATGGCTACCTTCATGATGGGTAAAAATGCTTGCATACGCAAAATCTCACCATTGGTAAAGCACAGAGCTTTAACCAAAAGAACCCCCCCCCCAAAAAAAAAAAAAAAAATCTCTGTTGAGGTGTCTCTTCAAGGGGGACAATATTTTTTCTCCTGAAATGAACACTAGTACTGAGTGCACTCCCTTGCAAGCTCTTCAGATTAGACAATACACAGAGGTGGTTCTGCATGCCAATGCATGCATGCATGCATGCATGCAGAGAGAGAGAGAGAGAGAGAGAGAGAGAGAGAGAGAGAGAGAGAGAGAGAGAGAGAGAGAGAGAGAGAGAGAGAGAGAGAGAGAGAGAGAGAGAGAGAGAGAGAGAAAGAGAGAGAGAAATGTGTCAGAGAATGATATATGTGTAAAAAGAAATCTACTTTACTCCAGTACTATGTTAAAGTCCTGGGGGAAAATCTCCTTTCTATCCAAATGGGCCACCTTGGTGGAGGTGGTGACTTGAACCCCGGCCATCAAATTGCAAGCACAATGCTTTAACCACCACAGAGAGAGAGAGACTCAGAGAGAGAGAGAGAGAGAGAGAGAGAGAGAGAGAGAGAGAGAGAGAGAGAGAGAGAGAGAGACAGACAGACAGACAGACAGACAGACAGACAGACAGACAGACAGACAGACAGACAGAGACAGAGGGAAAGACAGACAGAGACAGAGAGAAAGACAGACAGAAACACACAGAGAGAGACAGAGAGAGAGACAGAGACAAAGACAGAGACAGAGAGACACAGAGATAGAGAATGAATGAATGAGTAATGTTTATTTTTCAAGGGTAACAGAGTAAGTATTTACATAATTTTTTTCATGCGGTCCT
>CM060327.1:37115269-37128257 GCA_030674155.1 Stramonita haemastoma | reverse complement strand
ATACATACATACATACATAATATATAATATAATAATACATACATACATAATATATATATATTATATCTATATATATATAATATAATAATAATAGTATAATAAAATATATAATATAATATTTAATATCTGCGGCAGAACTGTGGGATTCGTTTGGTGCTATGTATGAAAAGAAGGGTGCGTGTCTATATATATATATATATATATATATATATTATATATATATATATATATATATATATATATTATATTGTGTGTGTGTGTGTGTGTGTGTTGTGTGTGTGTGTTGTGTGTGTGTGTGTGTGTGTGTGTGTGTGTGTGTGTGTGTGTGTGTGTGTGTGTGAGTGTGGGTGGTGTGTGTTTGGGGTTGTGTGTGTGTGTGTGTGTGTGTATGTGCGTGTGTGTGTGCGTGTATGTGTGACAAACTTATTTTCAGATGGTACATTGAAGAGAGAGAGAGAGAAGAGAGAGAGAGAGAGAGAGAGAGAGAGAGAGAGAGAGAGAGAGAGAGAGAAGAGAGAGAGAGAGAGACAGACAGACAGACAGACAGACAGACAGACACAGACAGACAGACAGACAGACAGAGACAGAGAGAGTGTGTGTGTGTGTGTGTGTGTGTGTGTGTGTGTGTGTGTGGTGTGTGTGTGTGTGTGTGTGTGTGGCGCGCGCGCGCGCGTGTGTGTGTGTGTGTGCGCGCGCGCGGACGTACGTGCGTGTTGCATTCTATCATGTTACTGACATGTTTCAGACATACGTACCTAAACACAAATGCGATCAAGTTCTGATTCACGTTTCTCCAATTACCTGGAACAAACACTAGGCCTAAATCTGTCTGCCAGCGTCTCTTCATATTCAGCCCCTTCTGTCTGGAATGCTTTGCCTTAGGATCTGCGTCATTCTTCTTCTGCTCTTTCTTCATTCAAATCCAGTTTGAAAGACCCATCTGTTTAAAACTTCTGATTTTAAGTTTGTCGTTGCGTGGTGTGTGGTGGTGTGCGTGTGCTGTGTGTGTGTGTGTGTGTGTGTGTTGTGTGTGTGTGTTGTGTGTGTGTGTGTGTGTGTGTGTGTGTGTGTGTGTGATAGAGAGAGAGGGAGGATGGATGGAGACACAGAGAGAGATGCACACACACAAATAGCACCACACACACACACACACAACACACCACAGATATATATATATATATATAATATATATATATATATAATAAATATATATATATAATATATATATATAATAAACGAGAGAGAGAGATCTATATATACATACATATATAATTGATAATAATATGAATATATGATATATATAATAATATGATATATATATATGATAATAATATAATATAATATATATATAATATAATATATATATAATATAATATACATATCACTTCGTAACTGTCAAACGACAGTTCTTAAGAAGGAAATGTACAGGACTCCTGCATGGTTGAGAAGGTAATAAAGCTGTCCTCTGCAGGACACCTGGTGATTTATCCACCAAAAACAAGCCACGGAAAACAACGCACAGATTTACAACACCAACAACCTTGCAACAGCCACGGCTACAAAACAACTCGTCTCATAGGTGACGACGTAGTCCACAACACGAGTCATAGGACTAGCATGGGGGCATGGTAGTCCAGTGGTTAGACCGTTAAGCTCGGGATCTGACAGCCGGGTTCCAGCCACCACCACCACCACCAAGAGCCTGTTTCTTTGGGATTCCTCCCCTGGAGTTAAACATCGGTACAGACTCCACTTCCCCAAAAAAGTCCTTCCGATGAGACTATAGACCCAGGTCATGTGTGCGAATGGCACGGAGAACATCTTGTGTGCACATGTTAAAAAAAAAAAAAAAACGTTCCACCTTTATGAACAGTAGACTATTGCGTGCTGGTAGGAACAGATGACAAAGTTTGGAATAAAACGTGTGTACATTGGAGTCGTGTTTAGACATTATCCTTGAAATCAGAAGTATGGCTACCTTGATATTGGGTGAATAGTTGCATACGCAAAATCTCACCATTGGTAAACCTCAGAGCTCTAGCCGAGGATCTCCCCCCCAAAAAAAAAAACAAAAAACAACAAAAAACCACCACCACCAACAAAACAACCCAGTCATACACCTTTCTTGGCTCAGGGCAAATGCTGGATCAGTTATTGATGTCAAGTTAAGTGCCAAGGCCCACACTGAATATAATGTTGTGTTGTAAATATGTTGATTTTGTCTCCAGCAATGACAGGTTTTTAACATAACAAAACACTTCTGAAGCCAGAGTATGGCTGCCTATGTAGCGGGGGGGCTCTTGAAAAAAAAGGTCATACATGCAAACTTCTCATCCAATTTTTCATTTGAGCTTATCAAATAAAACACTTGTTACATTAAGGCACTTTTATGGTCAGTGGTGCAATGTAGACAGCATCTGGAATCAATTTATTTAAACCTCCATAGTCTCGTGATAACTGAAAACACAATTTTTACAAAAACCTCAATAAAAAAGATATATATCAGCAACTGCAGTGCCCCCGGGTCCACGTTGTGTGGCAGATAACGCGGTTATTCATCAAAGATGATATTTTCTTAAAAATCAACAATTCATCGGTATCATCTGTGTTTGGATTGATTCGAAAGCAATGACCTCCCCGCACTTGTCTACGGCAGGATCCTGCTTCGTGTCCACATCCTTCAAGCCCAAACCCAAAATAGCAAGCGAGAAAGGAATGACGTCATCACGTGGTTTGCCACAGGGAAAAAAAGAAAAAAGAAAAAGGACAGGCCCTTTAGTATCACATCCAGTTGGATGCTATGAACAGTAAGCAAATTCGTAAGAAAGAAAAGACAAAAAGAACAACAACGACTGTCAAAGATTAATCCTGATTAATACAATAAAGCCGAGAACACACAAGACGAAAAGAAAAACCTCAATGGGGAGGCACCCTGGTGTGGCGACATACATTCTGCGGTATGGGCAGCCTAAATGTCACAGCGGTAATGTTGTGTGTGATCATAACGACATGCAACGTATCCTAATGATGAAAAGCAGAAATTGGAAGAGAACTCGAAACATGGTCTGTGATTTAGATACAAACAAAAATCGCATGGACAGCCGACGAGTTTAATTTAAAAAAAACAACAACAACAACAACAACAAAAACAAACTGTCATAAAATTATGATCATTCCAAGATCACCTGACAACACCAACATACACTCAGAGAAATTAAAACAACAACAATAAAATAAATGAAAAAAAAAATCAGAACAAATAACCAAAAACCTTTACAAATTCACAACAAGAAACCTGATACGGAAAACATGGCGACAAACACAGAAATCGTGTCGTAACACAAAAAGTTCAAGGTTCTCTCACAAAACAAACAACTTACACCAGAGTGTTACCGACATCGTGACGACAAATAAAATAACTTCATCATGCTGACGCGAAAGACGTCATCATCACCCCACATGGCTCACATATCAACCAACCGTGCTGACGCTTAAAAGCGTCACCGTCACCCCAGCACTCTCAACCCAAAGACAAAACTAAGAATCATTTGAATCCAACTTGAACCCAAAAGTGAGACTCATTTCTTTTCAGCAGTGATCATGTCTTTCGCCTGTCACTGGTTGGTGAGAATTTAACGTGGCAAACCATGCAAAAGAGCTGTCAACTTCTGGATTGTATATCACCATCGTCGACCAACTTAGTGTGATGTTGGTGTGTCGACTGAAGTCAATTTGTTTTCTCTTTCGCTGTTACTGTATACACTGTGTTCAGACAGACCTCAAGTACTGAAAACCGAGGACCTTCTTAGAACGTTTCCTGAGCTTTCTGAGGACATTCCATGCGCATCCAGGAATATCCACCTGATCAGTTTGATGGTTTCAGTTATTCCTTAGTATTTTATATATATCTATTATCTATATATATTATGTTTATATATATAATATATATATATATATATTATATAATATATATATCTGTGTGTGTGTGTGTTGTGTGTGTGTGTGTGTGTGTGTGTGTGTGTGTGTGTGTGTGTGTGTGTGTGTGTAGAATTTCCAAGAGGGGAGATTGTTTTGATACTGAAAAGAGCAACGGGATTTTCAACAGCAACTTACCGCGAAGTCGGAATGCGGCTACCTTAATGGCGGGGTGAAAAACCGGGTTGCATGAACTCGCAAAAAGCTCTTGCCGAGGAACGAAAATAAAACAAAAACACAACAACAACAAAACAAAAACAAACTAGCAACAGGTTCTAAAAAAAAAAAAAATGTTATTGGCTCTAAACTCAAAACGGAAGTTGCTTCAAAATTAAATAATCTTTTAAAAGGCCTACCAACTTGAACGCTCCCCCACCCCACTCCACGCTTGTCTTACCCCCCCAAAAAAAAACAACCACAACAAACAAACAAAACAAAAAAAAAGAAAAAAGTAATTCCTTCTGAAAACAACATTTAAAAAAAAAAAAGGGGGGGGGGGGGAGGTCTATGACCCTTTGGTCTCTGCTTTCAAAACTGGTCAGTGACCTAGTTCCAAAGACAACTGTAGTTTGTACGTCACACATTTCCGTTGAACCTTCCCCCCCTACCCCCCCCCCCCCCTCAGCGGATCCCCCCTCCCCCCCCCCCCCCCCCCCCCCTCCGGTTTATCACTTCATAATTCGCCTTTCCTTCAACAGCGCATTCGGCTGACGTCAAAGCCATTCGCCTACGCACTGGGCACACCATCCGCTCATTACGAACCGTCAGACTTGGGCGGGCGAAGTTCTTCTTTATTAAACTGATAATGAAACAACATTACCAGACTTGTTATTTTTCGTTTATGAGGGCAGCAACCTCACGCCTTGATTGGATTTTATTGGAGTGTTGGCACCAAAAGAAAAAAGAAAAAAAAAAAAAAAGATTTGAGGTTCTGTTTTCTTGTAAGGGTCTTTCTTGCGGTCAATTTCACTTTTTTTCTTTCTTTCTTTCTCTTTTTTTTTTTTTTTAAACAAATGCTGTTCTGTTGTTGGTTTTTTTTCTGCTAAGGCATACTGGTGCTGTATTGGTAGAATCGAGTATTGTTTACATGAAGTTTTCGCTGTTTGCTTTGGGTTTTTATGGTTTTGTTGTGAATTTTGTTGTTTTAACTTATCAGAGGGTTTACTTTTTTTTTGTCACTCGACATTCTTCTTTGTTCTTCTTCGTCGTGTGGAACGCTCACACAGCAACAAATTTGTTGTCTGTCATAATTATGAGCGAAAACGCGTTGCGCTGCCGTTAAGCGCCTGACAAGGGTTAGACCCAGCGCAACTAAACCAACTTCGGTGTGGAAGAGAAAATTATGTTATCTTCTAAGTCTTACTGGGGGGAAAAAATGGCAGGAGAAGGGACCAAGAAAGCATAATGTTCATAGACAAGGTGGTGACAGGGGAAAAAAAGAGTAAGGCAAGAAACAAAGAGAGGGTTAGAAATATGGGAATTCTAGCACAGAATTTCCACGGCACCCTGCACGGAGAATCTTTCCATCCAATGCACTCTGAATCACTCTAACCAGTCGCCTACAATTAACACTGCTTCTTTTTTTTTTTCCCCACGTTCTTTGGCTAAAACTCCGAAGTTCACCAATGGTGAAATTTTGCGTATGCAACCTTTTTGGGCTTTTTTTTTATTATTTTTTTTTTACCCCACTGGGAAGGTAGCCGCATTCCGACTCCAGCACAGGTTCTAACACACAGTTCTCAATGAGACAGACCAGACCATCTACCCATAATCCCGATCGTCGTCAACACACACACACACACACACGTAAGAACCTGCGTCCAAGTTAAGACCAATCCATTCTTTTGGGTCAAACAAGGGTAGGTCAGCTATGGCCGGTGGTATGGATGATGATGCCAACATACTCAGCATGCAGTCTGCCACCTGAGAGGGAGGGATGGGCTCCGCCAGGTCCGAACTGCCTCTACCCCCCTCCCCCCCCCCCCCCCTCCCGAAAAAAAACAGACAAAGAAAAAAGAGAGACACTTTAGTGCAACGTCCCAACAGTGGCCTGAGTCAGAGCCCCCCCCCCCCCCCCCCCCTTCCCTTCCCCTGACTCTTTTGGGACTGGAACCTGCCACCTTCCAACCAGGAGGCCATGGCGCTAACCACTTCGCCTTAGTGATTAGTGAATGCTTGGACTGACTTCTCTCTTTACTTCTTGAGGAGTTGGGGCAAGCACAGAACGGTTTTTAGACTGTGTATCGCCGACGAGTTGATACTGACAGAACCCATCCCCCTCCTTACACACACACACACACACACACACACACAACACACATTCTCTCTCTCTCTCTCTCTCTCTCTCTCTCTCTCTCTCTCTCTCTCTCTCTCTCTCTCTCTCTCTCTCTCTCACACACACACACACACATACACACACACACACACACACACACACACACAAACTTCCTTCTTAAACTGTTGGGCTTCTAATAATATTTGCCCTACCTTGTATCCTGCAAAATAAAATGTTTTCATATTCAAAAGTATACCATTAAACTAATGTTCCTTTCGTGTTTAGAAAATAATTTATCAACAACTTACAAAGCACGCATCGTTTTCAGATTTGACTATGTACGTCAGACAATTCATCAAAATGTCCTCTTCGTTTTCGAAACGAGTTTATCAACAATTTACAAAAAAAGCGTCGACTATTTTCAAATCTTAACGTCGGACAAGGCATCCAATTTGTCCACAACTTTGAGAACATACACTCTTTTCAAAACTGCTTCTTAGCGTCAGAGAATTCAATCAACTTTCCTTCTAAACAAATAAATTATCAACACTATTACAACGCACTTCAGAGTTAGGTCTCAACGTCACGAATACTTACTTTCTGCGTCACTGGCGTACGCTGTCACATATTAAGTTTATCACTCGTGATGAGTGAATGTGACGTCGAAGATGTATTACTCGCCCAGGAGACAAACTGTCGCTAAATTCGGAATGCCAGACCACAATTTCGTTCGCATTTAAAAAAAAAATCGTTTCGTTGTTTGTTTGTTTGTTTTTCTCGAATGGGCAGATTGGTGTGTGTGTGTGTGTGTGTGTGTGTGTGTGTGTGTGTGTGTGTGTGTGTGTGTGTGTGTGTGTGTGTGTTTGAACGTCTTTCCACAAAAAAGTGATATTTGACAGGTAATGGGGAGGGGAAAGAAATGAGTTAATGCTAGTGTGCTTGTTTTGACAGTTAAAAGAAGGATAAAACGAAAAAAAACAAACCAACCCAAACTCAGATCTAACCATCAGAAAACTCGTTGAACTATACATATATATACAAAGAAAACACAGCAAAACAGATAAACTTGAGTAAAATAAATGCCAGATTATGTGTGCGTGTGGTGTGTGTGGTTGGTGTTGGTGTTGTGCGTGTGTGTGTGTGTGTGTGTGTGTGTGTGTGTGTGTGTGTGTGTGTGTGTGTGGTGTGTGTGTATGTGTGTGTGTGTGTGTGTTTGTGTGGTGGTGGTGGTGGCGTTGTTGTGTGTGTAGTTGTGTGTGTGTGCGCGCGCGCGTGTGCGTGCGCAAATGTGTGTGTGTGTGTGTGCGCGCGCGCGCGCGCGCGCGAAAGGGTGATGGCTCAACCCGGGTCATCAAATCAAATCGCCAGAGCACTGTTCTACCCACTCTACTATCCCGTCGCCCGACAGGCGTGATAATCCAATGCAGAGACTATGACACAAAGCAACGAGAACAGAAACGATAGCAACATGAAAAAAAAAAAGAAGCCAGGTTGAAAGAGAAACACTAGTAGAAAACAAGAAGGGCGAGAAAAGAAATCAGATACATGGGATGTTCCACGTTATGGCTACTGACAGCGATGGCAATGCACAGATTTGAACTAGTTTACAGCTGAGGTAATACACAGCTATGTGATGTACAGCAGTCGTCATTTTCACTTTGGCATTTGTAGCTTTGGCAATCTACAGCGTAGTTATGCAATTTACAGCTATTGCAATCTACAGCTACAAAAAAGTTAGACTGGTGGCTATGTAGACCTCAGGCATTTTACAACTCAGGACAATTGACAGCTTTGGCAATTATATAATGACAATGCATTACAGCTTTTGCAATGTACAGCTACTAACAGTATAGAGCTATGGCTGTACAGACTTCAGGCATTTTACAGCTCCGGACAATTGACAGCTTTGGCAATTTACTCTATGACAATGCAATATTACAGTTATTGCAATCTACAGCTGCAAACAGTATAGACTTATGGCTGTTCAGACTCAGGCATTTTACAGCTCAGGACAATTTACAGCCTTGGCAATTTACAGCCTTGGCAATTTACAGCTATGCCAGCGTACAGCAATGGCAATTCACAGCTAAAGACCATATTTTATACCTACCTCTGGCAATTAACGGCAAAGGACAATTCATAGCAATGGCAAATCTTACTACAGGCGTATGGCAAATGACAACTGTGAATCATTTACAGCTGTGGCAATCTACAACTGGTAAGACCAATTCACCCCTGTAGCAGTTAACAGCGCCGAACAATTTCATAACAATATGCCAATTTACAGCTGCAGCAAGCAATCCACAGTAATGGCAATGGCCTCTGAAGTAATGGTTGCACATCATGGGGAGGTCTGAAAGATTCAAGAGTTTTCAGGAGATCTCTGGATGTCTGGCTGTAATTCTCCCCTACTTGAAGTCCACGGTTCCATAAATCGAAATCTCTTTCAAAATGAGAATGGAGACATATACAGGAATGAAAAGACAGCATTAGCAGCTGCAGTGTAGGGGTTGTTTTTTTTTTGCAAGCATGCACGCCTGTGCGCTCTTGCGCATACATGCAGGCATGTAAGCATGAACGTATACAGGCGCACACACGCACACGGATGCACTTTCTGTCTGTCTCTGTCTGTCTGTCTGTCTGTCTGTCTGTCTGTCTGTCTGTCTGTCTGTCTGTCTGTCTCTCTCTCTCTCTCTCTCTCTCCTCTCATCTCTCATCTCTCTCTCTCTCACCACACACACACACGACGCGCGCGCGCGCGCGCGCCACCCACACCAACACAAAGGAGTGAATTGAGAGAGAGAGAGAGAGAGAGAGAGAGAGAGAGAGAGAGAGAGAGAGAGAGAGAGAGAGGAGAGAGAGAGAGAGAGAGAGAGAGAGAGAGACAGACAGACAGACAGACAGACAGACAGACAGACAGACAGACAGACAGACAGACAGACAGGCAGACAGACAGACATACAGACAGACACACACAACAAACAAACTGACAGACAGAGACGAAAACAGAAACAGAGAGACATACATACTGATACACTGATTGATTTCTGCTTCGCTCTTGTCAGTTTGTTTACCTACTCTTGCACATTTTCTCTCGCGGCATGGATTTTTCCAAAGAAACTAATTCATTTGTTTAGTATTGCTTTACATTCTTTCCCTTTTCATCAGCAAGAGCGAGAAAGGAAAGAATGAAGGATGATGTGGAAGGCTGGGGGAGGGGGGGGGGGAGAGAAAGAATCGTGTGTGGGAAGAAAATGGGACAGAAAATCAAAGAAGATTAAAAGATTTTTTTTCCAACACGTTTTCAGAAGTTGGAGTATGGCTGTCTTTGTGGTGAGGTGGTACTTGAAAACCACCATGCACGCAAACTTCTCATCGTGTGTGTGTGTGTGTGTGTGTGTGTGTGTGTGTGTGTGTGTGTGTGTGTGTGTGTGTGTGTGTGTGTGTGTGTGTGTGTGCGTTGCGTGCGTGCGTGCGTGCGTGTGTGTATTAAATTTGAATTATTGAACTACTCTTTTATATCGAGGATAATGGAATAAGAACTCTTGTGCTTTTTTACATCAAGTCCCCGTGTGTATGCAGTTTGTAATATTGTCATCTGTTCCCACCGGTACACAATGGCCTACTCTTACGAAATGCGGAACAGGATTTAACGTGTGCGCAAGATGTTCTGCGTGCGTGTGTGGTGTGTGTGTGTGTGTGTGTGTGTGTGTGTGGGGTGTGTGTGTGTGTGTGTGTGTGTGTGTGTGTGTGTGTGTGTGGTGTTGTGTGTGCGTGCGTGTGCGTGCGTGCGTGGTGTGTGCTGTGTACCTTGCTCACGGTGATTCCCAGGTGGATGAGTGAGACAGAAAACATATGCTGGGTGACCCTCAGGGTATTCAGCAGAGGATCACCCCAAGCTGTTCCAGAATAAACACCCAGAGGGCAACTCCACAGTCTACCGAGACTGAAGGATGCTACGCCTATACACGAGAGATTCTGAGTGGCAAAATAGAACAAACACACAACCTCATCAAAGAACACAAACAACGAAAGAATAGCTTTAAAAAAAAGTATGTAAAAACCAACCCTGAAACATTCTTTAAATCAAAACGATATGAGTTAGTATTGAAAATTTTAACATTTCAATTTTATTGCCCCGTTCCTTGGCTGGAGCTCCAAGGTTCATCATCAATGGTGAGATTTTGTGTATGCGACTTGTTTTTCCCACTATGAAGGTAAACTATTCCAAAATAAAATCAGGACTTTGTTTCGATCTCTCCGAAATATAAACTGTTATTACACGATACATGATTAATTGATTTTCTCGTTCCGAAGTTTACGCTACATCCACACAATTATGTCCTACTTGAAGGCGTTTCCAATACAATCCTTTCATACTGTTTATAGTCCTGCCCTTCCCAGTGGGAATGCCGGAGGCCTGTTTGTATAAATTAACCACTCCCACCTGCAAATTCTGTGCTAAGAATTCCTCTTTTCTATCCCTCTCTTTCTGCCTTGTTCTTTTTCTTCCAGTCACCTCCTTCTTATCTATTTTCTGCCTTCTTGGTCCATTCTCCTGGCTCTATTTTTTCCAGAAAGACTTGAATGATAGCAATTCTCTCCCACTCCGAAGTCGGATGTGCTGGGCCTGACTTATCAGGTGCTTAACGCAACACAACACATTTTCGCTCATATGACAGACAACAATAGTTGCCTATCCAAGCGTTCGAAGAAGAAGAAGAAGAAGAAGAAGAAGAAGAAGAAGAAGAAGAAGAGAAGAAGAGAGAAGAAGAAGAGGAAGAAGAAGAAGAAGAAGAAGAAGAAGAAGAAGAAGAAGAAGGGGAAGGGGAAGAAGAAGGGGAAGAAGAAGGGGAAGAAGAAGGGAAGAAGAAGGGAAGAGGAAGAAGAAGAAGAAGAAAGAAGAAGAAGAAGAAGAAGAAGAAGAGAAGAAGAAGAAGAAGAGAGAAGAAGAAGGGGAAAAAGGGAAGAAGAGAGAAAGAAGAAGAAGAAGAAAAGAAGAAGAAGAAGAAGAAGAAGAAGAAGAAGAAGAAAAGAAGAAGAAAAAGAAGGCCACCACGGCTTCATGGACCCATAGGGATTGAAGTCGAAGGGTCGTAACCACTCAGCTATGGCAATCGTCTGTGTCTACTTGGCCTATCCTACCTGGACATCTCCACACAAACTAATGACATCTACTTTCAATGCAATTTCATACACAACCCCTCACCCCCCAAAAAGGCATAAAAAACCCAACAATACACGTAACACAAAAAAAACCTCCCCTCCATAATCCTTCTTGTTAATGTTGGAAAATCTGCAGTAATGTTGGTGACATAGTCGATCTATTGATTGTCGCTGTACCATCGTAACCAATTAGATCGCTGGGGCAATGAATCATCATTTCAGCAATATTGCTGCCTTGGGCCATCAATCAGTGGTCTCCAATACTGTGCCGTGTGGTATGTACATGCTGTGGCGTGGCGTGGCGTGGTGTGGTGTGGTGTGGTATGGTGTGGTGTGGTATTTGGTGTGGTGTGGCGTTTGGTGTGGTGTGGCGTGGCGTGGTGTTTGGTGTGGTGTGGCGTGGCGTGGCGTGGTGTTTGGTGCGGCGTGGCGTGGTGTTTGGTGTGGTGTGGCGTGGTGTTTGGTGTGGTGTGGCGTGGCGTGGCGTGGTGTTTGGTGTGGTGTGGTGTGGTGTGGTGTGGTTTAGTGTGGGGTGGTATAGTGTGGTGTGGTGTCGAGTGTTGCGATATTATAATATTGTACTGTGCTTGTTTGGCATTGCATTGTATCATATTGTGCTGTTTTGCTTTTACTGTATTGTATTGTACAGTAAAGTACTGTATAGCACTGTATATAACTGTTTTGTATAGCACTGCATTCCATCACAAATTATTGTCTTGTCAAGTTTTTTTTTTAAAAAGCTTTGTATTGTATGGTATTATATTGTATAATTATACTCAACAATAAGATCATAATAACTATCATCATCATCGTTGACCCATTTGTCATCCCCATCACTTCGTCACCATTATTACTGCTATATCCATCTCGACACAAGAAACACACACACACACACACACACACACACACACACACACAACACACACACACACACACACACACACACACACACACACACACACACACGCATGTTTTCTCTAGTACACGTTAAAGAAAACTCACAAAACCACATAAGCGTGACCCCCCCAAAAACTTTACATAAACCAGAAAATAAGCAGACACACACTATACTAGACCTATGCACTATTTCTGGATAATAATAATTATAGTCATGATTATCTATCTCCACTTCTCAAGATGACACAATGATACTGGTGTATCACAAGGATGTCATTTCATATCAAAGAGAGAGAGAGAGAGAGAGAGAGAGAGAGAGAGAGAGAGAGAGAGAGAGAGAGAGAGAGAGAGAGAGAGAGAAGAGAGAGAGAGAGAGAGAGAGAGAGAGAGGCAAGGCAAGGCAAGGCAAAGGCAAGGCAAAATATTTTATTCGAGGATAATAGATAAGCACTTGTGTGCTTTTTTACATCCAGTCCCCGCCCTTTTCAGGGATACATCAAGTTGTAAAAATACTAAACAATAAAGCTTTATGCAAACCAGACAACATACAAGAATAAGGACACTATATATGATAAGGTAATAAAAATGCACTCGATCAGAAGACAAAAATCAGAAGTCACAATAAAAGATTTTGATAATGAAAGAATAGAAAAGTGTTAATAGGTAAAGAGCAAA
>CM060327.1:37085269-37102769 GCA_030674155.1 Stramonita haemastoma | reverse complement strand
AGACACATGGGGACTGGGTGTAAAAAAAAAAGCACACCAGTGCTTATTCCAAAATCCACGAAATAAAAGATAGATAAATAGATAAGTAAAAAGGACATACACAGCAAACATTTTCTACACAGTCAAACATGGAAGATCAAATTACAGCTGCGACTGAATACACTGCCTGGCCAATTTTTGGCAATATCCCATTTTTTTCTCTGCTTATGGAGGAGGCCTAGATATGTAAGCTCTATATATGTTTGAGAAGTGTTCAGACTTTCTCTAGATGGGAAGAAACATGTATATTATCCAATTTTCATTCTATCAACATTGGCTGGTTCCAGTTTTCTGTGTTCTGCAAGGGTACCAGTTGCGAAAATGTTTGCTGGAAAAAACAAAGTGTTTTTCTAAATGTGAACATTGCGATACAGTCTGTTTCTGTTGGAATTACACAGCAATCATCTTCATGCTGAGGGACACGCAGACATTAGGCTACATTATGTAAAGTTCAGCCTAGGAAGCCCCACATTTGTGCTGAAGTGAAAATACAAGTAGAACTATTGATGGAGTTTTCATCATACCAACATGCATTTTAAAAATAGAATTAATACCTGAACTAAAGCAAATCAAAATGTCAATTACAACCAAAACAACCCAAAATAAATAAACTGTTTGAGTCTATGACTGAGGTCTTGTGTCTCACAGTGATCAGACCAAAGTATGTGGAGTGACTAGACCAAAGTATGTGGGATGACTAGATCCGAGCATGTAGGAAAAAAACATGAAAAACGCCTGTCATGGTATGGTTACGATATTATTCTTTCACTCAAGTCCTTTACTATGATGATAACACAACTCCGTTTTACAAACAGTTCTACTATAGGCTTAAGCTTAGTGTTACTCTGATCAGTACAACTGAATCAGTTTGATCTCTGAAAATCAAAAAGATCTACTGCGCTGGGCTGAATTTTTCACTGGTGCAATCCTAATGTGATGGCAAGGTGTCATCAAAAATCAGTTTTAAGCGCTTGTTCAATGTTTGCAGTGCGTGTAACAACTTACCCATTTTATCTGTGCTAACGTTTCGATCGATGCTATCACACACAACAGAGATGCAGTAAAATATTAGAAAAAATTCTATTGGTTAATTTTTTATGAAACCTCAACACCGGAAGCGATTACGACACTACATTTTTCTGTTGCTAAGCAGCGAACAACATCCATCAATACAAGGGACCTAAACTCTGTGTGTGTGTGTGTGGTGTGTGTGTGTGTGTGTGTGTGTGTGTGTGTGTGTGTACGCGCACGTGAGTAACTGGAAGTGACTTGATGGATTCTTTCTTTAATTCAAAATGTCTCTTCACCCAAAGTGATATCAGACACGTGTGCGTGTGCGCGCGCATGTTTATAGATCTATGCAAGGCACATGCATGCAAGCAAGAGCGCGCGCACGTGCGTGCGTGTGTGCATGTGTGTGTGTGTTGTGTGTGAGCGTGCGTGCGTACGTGTGTGCGTGGGTACGTGTGTGTGTTTGTGTGTGTGTGTGTGTGTGTGTGCTGCGCGCGCGCGCGCGCGCGCGCGCGGTGTGTGTACACGCGGCTCTTCCTGATCATTGACTCTCTATCGATTAGGCCTAGCTTAGTAGTAGGCACTCATCAGTCTCCGAAGACATGGAGTTGGGCTCTAGTCTTTAGAGTGTAAAGCCTGGGTAAGTATGGAGGGCAAGCTGTTACCCATGCAGCAGAACCCCCCCCCCCCCCCCCTCTCCACGCCACTGGAATGATCCATTGGAAAGGCAATGACCGATACGAATGGTTTCAGTACCGTCGCAGAAGCCACCAGAACGATGCCATATACAGCCCGAGCCGCTCTGGGACTCCAACTCCCCGAAGGAAAGGTGTCTATACACACCTGTGTGCATGCTGTTTTTTTGTTTTTTGTTTTGATTTTGTCATCCCCTCCTACCGGCACACGGTGGCTTGCTCTTCCGAAAGGCGGAACGGGGTTTTAACGTGTGCGCAAGATGTTGTGCGTGCGTTCGCACACGGGGCCTCGGTTTTTAGTCTCATCCGAATGACTGACATTCAGTTCGATTTTTTCGTCAAACTGGGAAGAAAGGGCGAGGCTGGGTACCAAACCACATCAGCTTTCTCCTCTTTATGGTGGAGAGCAAAGGCTCTTGGGGGCCCACACGCTTTTTGATTTCTTCTTTCACATAGTTTTTGGTCTTGTGTTCTTTGTATGATATTTTGAGGAGTCTTCTGTGGCACTTGTTCTCCAATGCTTGGATTCTCGTCTCCAACTCTGCTGTCAGAGTCCAAGATTCACAGCCATATAGGAGGATAGATATCACGAGGGATTTGTAGAGGTGGTATTTGGTGCAGAACTTGATGTTGCTGCTTCTGATGATCCTCTCGAGTCTGGCTAGAGCAGATGTTGCTGTTGCAATGCAAGCTTTCACTTCATTGTTTGATGTGCCATCTTTTGTTAGGATGGAGCCTAAGTATTTGAATTGGCTCACCTCTTCCAATATTTCTCCATTCATTTTTATTTCCGTGCTGTCATTACTTGCGCTATTGACCATGATCTTTGATTTCTCTGTACTGACCTCCATGCCGTATGTGCTTGCTCGATCTGTTAAATTGTCTGTGAGGATTTGCAGTTCTTGTTTGCTGCTGCCCATGAGGTCAATGTCATCTGCAAATCTGAGGTTGCAAAGGGGTCTCCCACCAATGGAGATGGAAGTGTGGTGGTTTTGCAGTGTCTCTGTTATGATGTTTTCGAGGAAGAGGTTGAAGAGTACAGGTGAGAGAAGGCAGCCCAGGCGGACCCCAACCGTAGTCTTGAAGAACTCGCCCACGTGATTGCCCATGAAAACTGCACTTCTTGCGTTCTCATACAGTGCCTTGATGACTTCAATGAGGCAATTGTCAATGTTGAAGTGCCTTAGTAGCCTACTTGCCAGAGGCCGTCATGCCATACCCTGTCAAAGGCCTTTTTGAAGTCTATGAAATTGTGGTACAAGTCTTTTTGGTATTGGAGATGTTTCTCTATCAGAATTCTCAGATTGAAAATTTATTCCATTGTGCTGCGTTTTGGTCTAAAGCCCGCTTGTTCTTCTGCCAGGAGTTTTTTCCGCTTGATTTTTCAGTCTGTTGAGGACTACCTGCAGCATGTTCTTGCTAGGATGGCTTATGAGACTGATGGTTCTGTTGTTCTGGCATTGTTTGAGGTTTCCTTTCTTTGGCAGGGGTATTACAAGAGACTGTGTCCATTCTTTTGGCCATTCTTTGGTGTCATGAATCTTCTAACAAAGTTCTGTGAATCGCCTTGCTGTTTCAATCCCTCCATTGGGTTCTTTTACGTGCACTAAATTGTGTGTTACGCGCGGGACCTCGGTTCATGGTCTTATCTAAAAGACTAGCAGTCCCAGACCACCACTCAATGACTCACGGTCTAGGGAGAGAAGGATGGGGGGGGGGGGGGGGGGGGGGGGATTCGAGCACATATGGGGATAGAACTTTCGCTCTCTAGGTAGGTGCGTTACATCTGGACCACCGATCCACCTGACGTTTCCCTTCATTCCTTGAGGAGTCGTTGATACACATAATATCTGCATTTGAGTCGTTCAGACCGTGTGTCTTGTTCAGATAGTACTTTGGCGGAGCCCATCCCTCCCCAGGTTGTAGACTGCATGCTGGGTATTCAGACGTTTTACCCGTGCCACTAACCATCGCTGGCGTTTTCTCCCACCAGAGATGGGTGGAAGTTTTGTGGTAGTTGATTTGTTTTGGTTAATGTTGGTTTATTTCTTTGTTTGGTCAGTTCTAGTGTAGGGCCTAAGTGCAAAATGAAATGCGTACGTTTGCAATCGGACCGAAGTTTGAAATTCTCAAAAGAAAAATTGGCAGCCCAAGGAAGCAGAGTCAGAATAAAATCTAAAACCTGGGAGACCTCACATTGACATTTTTTTGTTGTTGTTTTGGCTGCCTCATCTTTCATGACGTTCCTGTCCCTGCTGTTCCCACCCCGCTCGTCTCAATCTCCCCGCCACAGCCATACCCCAGGTTCACTTTCTCACCCTCAGGATCGGAAGTCTACACGGAACTCATCAATTTTAGGTCGCCGTAGGGCCACCAACCAGAGGGGCCCTGCACTGCTGCTGGGTCACTTTGGTGGTGTTCACTAGTGCCTGTTCTGGGCTAACACACGCAGGACACCACATACTAGGCCTAGCCCCTACTAGGCCTAACGAGTTGGAGTTAACATCAGTGCTGACTCCACTCTCCCCAAAAGTCTTTCGGATGAGACTGTAAACCGAGGCCCCGTGTGCGAACGCACGTAGAACATCAAACCAATGTGTGCCGGTGAGAACAGATGACAATATTTACAAACTGCATACACACGGGGACTGGATGAAAAGAAGTACATGAGTGCTTATCCCATTATCCTCGATATAAAAGAATAAGATAGAATATAATATAATAAATAAATAAACGACAGTATTAGTTGTCTTCATTTACAAGGGAGATAATTCTCCTGGACTAGAGCGCATGCGCGTCGATGGGCGGCCATTGTTGTTTGAATTAGCAACAGGTCTGTGGTTTTTGTTTTATTTTATTTTTGTTTTGTTTTTACCTTTTTTACTTACACTTACTGTCTAAATCAGTCACAAAAAACGTTGATATGTGCTTCACAATTACTAAACTGTAACAATTTGTCTCCTAACCGTTGTGGTTCAACCAGTTTGAATGTTATTGCAAAGGCAGCGGCGAACCCAGATCGGGATAGGCCTACCACTGAAAGTTGTATTAAACTAACCCAGAATCGAGACTGCCTCTAACCCACCCACCCCAAACCCAAGAGAATTAAAAGAAAGGCAGAATTACATCGATCATCAGATAATGCAACAGGGTTAAAAAAAATCGTAAAACACAAGTACTAAAGTAGTGTGGTATATGTACACTGTATATTATCCTTCCAGCAGGGAGCCAATAATTTAACAATGGAAAGCAATAATGTACATTCTTGTACTCTTGATAGCAGTGAGTCTGGATGTGAAGTTGCTGAATCACCCTTTTTTGAAGGTATATATGTGGGTTGGTTTTATTCGTACATTTTGTCTTAAACAAGTTAAAGCATTTTAAATGTGGTAATTGTTCTTAACAGTTTTGCTTTAATTAAACAGAAGCAGTGTGTGAGCATGTGTGTGTGTAATTGTTTTGAATGCATCAGTGCATATGAATATGACAACATTGCGTACATGTGTGTGTGTGTGTGTGTGTGTGTGCTTGTGTGTGTGCTTGTGTGTGTGTGTGTGTGTGTGTGTGTGTGTGTGTGTGTGTGTGTGTGTGTGTGTGTGTGTGTTTCTTCATTAATTTCAAGTCTTCACAGAATAGTGACTCCCTGTCTCTGTCTCTATGTCTCTCTGTCTCTGTTCTCTGTCTGTCTGTCTGTCTGGCTGGCTGGCTGTCTGTCTGTCTGTCTGTCTGTCTGTCTGTCTCTGTCTCTGTCTCTGTCTCTCTCTCTCTCTCCCCCCCCCCTCCCCCCCTTTTGGCTACAGCTCTGAGGTTCACCAATGGTGAGATTTTGTGTATGCAACTATTTTACCTACCATTAAGGTAGTTCATTCTGACTTTGAGGATGAATAATAATAATAATAATAAGAAGAAGAAGACGAAGAAGAAGAAGAATTTTTTTAAATGGAGGCTTATAAAGCGTGAATTCCTAAAAACATGGGCTCACCGCGCTGTACAATCAAATCAATTTAACCCTTATCCCCCAGCTGCGCCCATTAGCGCCCCTTTATAACGTAACCCTGTAGCGCCCATTAGCGCCCTCAGTTTTTTGTGTATTGACTACTGAAAGATTAAAAATTACTTCCCTTTGACACAAGTTTCACAGTGAATGAACTACATGACCCCAGGGTATAAGGTTAAATAGGTTGCATATGAACGTGAAAAATTTGACTAGCACAAAAAATAAGGAAAAAATGCATGCACATACAATACACAGCATATTACATGACCAGAGAATAAAAGTAAAATAAGAGCAATATCATCAAGAAAATGTGCAGTGCAGTACAGTGCATACACATACACACACTCACACCCACACACCCACATTATATTAGACATGGGGGGAAAAGAGCAGAGTGATTGTAGCCATCTAAGTGTGTATACATACATGTGTTTTAGATTGTATGAGGGACTGTGCATGCAAGCTTGTTTTTGTGTGAGTGGTTATATAATACTTATGTGTATGTATCACTGTATGAATGTGTGTGTGTGTGTGTGTGTGTGTGTTGTGTGTGTGTGTGTGTGTATGTGTGTATGTGTGTGTGAGAGAGTGGGTGAGTGGGTGTAGGTGTATATCACTATATGCACATGCTTGTGCATGGGTGTGCATATGTACATGCATCCTTGTAGACACTTGTATACATAAGAATGTGCGAGCAAGTGTAAAAAGCAGGAGAAAGAAAGAGAGAGGAGATTGTCTGTGTTCATGTGTGTCTTTCAATTTGATTTTTTTTCCTTCACAAAGTAATTTCATACTACAAAAAAGAAGATGGTGATCGTAGGAACATAAGAGAATAACAAGTGGTAGTAACAGTTAAACAAATGATATAAGAAAGTAATCACCAACTAGTTTCAAAGCAAAAACAATAACATAATTACTGAGAAAGTGAAACTTTAACTACAACTAGCATGAATTTAGGGATAGGGACAAATTAACATTGTGATTTAGTCCTCTGAACACAGGAGGGGAAAAAAAACAACCCCCAAAATCCTAATATAGAAGAGTAGCAATGGGGAACCGGTTCATACGAAGCCAATTTTGCATAACAACACACAATTGCATAAAACTTTGTCCACAAAAGTTGTCATGAATAGAAACCAGGCAGATACTGTTTTAAAATCTGTCATTGAAAGAGAACACAGATGTTTGATAGTATTCAACAACATAGCATGCAATGTGACGTTTCCAACAATTTTTATCTGGGAGGCGTTTAAGTCTATCAAGGAGACAAATAACTGAGCAAAGTTGAGATTTATCAAATCCAAAGCTAGAATAAAGAATACGGTTACCCTCAGGAAAGGTAGAAGAATTGCACAGATAATATATGTGTGGTTTTTATTTATTTTATTTATTTATCTTTTTTTTTTTGTAAATTGAGGATAATGGAATAAGCACTCATGTGCTTTGTTACATCCAGTCCCCGTGTGAATGCAGTTTTTGTAAATCATGTCATCTGTTCCCACCGCACACGATGGCCTACTCTTACAAAAAGCGGAACAGGATTTAACATGTGTGCAAGATGTACTGCATGCGCTCGCACACGGGACCTTGGTTTATAGTCTCATCCGAAGGACTTTTGGGGGAGGTGGGGTCAGCACTGACGTTAACTCCAGAGGAAAAATCCTTCCGAACGGGAATCGAACCTGGGTCGTCAAATTGCAAGTGCAATGTTCTGACCACTAGGCTATCCCATCCCCTGATATATATAATATATATATATATATATATATATATATATATATATAATATATATATATATATATATATATATATATGTGTGTGTGTGTGTGTTGTGTGTGTGTGTGTGTGTGTGTGTGTGTGTGTGTGTGTGTGTGTGTGTGTCTTTTTTTAAAAATTCAAGTGATGGTAGATGTAGTAGATGCATATTCTTACTTTTACTTGTTTGAGAATATATATAATATAAATATAAATATATATATATATATATATATATATATATATATATATATATATATATATATATATATGCATGAGTACAAAAACTGAGAAAAACCTCTTGTTTCATTTTAGTCTTTACTTTGTAAATACTGCAGAGGATGTAGTGCCACCACCTTTTGTCTTGGACTGCTACCAAAAGAGGAGAGACAAGTGAATTGGCAGCATGTTTATTTTTCTTTATGCATTGGTTTTACCTTTTTGTTGGTGTTTATTTTTGTTTGTGTGGGTTTTTGTTGTTGTTGTTGTTATTTTGTTGTTGGCTGCCATTGTTTTTGGAGGGGGGTGTATTTAAGAATCAGTCAATGAAGTTTGTTTTGACATTCAGTGTAGCTGAACTTTGCATGTAATTATTTATTTATATATTTTTTGCATGTATTTATTTTCATGTTAAAAGGTTTATTTTTGTTGGTTTTTGTTTTGTTTTGTTTTGGCATTTTGTTTAGGTTGTCATTACATTGTAGTGTTTACAGTTTGCATTATGCATGGGCTTTATGTCAGTCTGGTTTTTTTCCATAGCCTGAAATGAATAGGAGATAAGAAAAACCATAATCCAGGCTAAACAGGGATTTTCCCTTTTCTTTCTTTCTTTCATCTTTTCTTCTTTCTTTTATTCTAAAGACAGTGTTAGCAAATAACAGCATCCGATTTGAGGTTATCTGGCCAGGTGGGAAATCATTTTAGTTTCAGCAAAATCAGTATATTCTAAATTCTTATGGCTTATTATAAAGAATAGAAAGCATTATCTATTATCATTGTCCAGTTTAAAGGTGGTTTTTTGTTTTGTTTTAAAAGATGTTAAATGTGTATATGATCTAAGGATGCAGGGGTTAGTTTTTCTTCCTTGACTAGATCTCCGAGGTTCACCAACGATGATGAGATTTTGTATGTATGCAACTGCTCACCCACCATTAAGGTAGCCACATTCCGACTTCATGGATAATGTCTTTAGAAACACAACACCAGTGAACATACATGTGTCTGTGTCAGATTTTCTCATCTGTTCTTCCTGGTACATAATAGACAACTCTTTCTAAAGGTGATGTGTGTGCAACATGTTCTGTGTGCATAGGATCTCTGCTTATAGTCTTGTCCAAAGAATTTGGGGTGGGAAGGGGGGTGGGGGTGGGAGTCAAGCTGGTGGTAATGTTAACCCCAGTAGGAAAAAATCCCCTCAAACAGGCGTCTCACCTGTGCCTCATACTCATGCCACCATCAGGTTGCAGTCTCAGTGCAATGGTCTCACCTCCAGGCTACCTCTCCACCCCCCACCCCCCTCAACCTAAGTGCAGGTCTAAATAAGAATCTGCAAAGATATCCATTTCAAGATTGAAGAATAATGCCAATGCTACTCTCTCGGAAGTCCTCCAGATGAAAGTATAAAAACAGGGTATAGAAGACAAGTGCATGTATAGCATCTTGCATGTGAGTTGAAATCTTTCCCTGCCTTTTATATAGAAAAGTAGGCTGGGTGTGGCCGGAGGTATGGATGACATGAAAATGATGATCATCCTGTAGTATAGAGCGACAGGCTTGGCCAGGTTCCACTTGCCTGTGACCCATGACAGCCTGAAAAATGCAGTAGATAATTTTTGGTCTTTTTGCTCTTTAGCTAGAGCTCTGAGATTCACCAATGGTGAGATTTTGCATTATCTGCAACCGTTTTTTGTCCACCATGAAGGTAGCTGCATTCCGATTTCAGGGATGTATGCTGGGTGTGTTCGTGTTTCTGTGACTTACTGAACACTGAGATGAATTAAAGAATCTTTAACATGCATATTTGATCTTCTGCATGTGTATATACATACAAAAGGAATTAAGGCACTGGTAGGTCTGCGCAAGAAGTTGAACTGGGAGATCGTAAAAATCTCCACTCTTAATACAGTACACACAGATGCCGTCAAGATTCGAACCCACAACTTCATGGACTCATGGGATTGAAGTCGAACAGCCTCAACCAATTGGGTTACAGTGTCCGTCACTACACAATGACTTCTTAAGGAGTTCAGAAGTTGTCCAGTGCAGTTTTGGAGTGTTTCTGTCACGGGCGTTATTTCTCCCTGCTTTCAGTGGATCATCCGCAACAAGGAACGGGACACGGAGAGTGTGGCAGCCCTTGAGATCCAGAGGCTGTGGCGAGGGTACAGAGTGAGGTAATGTGCCCTTCCTACACAGCAAGATTTCTGATAACAGTGTTTTACTACTCTGTGTGTGTGTGTGTGTGTTGTGTGTGTGTGTGTGTGTGTGTGTGTGTGTGTGTGTGTGTGTGTGTGTGTGTGTGTGTGTGTGTGTGTGTGTGTGTGTGTGTGTTGTGTGTGTGTGTGTGTGTGTGTGTGTGTGTGTGTGTGTGTGTCTGTGTGTCTGTGTGTGTCTGTGTGTGTGTGTTGTGTGTGTGTGTGTGTGTGTGTGTATGTGTGTGTGTATGTGTGTTTATATTTTTTAATTTTTTTATTCTTTTATATCGAGGATAACAGAATAAGCAATCATCAGTATAGTAAAGATCATTTGTCAAGTCAAATTTTGTATTTTCCAGATGGTACATTGAATAGGCAAGGTGTTTGCTTTTTTTTTCATCAAGACATTTATCTAGGGGAAAAAAACAAACTTCATCACTAATATTTTTTAACTGCAACATTATTACGACAACCCTTAACAATAAGAAAAATATTTTAAAAGTCTTAAACTACAACAAGCATGATTACTGTTACTGGGACAGAATAGCTCAGTGGTCAGAGCATTGCTCTCCCCAAGGTAGCAGAGTTGAGTGTGGTTGCCAAGCGGAAGGGTGACCAGTTCATGCACCTTGGCTTCAGTACAGTCCCCCAGTTTACCCAGCTGTAAATTGGTACCTGCCCTCTTTAGGGTCAGGGAAGGTAAAGCAGCAAGGGAGAGGAGATGGGTGTGGTGCCACCCTCAATATGCTGGCCCCTGGAGAAGCTGAGGTCTCTGATGCCTGCTCCCCAATGACCACATAGGTTATGAGACACCTTTACCTTGAAAAGTTTTCTGCTTATTGAGTGTTGCATTGTGTGCAGGTGTAAACTGGGGCACTGGTGGAAAAGCTGATCACAGACATACAGGACGTGGCAGAGGCCTGTGTAGCATCCATCGAGGATCAATCCACTGCCCCCACTTCAAAAAAGAGAGTTTCAGGGCAAGCAAGGCAAGGCCAAATTATGTTTCAACCATTATCTAAAAGACCTGAAGTGCTTTTATTTTTCTTCTTCATCATTCACTCCTCACACTTCTTAGAGAGTGACATCATAATGAAATAAAGGAGCATAGAACATAACATTTTGGATGAAAGAAAACAACAATACTGTTTTGTTGTCATCATGATTCTTGAAAAAAGTGAAGTTGAGCAAACATTTTAGTTTGTGAAGAGGTCAGAAATTCAAGCAAACAAATCCCTGAAGTCGGAATGTAGCTACGTGATGGAAAAAAATGGTTGCATACGCAAAATCTCAGTGTGGGTAAACTTCAGAGCTCTAGCCAAGCACCAAAAAAAAAAAAAAAATCAAATGCTTACTTAACAGCTCTTTATTTTTGAAAACATCCTATATCACAATGTCTATAAATTCACCGATACAATCATTCACTCATACTTAATAGTCCTTGTTGTTGGCTGGACAAGTTTTTATTGTTGTAGTGAATACATTGCACGCTGCCAAAAACATTTTAGTCATGGCCCTATGAGTTCTCAAAATATCACACACACCAAAACATAGACACACTCTCCCTTACTCTCTCTTATACATAATTCATGTGCATACTTACACACAATGCATGCACATACAAAGACAGTGGCACCTGTATACATCCACTGCAAACACACCACACGCACACACACCACACACACACACACACACACACACACACACACACACACACACACACACACCACACACCACAACACACACACACACACAAAACACACACACTCACACACACACACATACACACACACACACACACACACACACACACACACACACACACACCACACACACACACACACATTTTCAGTTGATTATCGTACACACTCTCAACAGTAATCCTAGAAACTTGTGTGTGCACATAACATAGAAACTTGCAGAAACATTTTTTCGGAACATCTAGTCCTGCAACTCGCGTGGGCGAGTTGAAAGGAGGAAGCACCAGATCGGAACCGAACCCTCTATTCCCACAGGATCGGCCGTCCCGGTCCCACTCATCGCACCCACCTGCCAACACTCCCCCCAACACGTGGAGGCGAGGAGGTCTGAGGTGACGCAGCCCAAGAGGAGCGAAGGCTGATCCGAGACCAGTCGGGGTCCATCTCTACCTCCTTTGATCACAGGCCTGAGAAGAGAGTCTCCCTGCTGAGAGACCCCTTGAGACAGATCCCCAATTTCCTGAAGCAGTGGTCCAAATCGGCAGCAACAGGAGGAGCTTTGGGGTGCCCAGGCTGTCCCAGCAGAGTGGGGTGTGGAGGAGGAGGAGGAGAGACACCAGGGAGAGGGGGAAACCAGCTTGGAGGCATCCGGGAGTGACGAGTTCACCTCCCCGCCAAGCTTTTGAAAATGACCAAGGTGAGAGAGAGAGTTAGGGGGGGGGGTGAACTTGTGTGTGTGTGTGTGTGGCAGTGTATAGAAAAAAAGGGAGACATGCACGCACGTACGCACGCACGCACACAACACACACAGAGTGAGAGAGTTAGGATGAACCATGTGGCAGCGTATGAAAAAAGGGAGACATGCGTATGCATGCACGCATGACACACGCACACACACACACAGACACACACAGACACACACACACACACACGACACACACACACACAACACACACAACACACACACACACACACACACACACACACACACACACACACACACACACCACACACACACCACTCACACTCACTCACTCACTCACCACTCACACACTCACACACCACACCACACACACACACACACACACACACACACACACACACACACACACACACACACACACACACACACACACACACATATACAGAGTCGCACACACCACCTCCTCCCTGCTCTCTGTCTTACATACACATACAGTCACACACACACACACATATGTAGCAAGACAACCTTGAAGAATTATATGGGGTTTTTGTTGTTGTTTTGTCGACAGTGAATGCTCATACAACACATCCGTATACCCCCCCCCCCCCCCCCCCCCTTGATGCCAACACACATACACACTACTCCCCCATCATCACATACACACATGCACGTTCCTCTTTTTTTTTTCTTTCTTTTTTCTTTTGTTGGGAGGGGGGGAGGATCTATTTTATTTTATTTTATTTTATTTTATACCACTTTATGTCACAGCAGATTTCTCTGCAGTGAAATTCGGGCTGCTTTCCCCGGGAGAGCGCGTCGCCACAAGTGCAGCATCTACCCTTTTTTTTTTTTCCCCCCTCAGGGATGGTGTCTAAACACAACACCTGTGTGCATGCTGGTTTTTTAAATAATTTTGTCATCCGCTCCTACCGGCACACGATGGCCTGCTCTTCGAAAGGCGGAACAGGGTTTTAACATGTGCGCAAGATGTTCTGTGTGCGTTTGCACGCGGGGCCTTGGTATTATAGTCTCATCTGAATGACTTTGACATTCAGTTCGATTTTTTTGTCAAACTGGGAAGAAAGGGCGAGGCTGGGTACGAACCCAGAAACTCACGGTTTACAAATTGGCAGGCAAACGTCATAACCATCCTGCCACCTTCCTTCCGTATTTGTACATTTTTGTGGTCTATTATCATTTATTGTGAAGAGACATTCAACAGGAGAACGCCCATACACCCCCCCACCTCACTCTCTCTTTCACCCCCCCTTACACACACACACACACACATACACACACACATACACACACACACACACACACCACACACACACACACACACACACACACACACACACACACACACACACACACACACACACACACACACACATCACACACACACAACACACACACCACCACAACACACACAACCACACACACACTCACACCACATGCACACATGTAGGAAGACAACCTTGTGGTTTATATGTTTTTCATGTGTGTGGAAAGTGAATGCATGTACAACACATTATATATAATACTATGCCCCCCCCCCCCCCCCCCCCCCCCACGTGAATGCATGTACAACACATTATATATAATACTATTGCCCCCCCCCCCCCCTCCACACACAACACACATACACACTACCCGCACAAAGTAACATACTCACCTGTGTGTTCCTCTTTTGATTTGTCTGTTTGCACTTTTTTGGGCCTATACCATTCGGGACAGGATAGCTCAGAGGTCAGAGCACTTGCTTTCCCCAAGCTAAGGTTAAAGCAGCATGAGCGTGGTTACCGAGTTCGATGGGTGACGTTTGCACACCTTGGCTTCAGCACAGTCCCCTAGTTCACCTCAGCTGTAAATGAGTGCCTGCCCTCTTTAGTGTCAGGAAGGTAAAGCATTGAGGGAGAGGAGACAGGTGCCGCCCTCAATATGCTGGCTGGCCCCTGGAGAAGCTGAGGTCTCTGACATCTTGCTCCCCAACGCCAGCTTAGGTTTTGGCAACACCTTAACTGTGCCTGTGTCATGCATTGTGTGAGTAGATATTCAGCAGGAAAACACACACAACACACACACCACGCACGCACGCACGCACACCACACACAACACACACACACACACACACACACACACACACACACACACACACACACACACACACCGCAGATGTACAGCAAGACATCGTGTATAGCCTGTGCATTTTCTTTGCTGTGTTGTGAACAGAAAAGCGCATCCCGTCTGGCTCTGGAGGCTTCCTACGATCGCTATGTCCAGAATCTCTGGAGAAGGGGGAGTCTTCGGCTAGCATGTGCAGTAAGAGAGACAAGACAGACAGACAGACAGACAGACAGACAGACAGACAGACAGACAGACAGACAGACAGAACAGGACAGAACAGACAGAAAAATGAATGAATGAATGAATGAATGAATGAATGAATGAATGAATGAATGCAATGCATGCATGCATGCATGCATGAAAGATGAATGAAGAATGAATGAATGAATGAATGAATGAATAATCTTTATTTTTCAAGGGTAACAGAGTAAGAATTCAAGGGGAGAGAGAGAGAGAGAGAGAGAGAGAGAGAGAGAGAGAGAGAGAGAGAGAGAGAGAGATTTTTATTTCATTTTATTCTTTTATATCGAGGATAATGGGATAAGCACTCTTGTGCTTTTATACATCTCTCTCTCTCTCTGTCTCTCTCTCTGTGTCTTTCTCTCTGTGTCTCTGTCTCTCTCTCTCTCTCTCTCTACACACACACACACACACACACACACATACACACACACACACACACACACACACACAACACACACACACACACACACACACACACACACACACACACACACACACACACTAATATAGGTATTGAATATGTGATGAGTGAATAAAATTACACAAGACTTTTAGTGCAAGATATATCAATACATTGTGTGTGTATGTGTGTGTGTGTGTGTGTGTGTGTGTGGTGCGTGCGTCGTGCGTGCGTGCGTGCGTGCGTGCGTGCGTGCGTGCATCGTGCGTGCGTGCGTGCGTGCGTGCATGCATGTGTGCGTGCGTGCGCGCGTGCATGAGTGTGTGTATGTGCGTGTGTGTGTGAGTGTGTGTGTACATTCAAGTGTGTATGGGGGGTGGAGGGGGTAGAGGGGAACATGGTTTATGTATTTGCTTTTGTTTGTGTGTGGTGCTGTGATGTGTGTGTGTGTGTGCGTGCGTGCGTATGTGTGTGTGCATGCACATGCACCTGTGAAGGCATGTGAGAAGGTGTATCATTCCCTTTAACTTTTCTGTTTCTTTTCCAAGATGATCATTTTTTTTTTCCTTGATTAAAGAGTACATTATCACTGTGTACAACAAAAAATGTGCTTCTAATTTCTTGCAGGTGTTATCATCACATTTTTTATGCTTTAACTGTTTTGATGCATATATGCGTGCATGCAAGAATAGATCGTAAAAGACTTGGTTTGAAGTCTTTGTCCTTGGATATATTTTAAAAAAAAAAAAAAAAAATCATGCCTTTACTCTTGTCACAACCGTTTCAGGTTCATGGAATACTGCGCGTACAGAATTCAGATCTGGTGGCTGATGAAACACCGGGTGTTCCTGCGAGAACGCTTCATCCAGCGCCTTCGAGATCTCCAGAAGAAAGCCGCCTTAGCTTCGGCAGCCTCGATGGATGCCATGATCCACGAATCCTATGAGATGGAGAAGAAAAAACGCCCCGGGCCAGCCACAGAGAGGGATGCTGCCATCTGCATTCAGCGCGCCTGGAGGAGGCATATTGTCGGTCTTTCTTTTTCCAACTCATTTTTTTTCTTTCTTTCTGTCTTTCTTTTATTTCTTTCTGTCTTTCTTTCTGTCTGTCTGTCTTTCTTTCTGTCTTTCTTTCTTTCTTTCTTTTTTTCTTTCTTCTCTCTCTCTCTCTCTCTCTCTCTCTCTCTCTCTCTCTCTCTTATATAGAGGATAATGGAAGAAGCACTCATGTGCTTTTTTACATCCAATCCCTATGTGCATGCAGTTTTGTAAATCTTGTCATCTGTTCGCACCGACACACATTGGCCTACCTGTACGAAAAGCGGAAGAGGATTTAACGTGTGCGCAAGATGTTCTGCATGCTTTCACACATGGGGCCTTGGTTTATAGTGTCATCTGAAGGACTTTTAAAGAGAGTGGAGTCAGCACTGATGTTAACTCCAGGGGAAAAATCCCCTCGAACGGGAATCAAACCTGTGTCGTCAAATTGCGAGCCAATGTTCTGACCACTAGGCTATCCCTTACCATCTCTTCCCGTATTGTGTTCTCTATAATGGGATTGGTACAACAAAGTCGAGGAATCCTGATTTGTGAATATAGCTGATTATATCATTCATTTTTCATGAATATTTTCTTTTTGTTCATGTGAGGGCCAGACTATAGTGTAGTTTACAGCGACAGCAGATGGTATTTTTTTTTACATTCAGTCCCCGGGTGTATGCAGTTTTGTAAATTTTGTTATCCGTTCCCACCAGCACACAATGGCCTACTCCTACGAAAAGTGGAATGGGGTTTTATGTGTGCGCAAGATGTTGTGCATGCTTTTTGCAGACGGGAGCTCTGTTTATAGTCTCATCCAAACTTTGGGGAAGGGGGGAGGGTAGAGTCGGCACTGATGTGAACTCTAGAAAAAAATCCTCTTAACAAGATTTGAACATGGGGGTGGGGGTAGAGTCGGCACTGATGTAACTCTAGAAAAAAATCCTCCTTAAGATTTTGAACAGGGTGGGGTGGGGTAGATCGGCACTGATGTTAACTCTAGAAAAAATTCTCTTGAACGAGATTCGAACCCAGTCAGCAATCATGAGGACATCACTCTGACATGCAATCTTCAGAGGGAGCCCTCTGGAGATGCTTTGACCTTCACTTCTGACACTGTAGGAATGTCTGGGCTGCATCCAGACAATGACCTCTGGAGCAATAGATACTGTTAGCCTGCCTGCTAACAATCACAGGATATTGTACCTGTGTTCAACACTGTCAAGAAAACTATGCTGACTCTGTGTGTGTGTGTGTGTGTGATTATTTATTTTCTATTTATTTATTTATTCTTTTATATCGAGGATAATGGAATAAGCACTCATGTGCTTATTTACATCCTGTCCCTGTGTGTATGCAGTTTTGTAAATGTCATC
>CM060327.1:37050269-37080269 GCA_030674155.1 Stramonita haemastoma | reverse complement strand
CTGGGCATTGCTAGCTCTCTGCCAAGAGTTGTTAGGAACTAGAAGACAGTGAGGGCTGAACACATGCTAGGAAGGGGCTTCTTCTCTCACAGCCTTCTGTTGTCTGCCTGTGCCTTAAGTTTCTGCTCTGATAGTTATGGTACAGAGCAAAATCTGTCCAGTGTTTGGGTAGTTTCACTTTTTTATACTGTACAGAGAATAACAGACCCTCATTAGGGTCAGGGAAGGTAAAGCAGATAGGGAGAGGAGATGGGCGCCGCCTTCAATATTTATGCAGGCCCCTAGAGAAGCTGAGGTTTCTGACACCTCATTCCCCAGTGACTGCATAGGTTATGGGAACACCTTTACCTTATACCTAGACTAACATACAACTTCAAACTGATTCACAGGATCTATGGAACATTACTTTGGTGTGAAATTATCACATTTTCCCACTAGCTCAGGTAACTGATACCACATGCATTTGGAAGGTGAATCACATCAAAGTCGGATGCGCTGTGCCTGGTGTGTCAGGCGCTTTACAGCAGCACAATGCATTTTCACTCATATGGCAGACAAAACTAGTTGCTGTCTAAGCATCTGACAACAGAGAAGGGTAGTAAGGTGAATGTACAATATGTTTCAACAATTTTCTCTTCTCTGTCATTTGAGATATAGTTTTAAAATTCTTAAAAGAAAAGAAAGATTAAAAGCACACATGAAAAAACTGTTTGTAAATTGTAATAGATGGCACAATACATTTTCTAATCATACACATTGTGTTTGTATTTTACTATTTTGTGTAACTATGCTAAATTTTTAAAATATGGCAAAAATTGTGCAACATGGCAGAACAGGAAGATAAAATTTACTGCATCTTTAATGAATTAAACTCAGTATACAGCACATTGATTGCGTAGCTCAGGTACAAGTCAGGACAGTTTTACCGTCTTCACTGAGTTAATCTTGCTATAAAAAGCAAACCAGCACTCACTTTAGGTACAAACAAAGACAAATAATTTACTGTCTCCAAAAAGTTAGAGGGCATCCATCCGTCTCAGAAGACCACGGAGTTGTGGTCTACACTGCAGAGCGCAAAGCCTGGGTAAGTAAGTATGGAGGGCAAACTGTTACCCTTGTAGAAGATTCCTCCCCCCACCCCCCTCCACATCACTGGAATGGTCCATTGGAAAGGCAAACCACCAATACACATGGTTCCAGTGCCGTTGCAGGAGCTGCCAGAACGTTGCCATATACAGCCCCGAAATGCTGTGGGAACTCCCAACGCCCCAATTTTTCCTCAGGGTTGTTGTCTAAACACAACACCTGTGTGCATGCTGGGTTTTTTTTTTCATGATATCCGTTCCTGCTGGCACACAATGGCCTGCTCTGCTCTTCCAAAAGGTGAAGTGGTTTTTTAATGTGTATGCAAGATGTTCTGTGTGAATTTGCACATTGGGTTTTGGTTTATAGTTTTATTGACTTTGACATTCATTTGATATTTTCATCAAACTGGGAAGAAAAGGCAAGGCTGGGAATCGAACCCAGAACCCCACGGTTTACTTGTTGCCAGGCAAAGGTCTTACCATCCAGCCACCCTGCTCAAAAAGTCAATTCCACAATAATAAAAGCACTCACTCCCCCTGACCTCAGGTACAAGCAAGGCATGCTGCGTGCGCGGGCAGACGACCAGGAGACGGTTCAGCTGATCGAGGGGGCGGCGGCGGGCATGATGGCCACTGTGGACATGCAGGGGCCCGAGGCCTTGGAGGACTGGGAGGTGGATGAGCTGCTGGACTGGACCACCTCCCTCAACTTTGAAGAGTGAGTCTGAGTCTGTCTCCTTTTCTGAGTGCAGGACGGGACAGCTGATTCGGTTCTGTCGCTTTACCTGCTTCTTGTTGTTTGTTTGATATGTATGATCCTCCTGTACAAGTATCGATATGCATACAAGTTATACTTTTGTTGTCTGAAAACAGAGAAATTCTGGTGGTTACAAGCTGTACATATGAAATGAGAACAAAAAATTAGTGGGGAAAAAGTCATGTGTACAACCTGTCTCTGTTGGGCCTTCAGGGCCATGGATTGCTGCTTCCAACATGGAAAGCGTTGTTGTTGAGGTGTAAAAATGTCATAAGTAGGTAAGATCCTATCTCTTGACATTAGTTTTGAGAAAATAAGGATGTTACTTCACTCGTCGTTTAATACTTGGAAAAGTCCTGTGAAACGATCAACACCATTGTGATCATCAAGGCAGTAAACACTCATTTTGTGCCAAGTGGCAGCTTTCTACGACTTCTTCTTCTTCTTTGTGTAATGCTCAGATAACAACTATTATTGTCAGTCATATGTGAGAAAATGCACCACGCTGCCGTTAAGCGCCTGACAAGTCAGGCCCAGCACATCCAACTTCGGTGTGGGAGAGAGTTGTTATCTTTGAAGTCTTTCTGGAAAAAAAGGCAGGAGAACGGAGCAAGAAGGCAGAAATTGGACAAGAAGGTGGTGACAGGAAGAAAAGGCGGCGATCAGATGGGTGTATCACCACTAGACACCAACCCGCAAAGGTGTGCAACTCAATGTTCTATGTGTGATCACTCAAAGGGCCTTCACAGCTGGCAGTTTCCCTCCACATTCATCCACCCATCCCATCCCAGCCCAGAGGCAGCTATCTATTATCAACTGACCACACTTGACTAGTAAGGAAAGCCGCTAAATTTGCACCTGCGAGTGATTTGGATTTGGCGCTGGCAGGCTAATAGTTTATTTGAAAGCATGCAAAACTGACCTTATGCAGGAAAAGCCTCATTGGAACCTTAGTGTTATTATTCTTTTACCTGTCGAAAAGTTGGGGTTCAGTACTTCACACATGCAGATCGGCCACGAGTGCACTGCAGTAACCAACTAGTGAGTCACAAAACTGACTCTTTCTTTCTGTAGTGAGTGATTGTTTGTGTGTGTGTGGTGTGGTGTGGTGGTTATTTGTGGTGTGCCTTATAATAAGTGGTGCTTACTATGGATAACCTCTTTCAAGTATCAAACTTTAATGAGTAAAGCACTATGCACTTAAATGATTGATATTTCCTCTTCACCCTGATCTGATGCAAATTGTTTTGCAGAGATTCAGGCATGGCGGTCCAAGATTCTGAGATATAATATATCATAAAAATACATCTTTTTCCTTTTCATATCAGCATAGTTTTATTTTTTGTTGTAATGTGTTTTGATCAGCGCACATTTCATAGCTTGTTACGAAAATAAGTGTGCTTATATGATTAAACTAACTTCATGTTAAAAAAAATATAATGGTGTCACTTGCACTGCAAAAGAGACACATGTGAACGATTTGCTGTTTGCAGAGATTTCACGCGTTCAAAATTAAGTATATTATTACATCATTAATTACATCCCTTCAAATGGCAAGTTTTTTTTTAATCAAAAAGTTATCATCAGCAGGAATTTCATATCCGAAAATTGGTGTGTTGTTTACAAATAGTTATTATACAAATACTTGTTTTTGTATCCACAACAGCAGTTGATGTATGATACTGAATATTTACCAGCAATTTTTGTTGTTGTTGCCATGTTCTACAATCAGACACAAACATACAAATCTAACTTTTCTTTTAGTTGCATGCAAAGCTGATAAATAAATCTGGGGTTAGACATTCATGAACTCTTTGCAATCCCTTTCCTTTGCAGAACTCTCTTTCACTTGGTATGTAAATTGATGTTGAATTTTTAGACATGTTCTTTTACCATCCTGAAAGATGGCAGAGAGTTTTGTTGTATGTGATATGTGCATGGGTAAAGAGTGTATTAGCCTAGTGGTCAAAAGCATTGGTCATGTGCCTATCGGGTGGGGGTTGAGTCGCTACTGAGGTAATTTGACTGAGGGTATTTTTTTTGGATGAGACCATAAACTTAGGTCCTGTGCACAGCGCATGCATAACCTCCTGTACATGTGTTAAAACCCATCTTTGGTAGTTCTAAGTAAAGGCTAGCTGTGGCATGAATGGTATGAACATACCCAGCATGCAGTTTACAACCTGGAGAAGGTTGGACTCCATCAGGTTCAACTTGTCCAAAACACATCAGCTAAAAGTTTGAGTGCATTGTCCCAGTAACTCCTCTGGGAGTGAAGGGAGAAGTGAGTGAGTCATGTGTGCGGGTTATATACACTTCCTTACCTGTTATGCTACAATCCTCATTTCATTCAGAAAAATCCATTCCATCTGGCATTTGCATGATCATACAATTTTTGGGGGGCATGGGATAGCTCAGTGGTCGGAGCACTCGCTTTCCCTAAGCCAAGGTTAAGCAGCATCGAGTGTGGTTACCATGGGGATGGGTGACCATTTGCGCACCTTGGCTTCAGTACAGTCCCCACCTCCCCCAAATGGGTACCTGCCTTTTTAGGGTCAGGGAAGGTAAAGTAGTGAGGGAGAGGAGATGGGCACTGCCCTCAGTACACTGATCCTTAGAGAAGCTGAGGTCTCTAATGCTTTGCTCCCCTACGACTATATAGTCTATGGGACATCTTTACCTTTTCATTTGACAATTTTCCTAATTGCTACTTTACAGTCTTGACTGTTATGGACTTTTGTTTTGTTTGGTGCATGTTTGCTTGGTTATGGAGTTTTATATTTTTTAGGTTTTGTGCTGATACGATGCATTCCTGTGTATTACAGGATAACTTTTCCTTGGAACTTGCATCATGCATGAATCATGTATTTCCGTGGTTGCTTATTTACAATGTTAGGCTGTCATCTGACATCCGTTTTAGTTGCATGGTTAAACAGTTCTTTACATTTTGTTTCATCAGAACTTTTCTGTGAAAAAGTCCAGAAAATATGTGTTTCATTTTTTTTCTTAAAAGATTTTAATTCCTTGTGTATTCTAGTTTAAGTATCTTTCAAATTTATGAGTACTGTATGTTCAATTGTTCTTCTTGAAAACAATTTCTAGTGTTCAAAAAAATGTTTTAATATATATTTCATAATCTTATATCATTTGCCCTGTTTACTGAATGTACTGCATCCCCCTCCCCCCCCCCCCCCCCCCCCCCCCCCCCCCTCCCCCAAACAAACAAACCCAAAACAGTGATCTGGAATTAATTATGGTTTAAAAGAAAAAGACGGAAAAACAAGAGGTTCTAAAATGATAACAAATAACCATAGTATTAAGAGAGAAGGTTCAAAGAATAACATATCGAAATGAATTAAGCGAAACTGTTTACATACCTACAAGGTGAAACCTAAAAAGAAGCTTAAGAACCCCCCCCCCAAAAAAAAACAACCCCAAAACCCCCCCAACCCCAAACAAAAAACAAACAAAAAAACCCCACAGCTGAAGAAACTGTATTATTTTCAACTTTAAAAAAAGGGAAACAGAGGACATCAAATATTGTAAGGGGAGTTTAGACAGGGGATGAGAACTTGGATAATGTTCATAAACAAAAAACCCACTGACATTTGGACCAGGATTAAATCCTGATGCTCATCAGTACTCTATACAGATGTATTGCTGTGAGTGTGTTGAACAATTCTAAAATACTGAGTAAGGCAAATTTCTGTCGTGGCTTTTCTATTCATGGGAGCTTTTAGGCAAGCAAGAAGTAAACTGAAGACACAAGCCATTATAGAGCATTAAAGTTGTTCAAGCCAGAATAAACAATCTTCACAATCTTACAAGTGACTAAGCTTTTACAACTTACCATAAGGTTTCATACATAAGACTTTCTCTTCAGGGATGCCAGGGGCCTGTCAGTATTAATAGTATCCCCACCCTCTGGAAATTGTGTGCCAGGAATTTCCTCTATTCTATCCCTCTCTTTGCTTCTGCCTTGTTCCTTCTCTTCCTATCACCTCTTTCTTGTCTAATTTCTGCTTTCTTAGTCCCTGACTTAAAATGTAACAATTCTCTCCCACGCCGAAGTTGGATGTGCTGGGCTTGACTTGTCAAGTGCTTAACGGCAGCTCAACTTATGTTCGCTCAAATAATAGACAGCAATATTTGGAATCTGAGCATACAATAAAGGAGAGGAATACATAAAACAATACTTTTTTTTTGGTAACAGCTGATCATCATATGAATAGAACATCATCAGTACAGGACAGGAGAGCCTAGTGGTTAGAATATTGTGCTTGCAATCTGACAACCCAGGATCAAATCCCATTCAAGGGGATTTTCCCCCTGGAGTTAACATCAGTGCAGACTCCACCCTCCCCAAAAGTCCTTCAGATGAGACCATAAACTGAGGCCCCATGTGCAAACGCACACAGAACTTCTTGCACACACATTAAATCCTGTTCCGCTTTTTGAAAGAGGAGCCCATTGAGGGCCTGTGGGAGCAGATGACAAAATTTACAAAACAGCATACACACAGGGACAGGATGTAAAAAAAGCACATGAATGCTTACTCCATTATCCTCGATATAAAAAAATAAAATAAAGTAAAATAAAATAAATAAATGAAAGGTGCTCAACGACAGCTGAACTTATGTTTGCTCAAATGATAGCAATATTTGGGATCTGAGCATAAAACTATACTTTTTTTTCTAACAACGGATCATGTGGCTGTTTTGCAGAGAAGACGATGAGCATCGGCACCAGCAAGTCCGACCCTTACGAACTGACCGTGTCCACTGCACCCTCGCGCTTTCAGTCCACCCGCCAGTCACACCACACCACTGCCACCCTCACCAGTGGCTCTATACATGTCAAAACATAAGGAGGACACATACAGCCGAAATTCACCTGATACCTTTGTTTTTTTTGGGGGGGTGAGGGGGGGCTACTTCAGGATTTTTTTTCTGATCAATCAAAAAAATTTTTTTTTTTACAAAGATAACTTTTCATAACACTGTCTCACTTCTCTTCGCTGGTGGTTCTGTACATCTGTGTGAAGATAAAACTGTGGAGAACTATGAGTGAAATTCACTTGAAACACTTTTCTGTGAATAGATGTTGTTGTTTTTTTTCTTTCAGTTAACTAGGTAATATGTCTATTTATTTTTGTTGCAGGTTTCTTCTCATTATTAAAAACACAACCTAAATTAATACATGGAAGAAGCAGTGTCTTTTCTTTTTTCAGGGAGGGGGGGTGCAGGGGTGGGGCTCCAAATGCAAGATTTTTATTTTGCTTGATTTCACAAAAGAACTGTTGTTGTTTTTTTTGTTTCTTATTTTTGATTTGTTTGTTTGTTGAAAGAAATAAAAAAAAAGCTCAAACATACACACATGCACACACACACACACACACACACACACTCACACTCACACTCTCTCTCTCTCTCTCTCTCTCTTACACGCACACACGCATGCATGCACGCACACACACACACACACACACACACACACAACCACATATACACACATTCATATGATACACAACATCTTTCAAAACGCATACAAATACAGAACACACACACATTTCTTCACAAACAGATCCACCTATGAGTCATAAGAATGCTTATTTGAAAGATCTCAAAATGAGAAAGATACAGGTTGCTGTAAGAAAAAAATCAGTAACACAAATTTATAAATAAACAAAGATGTCGATTCTTAAGAACGGAACTTCTGTTTTGCTGTGTCAAACTTTGAGAGACTTTTGCCTTATTTATACATACATGTCTATAATTATGTACATTGCTGATGTAAATAAAGAACGAGTGATTCAAAGTAACCACAATGATTTGTATATGTACTTTATGTTTGCATGAGTTATAAACGTAGAGAGTTAAAGAAAAGGAAAAGTGAAAACAAAAAAAAGCAGAACACTATAAGGCAGTCACACAAAAGAATAAGGAAGTCCTTGACTGAAGCAAAAGAGAAATGGATCGGTGAACAGTGCCAGGACATCGAAGAGAATATCAAGAAAAACAATAGCAGAAAGCATATCAACTGTAAAATGACCTTCTGTATTGGGGGATTGTACTATAACTTTTTTTGTAAAGGGGGGGGGGGGGGTAGGGTAGTTGCTTCATCTGTGATATCCTCGCCTGCTGTTCCCTAGCTGCTCCCCCCCCCCCCCTCTCTGACAGCTGCTGCTAAACCTAGGCTTGTTAGGCTCCTTGTGTGGCTTAGTCAGTGCCAAAAGTCCTCGGAGAGCTTAGGAGCATTTGGCTGCTGTAGGGTCACTAGCTTCAGCAGTCCGTGTTCTGCTACTTTGTCAGTTTTGTTGTGTGTGTGAGCCTGTTCTGAGCTAATTAGGCAGAACGCCATTTTTTTTTTTTTTTTTTTTTTTTTTGCTGCCTTCTTTGATGTCTCCGTCCTGCTGTTCCCACGCTGCTCATCTCAATCTCCCTGCTACGGCCATACCCAGATTTGTCATGTCTCATCCCAGGTTCGGAAGTCCACAGGAGCTCATCAATATCAGGCTACCCTGGGATGACCAGCCAAGGGGCCCTGCACTACTGCTGGGTCACTTTGGTGGTGTTCAGTGGAGCCTGTTCTGAGCTAACATACACAGGACACCACCTACTAAGCCCCCTACTAACGACAGTATTAGCTCAGTCGCGGAGCCAGACTGAGTGAGTCACCTGAGTGGCAACCACCAAAACGTCCCTCCAACGACCGTCTCCTCGCGAACCTCCAACCCCAAACGCTTTGACACACTCACCACGGGCAAACCATAACCCGAGGTCACCACGAGACCAGAGCAACTGGGTCCACTGAATCAGAGGCAATTTTTTTCATTGCATGATGATCAACGATAATGAGGATGATGAAATGCTGCTGCTGTGGAAGTGCATCCGCTTTGAGACTACTTGACAGGGCTGTACTCTACGCTACTGTCATAATATATCCCGGGTCAGCCAGGCCCGAGAGATACAGTCACCTGAAGTATTGGTCAGGTAATTTAAGTGACACTCTCAACTCGCATGCGTAAAGTGGATGAAGCTCGACTGTGTGGTCCCAGTCTTCCCACTGAGCCCACAGCACACTCACTCTGGGTAGGAGCCGGCCGTAATCCGAAAAATTCCTGACTCTTATGGGAATCGAACCTGCGGCCTTCCTGTCCGAAATCCAAGGCGCTTACCACTGCGCCATGGCGTGCTGGTAGGACACCATTTTCTAAGTCTTCTACTGACGACAGCAAAAGCATAGTTGTGGACCCAGACTGAGTGAGATACCCACTAGAATTATGACCACCCCAAAGTCCCCTAGGCCTTCTTCCATGAAGCTCCTATCCCTGAGGCTTTGACACCAACTCACTACAGGCACAGAAGTGTATGGGAACACCAAACCGAGGTCACCAGAGAATAGAGCAGCTTGGGCCTCCGAATCAGAGGCAAACTTTTGTTATAGCACCACGGTCAGTGGTGGTAATGGAGATGATGCAATGATGATGCTACAGAAATGTAGCAGCTTTTGAGGCTTCTGGAAAGGGCTGCACTCTACACTTCAGGCTACCCAGAGTGAGTGTGCTGTGGGCTCAGTGGGAAGACTGGGACCACACAGTCGAGCTTCATCCACTTTACGCATGCGAGTTTGAGAGTGTCACTTAAAGCGCTTTGATTTGTTTTTACAAGAGATAGCGCTATACAAATTCCATGTATTATTATTATTATTACTTCCTATTGTAAATAAAGCAGTTGATTTTATGATGATGTATGGAGGCAACAGAAAAGTATTGGTATTTGTGTGTATGTGTATTTGTATGGGCGCAGAAAGGAAGGTGGCAGGATGGTTAAGACGTTCGCATGTCAATATGTAAACCGTGAGTTTCTAGGTTCGTACCCAGCCTCGCCCTTTCTTCCTAGTTCGACGAAAAAATCTAACTGAATGTCAGTCATTCGGATGAGACTATAAACCGAGGCCCCGTGTGCGAACGCACGCAGAACATCTTGCGCACACGTTAGAACCCCGTTCCGCCTTTCGGAAGAGCAGGCCATCGTGCACAGTAGGAGCGGATGACAAAATTATGAAAAACCAGCATGCACACAGGTGTCGTGTTTAGACACCATCCCTGAGGAAAAATCGGGAGTTGGAGTCCCAGGGCGGCTCGGGGCTGTATATGGCAACGTTCTGGTGGCTCCTGCAACGGTACTGGAACCATTCGTATCGGTCATTGCCTTTCCAATGGACCATTCCAGTGGCGTGGAGAGGGGGGGGGGGGGGGGTCTGCTGCATGGGTAACAGTTTGCCCTCCATACTTACTTACCCAGGCTTTGTGCTCTAAAGACTAGAGCGCAACTCCATAGTCTTCCGAGACTGATGGGTGCTTACTACGGGGTATTTCTATGTATTCATTTTAGGCTTCTTTTATCATTAAAATTCTCTCTCTCTGTCTCTGTGCCTCTCTGTCTCTGTCTGTCTCTCTGTCTCTGTCTCTCTCTCTCTAAAGAGAGATCACCCCATCTCTCTATAGGGATAAAAAAAAATAGAGATCACCCGATCTCTCTTTAGAGAAAAAAAAAGATTATTCATTCATTCATTCTCTTGTTTGGAATGGGATGACAAAATTTACAATACTGCATACACATGGGGACTGGATGTAAAAAAGCACAGGAGTGCTCATTTCATTATCCTCGAAACAAAAGAAAAGAATAAATAGATAAATGAATAAATAAAATCTCTCTCTCTCTGTCTGTCTCTCTGTCTCTGTCTGTCTGTCTGTCTGTCTCTTTCTCTCTCTGACTCTCTCTGTGTCTGTCTCTGATTCTCTCTGTTCTGTCTCTCTGTCTCTGTCTCTGTCTCTGTCTCTCTGTCTCTCTGTCTCTCTGTCTCTCTCTCTCTCTCTCTCTCTCTCTCTCTCTCTCCTCTCCCTCTCTGTCACTGTCTCCACCTGTGTGTGTGTGTGTGTGTGTGTGTGTGTGTGTCTGTCTGTCTGTCTGTCTGTCTGTCTGTCCTGTCTGTCTGTCTGTCTGTCTGTCTGTCTCTCTCTCTCTCTCTCTCTCTCTCTCTCTCTCCTCTCTCTCTGTCTCTCTCTGTCTCTCTGTCTCTGTCTCTGTCTCTGTCTCTGTCTCCTCTCTCCTCTCTCCTCTCTCTCTCTCTCTCTCTCTCTCTCTCTCTCTCTTTACGAAGTTTCAAGTTTCTTGAATACCAAAAGATGTGTTGACTAACGTCGCACTGTTCACTTAGTCTCGGTGAGAAATGACCTTTGTCAAGTATGTCTGCTTCAGAACACCATGAAAAAGGGGATCCGTTACGGTCTGGTACCCCTGAAAACAGGTACCATCCCAAAGTCTGTATACATAACCAACTCATTTACCTATTTACAGGCGCCTGCACGCCCACACACGCGTGCTCTCAAACATGCAGGAAAGCAGACAGAGAGGCCCACATGCGGGCTCGAGAAATTTTGACTTACACATATTGATGTTATCGTTTTCATTGCGGTGAACTAATTGCTAGGTTGCCTTGAAACACAACCAAGTACTTGCTTATCATTATAATTATTTTAAAGATTTTTTTTTGCTTTAAAAAAAAATATCTGCATGGTCGTCTGGAAATGTGTAAAACAATAACAACAGCATCAATCGTCATCGTTATCATCATAGATGGAATTTATATAGCGCTATAGCCTATCTTGTAAAAAAACAAAACAAATCAAAGCGCTTGCATTCAGCCTTTTCTTACACATACAACCAGTAACAAGTAACAGTATTAACGAGTTCAAATGGATATACACGCACACGCACGCACGCACACACACGCAAGCACGCACGTACGCACGCACACGCATACCACACCACACCACACCACACACACACACACACACACACACACCACACACACGCACCACAACACGCACACACACACACCACACACACACACACACACACACCACACCACCACACACACACACACCACACACACACACACAAGTGCGAACGCTTGCGCGCACACACCTAAAGGTTATACACTTTGGCAGGGTGATGGGGATTTGGCTGTTGGAGGCAGGGACAGAAATGAGATGAAACAAGAAGGGAATCTCTTAGCTTTGGAATAGATGTTTTGTGGCTGGATTAAGTGGGTTTGGGCGTAAAGAGAGTGGGAGGGAGGTCATTCTAGATCACCGGACCAGAAACACAGAAAGAACGACGATCAACGGTAGATTAGTTTACTCTAGGTACTCGACTCGTAAACATAGGGTATCTGTAGCAGAGCGGAGGGAACGAGGAGTGTATATGTGTACATTCACAGAGGTAGGAGGGTGCTGTTTTGTGGAGTCATTTGTAACAGAGGGTACTGATCTTATAGTTTACTCTCTGTGGCACAGGCAGCCAATGTAGAGATCGCAAGAGAGAGTTATGTGCTCAATTTTTTAAAAATTTTATTTTATATTTCTGACCAGTCGAGCTGTAGAGTTTTGCACACGTTGAATTGAGCGGATGGACGATGCTGGCAGACCAGCTAAAAGAGAATTGCTGTTGTTCAGACGTGAAAGAATGAGGGACGTGACAAATTTGGATGTTTGATCAGTGGACAGGTAGGCTACTTTTCGAATTGCACTAATACGCCGTGCGTAGTTGATAGTAGTATGACTGGCAGGTCTGGGAGAGAGATTTTTGTATGGAGAGTGTATTATCAATAACTAACCCTAGATGCTTCACAGCAGTGGTTAGAGAAACTCACGTATTCTATCTGTCTGTCTGTCTGTCTGTCTGTCTGTCTGTCTGTCTGTCTGTCTGTCTGTCTGTCTAATCTATCTATCTATCTATCTATCTATCTATCTATCTATCTATCCCTTAGTCTGTCGATCGTATTACCGAATTGCCGAATTCTATCGTGGCTGTTTATTTCATTTCATTTATTTATTTAATCTTTTATTTGGAGGATAATGGAAAAAGCCTTTTTACATCCAGTCCGTCCCCGTGTGTAGGCCCATGCAGCTTTGTCAATTTTGTCATCCGTTCCCACCGGCACACAATGGCCTAATCTTCCGAAAAGCGGAACGGGTTTAAACGAGAGAGTTTGTGTGTTTGGTCCCCACAAACATGGCTTCGGTTTTATCTACAGTTAGTTGTAACTTGTTTTGTATCATCCAGTTCTATAGGCTATATCTTGGAGGTAGTAGGCCATATTTTTTTTAAAAAGAGATACTAATATAATAATTTTGTTTGGTTTCTCATCTAGAGCTCATAGGATCACCGATGGTGATTCATAATGCAATGATAATGATGAGAACGATGAATGTGATTATTATGATAGAATAATGATAAGAACTAGATTATTTCGTGCATTGCATTATATTGTTTGCGTGTTCTTTATTTCTTTATTCTGCGTTGGGGTTGTTGTTCTTTTGGTATGGCGTCATTCACTTAAGAGTTCTTTCGGAAGAGACTATAAACAAAGGCTCCTCCATGCGCAAATGCACGCAGAACTTGCACACACATGAAACCCGTTCTGCCTTTAGGAAGAGTCGGCCATATGTGCCGGTAAGGATAGATGACACAAATAGATTCAAGAACACGTGCTCACTGGTGTTATATTTAGCCATCATCCCAGCAGTTGGAATGCGGACACCTTTTATGATGGGCAAAAAAACCGGTAGCATACATAAACAAAATCTCACTGGCTGTAAACCTCGGAGCTTTAGCTGAGAAACAATAATCATAAAACTAACTGTAGATTTTCTTTGCGTGCTTAATTGTTGTTGTTGCTGTATGTTGTATGTATGTATGTATGTATGTATTATGTATGTATGTATGTATGTATGAATGTGAGATATGTATGTATGTATGTATGGTATGTATGTATGAGATGTGTCATGCATGATGCATGGATGGATGATGTGATGTCCTACAGGGAGGGAGACGATGTTTGTATGCATGTATCATCATTTGTTTATATTTTAACTGTGTCTGCACCGCTGTGTCTGTCTGTCTCTATCTGTCATAGTGGCAATGCACTGTGTCACAGCATCAGCACCAAGCATGCCGGACACACACACACACCACACACACACGATGATAGAGAGAGAGAGAGAGAGAGAGAGAGAGGAGAGAGAGAAGAGAGAGAGAGAGCAAACGAATAAAAGCAAAGAAACAAACAAAAGCCGCATAATGCACAAGAAATACCTTTAACAGACTTTCTCAAGCTAAAAGGAAGAACATCTTGCGCACACGTTAAATCCTGTCCCGCTTTTCGTAAGAGTAGGCCACTGTGTGCCGGTGGGAACAGATGACAAGACTTACAAAACTGCATACACATGGGGACTGGATGTAAAAATAAAGCACATGAGTGCTTATTCCATTATCCTAGATATAAAAGAATAAATGAATAAGCAACAGAAATACCAAAAAAAAAAAGATAGACGAGAAAAGGAATAAAAAAAAACAAACAACAAACCCTACGACCTTGAAGTATAATGAGGAAATCCTAAATGCAATTTTCATCAACTAATTGAACACAGATCATAAATGCAAAATGCACAGGCATTTCACAGGGGAGAAAACCATTAAAAATTTTGCTAACAGAAAACCATAAAATTGCTAACTGGACAACATTTTACAAAACTGTCTTACAACATACATGGCACACTTTGTAGACAAATTTCTCAAATTAAAAAAAAAGACATTTTGCACATTTTCTATCAAACATTTTGTTTTTTAGTTTGATGGTACTGACTTTAGAAAGGAGGTAAACATGTCATATTGTTCCCATACAACATGCTGTTTCGAAGTCTGAGAAGGGAAACTTTTATGCGTATGTCTTTTTTTCATTGGTACTAAAATTGTAAACAATTCTTCTTTGGTGCCACCTTCGAGAACTATGCTGTACATACATAAACATTTATCAAAAAGGTGTTGTCTTTCAGGCCATTATAATGATAATGACGTATGGAATCTTTATAGCACTGAATCTTGTTAAGCAAACACATCCAAAGCACTTGCATTTAAAAACACCTGCAGCCGCAGACGCAAGCCGTTCTTTTATACACAGAAACTTAAACTTGTAAATCAAGGAGAGAGAGAGAGAGAGAGAGAAGAGAGAGAGAGAGAGAGAGAGAGAGAGAGAGAGAGAGAGAGAGAGAAGAGAGAGAGAGAGAGAGAGAGAGAGAGAATGAACGAATGAAGAGAGGAGAAAGAGAGAGAGAGAGAGAGAACGCAATTTTATTCACGAGAGTAATGATTAAGTCACAGAGACTTATTTTTCATCAGCCCTCAAAGAAAGAGAAACAATGCAATAAGAACAAAGCACATGATATGAAATAAATACTCACACATAATAAACAACACAACACAACACACACACGAATCAACACACTATCACATCACACACACACATAGACAATGGTATACCAACGATGCACAGAGAGAGGAGGAGGAGAGCGAAGGAGAGAGAAGGGGAGAGAGAGAGAGGAGAGAGAGAGAGAGAGAGAGAGAGAGAGAGAGAGAGAGAGAGAGAGAGAGAGAGAGAGAGAGAGACAGACAGACAGACAGACGAGAACCGACCAGAAAAGACAGTTATGACAGACAACAGACAGAGGAGGAGACACAGAGATATAGACAACAGACAGACATTCAGAGACAGAGACAGAGAGAGATCCAGCTCGAGACTAGAATGATGTATTGACGAAGAAGACCAGAAGCGTGTTAAGTCCTGTCCTTTGAAAGTCAAACATTTTTTTAACTGTCCAGGGATTCAATTCAATTCAAAACCAATTATTCAGAAGAAAAAAAACATGTGGGTACAACTCATGTAAAGACAGTAAAATTTAACACAACAATACCAAAATAGCATCTAAAAATTAAGAGAGCAAGCATCACAAGATAAAACCAAAACCAAACAAAAAACCCAAACCAGATCCAAAACAGCAGCACTGCTTCGCAATGCAAATACACCAGTAAAAATCACATGCACTCATAGTGCGAGCAGGTGAGCAATATGCACGCACATCCAAGCGCGTTCACACATGCCTGATAAGCTCGCCCCCCACTCCCGCCCCCCCTGCCTGCCCCCAACAACACACATGCATACATGCACGCAAGCGCGCACACACACAACACACACACACACACACACACAACGCACGCACGCACGCACGCACACACACAGTGGGCACATCACACATACGCGTACGCATTTTAAGACATTTAAAAACAAATAACACGCCGTATGATAAGACAAATATCAATTAACCTTATTACTATATTGTGTTAAAATATTTAACAGTTTTTCAAGATAGTAAAAGTTGTCTTCACTATGCTTCAAATGTCCCATCCCTTTTCTACCTGAGCTCCGATCTCCCTTACCCCTCTTTTAACAATACAAACACTTTATTACTTTAACAATGCAAACACTTATACAGAACTGTAACCCACATGATTTTTTTTTCTGTTTGAAGATAGTTGGGGGACGGGGATAGCCTGATGGTCAGAGTGATGTTCTTGTCATCTGCTGACCCCGGTTCGAATCTGGTTCAAGAGGATTTTTCCTCTGGAGTTAACATCAATGCCGACTCCACTCTCCCCAAAAGTCCTTCAGATGAGACTATAAACCGAGCACAACAGAACATCTCGCTGCACACGTTAAACCCCGTTCTGCTTTTCGTCATTGTGTGCCGGTGGGAACAGTTGACAAAATTGACAAAAGTGCCTACACATGGGGACTGTGTATAAAAATGCACATGAGTGTTTACTCTATTATCCTCGAAATAAAAGAATAAATTAAAAAAACAACAGATATATGAATAAATAAACAGATAAATAAATAAATACCTCAAAATCACGAGAAATTTAGGTGGGGTACAAGCATTGCTAAAAACAACAAACAAACATAATTATCACATAAAACAACCCAAAATAAAAACGAAAAACTTATACATCACGGATAGACATCCATTGATCCTATAATGCTCTTCTGTTCGCTGTACAAATGACTTCCATCTGTTCTTTCAAAACATGAGAACCATTGTTGGCACAACTACTATGACACACTTCTACTACACACACATGTGAACATACACACACACACACACACACACGTGCGCGCACGCGCGCGCGCGGACGCGCGCACTTATAAAGGTTATACACTTTGGCAGGTAGATGTTGAAGGCAGGGACAGATATAGATGGAAACAGAAGGAGAAAATCTTAGGTTTGAAATAAGTGTGTTTTGAGGTTGGATTTAAAAGTGTCGTAAGTAGGCTTTTGGGCTTTTGGCAGAGGGAGAGAAAGAGGTCGTTCCAGATCAATGGACCAGGAACAGGAAGAGCAGGGGCCAAGGTAGATAGGTTGAATCTAGGTATTCTTAAGGACAAAGTATCTGCGGCCGAGCGGAGGAAGTTGAAGGTGTGTACAAGTGAAGACATTCACAGAGGTAGGAGGGTGCAGTTTTGTGGAGACATTTGTAACAGAGGGTATTGATCTTGTAGTTTACTCTCTGTGGTAGGGACAGCCAGTGAAGAGATTGCAAGAGAGGGGTAATGTGCTCAGATTTGTTCTTTCTGAGGACCAGACGAGCTGCAGAGTTTTGTAGACGTTGAAGGGAGTGGATAGATGATGCTGGTAGACCAGCCAAAAGTGAATTGCAATAGTCCAGAGTGAAAGAATAAGAGAAGTGACAAGTTTGGATGTTGCATCAGTGGACAGGTACTTTCGAATTGCACTAATACACCGTAGTTGACAGTAACATGACTGACAGGTCTGGGTGATGATTTTTTGCATTGTGTTGTCGACCCCCTAGATACTTCACAGAAGTGGATCCCGAACTGACAGTATTACCAAATTCTATGAAGTTGTTGAAATGGAGGAGAGTTTGTGTTTGGTGCCTACATTTTTTGCCTGGTTTCAGGTGAAGACTTTCACAGAAGTAGGAGGGTGTTGCTTTGTGGAGACATTAGTAACAGAGGGTACTGATCTTATACTGTACTCTCTGTGGCACAGGCAGCCAGTGGAGAGATCACAAGAGAGGAATAATCTCCCTCGTATAGAGATGCTGGAGGCCTATAAGCATAGTTTTATATATAGCATTCTCACCTTCTGAAAATTATGTGCTAAAAATTCCTTCTTTTCTACCCTTCTGTTCTGCTTTGGTCTTTTTCGTCACCCCTTTTTGTCTTTTTTTTCTGTTTTCTCTGTAAATTCTCCTGCTTCTTCTTTTTTTTTTCCCTCTAGAAAGCCTTAAATGATAACAATACTCCCCCAGGCCAAAGTGGGATGGCTGCACCTGACTTTTCCAGCGCTTAATTAATGGCAATGCAATGCATTTTCGCTCATATGGCAGACAACGTTAAGTGCTGTCTGAGCGTTTGTAGAAGAAGAAGAAGAAGAAGAAGGAAAGAAGAAGAAGAAAGAAGAAGAAGAAGAGAAGAAGAAGAAGAAGAAGAAGAAGAAGAAGAAGAAGAAGAAGAAGAAGAAGAAGAAGAAGAAGAAGAGGAAGAAGAAGAAGAAGAAGAGGAAGAAGAAGAAGAAGAAGAAGAAGAAGAAGAAGAAGACGACGACGACGACGACGAAGAAGAAGAAGAAGAAAGAAGAAGAAGAAGAAGAAGAAGAAGTTTATAGGAAGAGCGATGAATGTGTGTACTACTAGAAAAACCTGATCCTTTTCAGCTACGCCAAGACCGGAGTCTTCATGCCCCTAAGGCTGAGATACCCTTTTGACTGGTAGGGAGTGTGGATAGGCTGTAGTGTTGACCCCAATATAAGCCTAACTATGAGAACCCTGTTGACTGGTAGGGAGTGTGGATAGGCTGTAAGGTGTTGACCCCAATATTAGCCTAACTATGAGATACCCTGTTGACTGGTAGGGAGTGTGGATAGGCTGTAGTGTTGACCCCAATATTAGCCTAACTATGAGATACCCTGTTGACTGGTAGGGAGTGTGGATAGGCTATAGTGTTGACCCCAGTATTAGCCATGACTTACAGCAGCACCAACAAAGAAGGAAGGGAGGAAGGTAGCAGGATGGTTAAGACGTTCGCCTACCAACAAGTAAACCGTGAGGTTTTGGGTTCGATTCCCAGCCTCGCCCTTTCTTCCCAGTTTGACGAAAAAATCGAACTGAATATCAAAGTCATTCAGATGAGACTATAAACCGAGGCCCCGTGTGCGAACGCACGCAGAACATCTTGCGCACATGTTAAAACCCCGTTCCGCCTTTCGGAAGACCAGGCCATCATGTACCGGTAGGAGCGGGTGACAAAATTAAAAAAAACACAACCCAGCATGCACACAGGTCTCGTGTTTAGACACCATCCCTGAGGAAAAATCGGGGAGTTGGAGTCCCAGGGCGGCTCGGGGCTGTATATGGCAGCGTTCTGGTGGCTCCTGCGACCGTACTGGAACCATTCGTATCGGCCATTGCCCTTCCAATGGATCATTCCAGTGACGTGGAGAGGGGGGGGGGGGGGGATCTGCTGAATGGGTAACAGCTTGCCCTCCATACTTACTTACCCAGGCTTTGCGCTCTAAAGACTAGAGCGCAACTCCATGGTCTTCCGAGACTGATGGGTGCCTACTAACGAGAGCAGTACACAGAAAACGTTGGGCTGTCTCGTCTTGTGCTGATCCTCGTGAACTGTCCACACCCAGGCCAATAATGTAAACTCAATCCTCAATCTTTATCTAGATCACCCATGTCAGATCGAAGCCTACAACGTTTCTCTTTCTCTACCCCCCCCCCCCCCCTACTTTCAGATCCACCTGACCAAACAGTCCATATCTTTTCAGTCAGGTGACCACACGTTATTATCAGCTTCACTTTATGTCAACTTATCTGGTTCTCCCACAATCCCGGTGAGCGACCTGGGATGACCCCTGGGTTGACCCCTGAGATGACCCTTATGATTAGCCAGTGCGGTGAGGAACAGTAGATTAGGGTTGGATAGTGAATGATAATTTCAATCTGTCACATCATCATCATCATCATCATCATCATATTATTATTATTATTATTATTTATTATTATATTATTATTATTATTATATTGTTATTGTTATTATTATTATTATTATTATTATTATTATTATTATTATTATCGTTCGCATTACTTTTTTAAAAATTACGATTCAGAAAACTGTTATGATTATTTGGGTTGTGGGTTTTTCTTTTTCTTTTTTTTTTTTTTTTGGGGGGGGGGGTGTTTTCTTCTTAGGTAAGTAAGTGTGTTTTTGTGCCTAAGCCCCTTTCCACTCCCCCCCCCCCCCCCTTTGTGAATGGACTTAATTAAGACTTATCACAACAAACTTCTGTGCCTGTGTGTGTCTGCTCTCTCTCTTTCTCTTTCTCTCTTTCTCCTCCCCACCCCCACCCTACCTCCCTTGACCCACACAGGCTTTTCAGTGGCAGGTGTCGGTAACAGCCTTCCTGATGACTCTACTGCCAAACGTGTACCTTTCTGAAAATCAAGCACGGCATGGTGCGTGATGTGCTTAACATGAAAGAGCATTCTGTGGCTCAGCTACTGTAAACTCTTTCAGCCCGTGTATAAAGCCAGGACAGCACTTGTGGGCAATGGCTGGGCATGGGAAGACCTTGAAAAACTTAAAACAACAACAAAAACCAGAAGCGTTTAAGCACTTTTAGCCGTTGGGTGTTTATAAATGTGCAAGGAGGGGAGCCCGTGCTTTCTGTGTTCTCTGTATAGCGGGGGGACTAGACTGTGTCTGCAAGTCACGTTCAGGTAGAAACGCTGGATTTTTTCCTTCTTCTGTTTAGCTGGAGCTGTGTTAGTGTGGTTTGGTGGTTTGTTTGTGTGTTTAATTTATTATTATTATTATTATTATTTATTATTATTATTATTATTATTATTATATTATTATTATTATTATTATTATTGTTTTTTGTTATTATTGTGATTCTTATCATTATCAGTGCTGTTGCTTCTTCTTCTTTCTTCTTCTTCTTCTTCTTCTTCTTCTTCTTCAGTATCTTTGCCGTGGGAGCTACAGTAATACAAACGATGTAAAATGTACATTAACCTTGTTTTCTACTTCAATAGAATTTGGCAATACGTCAGTCCCTCTATCCAGTGCTGTAAAGTATCTAGGAGTCGTTATTGACAACACACTCTCCATGCAAAAATTCATCACCCAGACCTGTCAGTCATGCTACTATCAACTACGGCGTATTAGTGCAATTCGAAAGTACCTGTCCACTGATGCAACATTCAAACTAGTCACTTCTCTTATTCTTTCACGTCTGGACTATTGCAATTCTCTTTTGGCTGGTCTACCAGCATCATCTATCCACTCCCTCCAACGTATACAAAACTCTGCAGCTCGACTGGTCCTCAGAAAGAAAAAATCTGAGCACATTACTCCTCTCTTGCAATCTCTCCACTGGCTGCCTGTGCCACAGAGAGTAAACTATAAGATCAGTACTCTCTGTTATAAATGTCTCCACAAAACAGCACCCTCTTACCTCTGTGAATGTCTTCACGTGTACACACCTTCTCGTTCCCTCCGCTCGGCTGCAGATACCTTATCCTTAAAGATACCTAGATTCAACCTATCTACCGTTGGCCGTTCTTTCTCTATTTCTGGTCCATTAATCTGGAACGACCTCCCTCTCTCCCTTCGGCAAAAGCCTACATATGACACTTTTAAATCCAACCTCAAGACACACTTGTTTCAAACCTAAGATTTTTGCCTTCTGTTTTCATTTCCTATTTGTCCCTGCCTTCAACATTTGAAATTCCCTTCGCCCTGCCTAAATGTATAGCCTCTATAAGTGTGTGTGTGTGTGGTGTGTGTGTGTGTGTGTGTGTGTGTGTGTGTGTGTGTGTGTGTGTGTGTGCGTGCGCGTGTGAGTGTGCTTTCGAATTTGCTAGAATTATTCATTATCATTGGTTGCTTGTTTGTTGTGAGGGTCGAGTGCAAGCGCTTTGATTTGTTTTTACAAGATATAGGGCTATATAAATTCCATGTATTATTATTTTCTTACAGCCTGATAGCTGTTGTTTGGTTTGCCAACATTTTAAAGTTCTTCTTTGTTGTTCAACTCGCTTTATTTGTATAAATGCTTGGTGCCTCTATGTTGCATCACAATCCCAGGCATAGGGAGCAACATGAAATGTACAATGTTAACAGTTTTATAATCAAGAACATAACAAAATCATGACCAAGAAAGACAGTATCATCTGCAAACTGTGTTTTATGATACATAAACAGACAGAAAACATAGCGGTCTACCTCAGTGTTGAAATAAAAGTTTGTTTTCAAAGAACGACAACGATATTCTCAAAATGTAACAGGAGTAACATTCAAGTACAATACAGTTTTCTTCTCGTTCTTATGTACACATAATACTTCGAGAATGACTAGAAAACCAAAAGCAAAAGAAATTCAATCCACACCATTAGAAGTGTTGTACGTATACTGAAACGCATGATGGCGTATGGATTGTGGAATACTGTAGCCTACATACTGTACTGCATTATATCGTGATGTCTCCCCCAATGTCTTTGGCATTGTATTGTGGCTCAAGGCCGATGTACAATTAAACCTTTTCAGAGTTGGAGTACTCAGTAAGGACACAGCAACAGGAAATCTGTATTAATCAAACAGGAGAGAGAGAGAGAGAGAGAGAGAGAGAGAGAGATGAGAGAGAGAGAGAGAGAGAGAGAGAAACACTGAACTACTGAAATGGTTTAATGGTACCTTGGCCTTGGACTGCAATACACCAGGTGAGGGGGGCAGGGGTGTGAGTGTTATGCAAAATGAAAGTACGAATACATTTTACATACACTATGTCAGTGAAAAATTGAAAGCATGGATAAATTTCACACATACTATACAATGAAAATACAAATTTTCAATCTGAGAATTCTGATAGAGAAGCATCTCCAACACCAAAAAGACTTGTACCACAATTTCATAGACTTCAAAAAGGCCTTTGACAGGGTATGGCATGACGGCCTCTGGCAAGTACTCAGGCACTTCAACATTGACAGCTGTCTAATTGAAGTCATCAAAGCTCTGTACGAGAACGCAAAAAGTGCAGTTTTTATGAATAATCACGTGGGCGAGTTCTTCAAGACCACGGTTGGGGTTCGCCAGGGCTGCCTTCTCTCACCTGTACTCTTCAACCTCTTCCTCGAAAACATCATGACAGAGACACTGCAAAACCACCACACTTCCATCTCCATTGTTGGAAGACCCCTTTGCAACCTCAGATTTGCCGATGACATTGACCTCATGGGCAGCAGCAAACAAGAACTGCAAATCCTCACAGACAATTTAACAGATCGAGCGAGCGCATACGGCATGGAGGTCAGTACAGAGAAATCAAAGATCATGGTCAACAGCGCGAGTAATGACATCACGGAAATAAAGATGAATGGAGAAACACTAGAAGAGGTGAGCCAATTCAAATACTTAGGCTCCATCCTAACAAAAGATGGCACATCAAACAATGAAGTGAAAGCTCGCATTGCAACAGCAACATCTGCTCTAGTCAGACTCGAGAAGATCATCAGAAGCAACAACATCAGCTTCTGCACCAAATACCACCTTTACAAATCCCTCGTGATATCTATCCTCCTATATGGCTGTGAATCATGGACTCTGACAGCAGAGTTAGAGAGGAGAATCCAAGCATTCGAGAACAAGTGCCACAGAAGACTCCTCAAAATATCATACAAAGAACACAAGACCAATAACTATGTGAAAGAAGAAATCAAAAAGCGTGTGGGCCCCCAAGAGCCTTTGCTCTCCACCATAAAGAGGAGAAAGCTGATGTGGTTTGGTCACACCACAAGACACAACACCCTAGCAAAAACCATCCTGCAAGGAACAGTCGAGGGCAAGAGAAGAAGAGGCCGCCAAAAGAAATCATGGGTTGACAACATCAAAGACTGGACCGCCCAACCCCTGCAACACCTCCTACTAGCCACACAGGATCGTGAAGCATGGAAAAAGATCTCTGTTGCGTCTTCTCTCATGTCCCCCCTACGTCCTTTGGGACATGGGACTGAGTGAGTGAGTGAGTGATACAATGAAAAATCAAAGCATGGAAGCACTTCACACATACTATAGCAAAGAAAAGTGAAAGCGTTGTTAAATTTCACACAGACTACCCATGCCATGGCAGTGAAGAAATGAAAGCATGGATAAATTTCAGGCCTGCTATAGCAGAGAGAGAGAGAGAGAGAGAGAGAGAGAGAGAGAGAGAGAGAGGAGAGAGAGAGAGAGAGAGAGAGAGAGAGAGAGAGAGAGATATTCAAAGATTCAAATGTTTAATGTGTTTTGGCCATAGGCATACATACACATTGTGGGAGGGTGGGGGTGGGGTTGTCCAATAATATATAACACTGAAAAATAGCGTATTCCCAATGAAAATACAAAGGTACCACACATCTATGGTTGCACAAAAAAGCATTTAGATACTCCACATTCAAAACTGTTTTTGTTAAACAACAAATAATACCATGAATAAAAAAGAAGATCGTTGGGCAAACCTCATGTTAACTTCCGAAAAGGCTGGTTGTGGGGTGGGAGTGTTGAAACTGAAGATGAACTAACTTTCACAAATTGCCTGTCTTCTCCTAATGGCATGAAATACATATTTACCAACATGGCGACAGACTTCTTCACTCTTTCCAGCTAGCAGTCTTGACAGCGGTAAATGAAGAAAATCTTTAAGGAACTTTTCTCTCATATCATTATATAATGGACAAGCAAGTAAGAAATGTTGTTCATTTTCTTCTTGATAACCACATGCACATTGCTTATCCATCGGATTTTCACTGTCTCTATACATGTTGCAGTTTATTGGTAACACGCCTAGTCTTATATGTGAGAACGCGACCCTAAAACATACTATGTCCATGCATGTGAGATATCTTTCTTTGCCAAAGGAATCTTTAAAAGTTCTGTACATTTCATATCTACTCCCTTCACATATGGTCGATGACCATTCCAGCATGAATATATCAATTAATCTTTGCTTGAAAGCATTAATAAAATTACGTTCGTTACTGGTACCTTGATTCATCCATACAAACTGAAAACCTGTTTTACATGAAATGTCTTTGATATCTGTCACCCAGCAGTTTTTCCCCCGATCATCTAAAGACAATAACATCTGATAACATTGTTTTGGAAGTCTGTCTGCTTCCATCTGCAGTATATGAAGCCAGTACTTAACAGATGTGACTGTTGTGTTAATAAAAAGAGGATATCTTCCTAGCTCACTGTACACTAATTTATTCGGTGTTTTCAAAGTTACACCCAGATATCGCTTGCAAGCTAAGAGGTGAACTTTTTCAAGGTTATCAAGTCTGTTAACTCCCCAGACTTCAGAGGAATATATTAATATGGACTGCACTTTTGCATCAAATATTTTGGAAAAAAGTTTTTTGTGTCATTTCTTTGCATTTTGAATAGGCTGTACTTAAGATATGGACCGCTCTTTTTCCTTTAGTGACAAAAGCAGCAGTTCCAAGTTTACAGCTTAGTTTTGTGGTAAATGTGAATCCGAGATACATGTAGCTTTTTACAACTTCCACAAGATCACCATCATAAAACCGTTTTCATTTTTTGATAAGTGTCCACCTTTTCTAAAAACCATAACCTTAGTCTTTTCTTTGTTAACTCTAAGCTTTAGTTTATCACAACAAGTCTTTAAAAGGTTTAATTGAGTCTACAGTCCTCTGGGGGTGGTTGATAACAAAACAACGTCATCTGCAAATAATAGAATAAACAATTCTGCCACAGTTGGGAGAAGCTGAATACCATGAACACCAACTTCATTAACATGCTGAGCTAAATGATTTATAAACAGTGAAAAAAGGGCAGGACTAAGAACACAGCCTTGGCGAACTCCTGTAGGACAATGGAAAAAGTCGGTATATTCGTTATTAATTCTGACACAGGATAGAAGTGAGCTATACATAGCTTTGAGGGAGCAAAAGAACTTCCCCCTGACCCCTGCATTAATAAGAGCTTCAAGTAACTTTTGGTGATGTACAGAGTCAAACGCTTTTTTAATATCAATAAATGCTACATACAGTTTTCTTTTCCCGCTATTAAGACATTTCTGTAAAACAGAATACAATGTAAAGATATGGTCAACCGTGGAACGTCTTCTCCTAAAACCAGCCTGGTTTTGCACAATGCTATGCTGTCTTCCAACCACAAGTACAGTCATGTGTTGAGAACTGATGTATAACATTTACACAATATGCTAATTAATGAAACACCTCTATAATTGTCTGGGTTGTCTGAATTGCCTTTTTTGAAGATGGGAATCACAATTGCTTTTGCCCATTCTTTAGGATAAATGCCTTGACTGAATATATGATTAAAGAATTTTTCCAAAAAATCTATCACAATTCCATTACCAGCCTTTAACATCTCTGCTGTAACACCATCTATTCCCGGGGCTTTACCACATTTCAGTTTTTTTAATGCACGTTCAATTTCTTCTTTTACAATGGGCATATTCAGTACATGATCTTTGTCTTCTTCCAAACTACTATCTAAATCAGTGTTATCTATGAGCTGTATTTTTCCAGTATTATGCACGTTCTTGAAGTGTTCATGCCACTCTTCTAGTCTTATTCAATCACTGATGCCAATACTTTCACTCCCTCCAATCTTTTTCAGTTCTTTCCAAAATGATGCCGAATCGTTGCTTTTCTTAGTCAACAACTCAGCAAGATCTTTCCTGAACCATTTCTTCTTTTGTTTTATCAACAGTTTATACTGCTTTTTCCCTTCTAAATACGTTTTCCTGTCAAAATCCTTCCCCGTTTTTCTAAAAGTTTTTAATTGCTTCTTTGTTAGTTGTTTTGCTCTGCGACACTCAGCGTGAAACCAAGGTGATCGCCTGTGCTTCTTACCAAAATTACAGTTCTTAACCATGCACTTACTTGCCGTTAGTAAGCCATCAACAAATAACTCAGGGCCTTGTCTACATTGTAGCTAGTGGATGAAATAGCCTCCTCTATCTTATTTCTGATAGTATTTTCGTTAATTGCCTTTTTGAAATCCCCTCCTTTTCTTTCTCCCAAATGATTTTCTCTCTTACATACGATTTTCTTTCTTCCTTGTCAGCAGTACCAATATTGTCCTCGTTGTTTTTTTGTATACAGAGTTTAACAACTAGTTCTACAGGTAAGTGGTCTGAGTCTATTGCATCTAGCACTTTCAAATGTTCTATCTCTACACAGGAAAACAAATCACAAGAGACAATAAAATAATCAACAACACTAGCACCTGAGCTACCAATATAGGTGCAACAGCCATCATAGCCATAATCAGACATACCATTCAAAATTGCACAGTCAGTCACATTACAAAACTCCAAAAGTTGTTTACCAAATAAATTAACATCTTTATCATGCGATGCTCTAGAGAGATAATAATAATTTGTGTTATGTACATCAAAAGGTTGAATGTCATCAGGATCCAAGTCATCATAATTTTTTGAAGCAGTTCGCGCATTAAAGTCACCACAAACCATCAGATAGAAATCATAAACTGTTTCATAAAGGTCTATAACACATTTCTCTAATAATTCCAATCCATAGCCATTGTCTGTTTTACTCCAAAATGGCGAGTCATATGGTGGAATGTATACAGATATGTAAATAACGTCTTTCTTTGTGTTCAACAGCTCTTTACTAACTTTCAATATAACAACATTTTCAATTTCGGTATGAATTCTTTTTACATACTCAGTAACATTTCCTCACAAGAACCACTACACCTCCAGAGTGTCTACCGTGTTTACTAAACTTTGTAGCTTTAGAAATATAACTGTTAAACTTTGAAAATGATGCTGTATCTAGATTTCCAGAAAGAAACGTTTCTGTTAAGGAAATAAAATCGTACTGTGTGACAAAATTAACAAAATCTGGGTCTTCTAACTTAGTGATTAACCACACACACATTGTAGCATAAAAATGTTACCTCACTATATTTGCTTTTACTTTTATCTGAGGCATGTTCTAGTTCATCATGGTTTAGAAGCTTGTTTACATCATGCTGTGCCTTACTATTGTATGATGCCCGGCCACACCCCTATTCATTCTCCCTCCCAGGTGAAGGGGTCCCAGAGTCATTTCCCTGTTTCTCACTGACTACACTGTCAGCTACTACCTTGTCTTGGCCCCGCCTAAAAGCATCAATGATACTGCTTTGGCTTAGTGCTCTTTTCTGTTTGCTGTCAGAGCGAAGTGTCCTTGTTGTTGGTCGTGATTCGCTTCTTGCCTGCACTTCCCTTCCTGTCTTGCGCGTAGAACGTGACCTGGCAGGCTGGGGAATTTTGGACTCCCAGTGACTTCCCCTTTGGCTGGCCCGGAACATTCGCCTTCCGCCTCCTGTTGTTCCTCTGTGGAGGAGTCTTTTGATGCTGGTTCCCCCATCCCTTTTTCAGTCTGTTGTGTGTGCATGTCCTTGTCAGTTACTTGGTCCAAGTCACCTTGCATGCTGTTAATATTGCATTTTTGTGAATTCATGTTCACAATACCTTTGTCTTGTTCAGCATATAATTCTCTATCAGTTGTTACTTTGCAATAGTGATTGCCATTTTGTTGACATGATTTCATTTCCCTTATGTCTGTTTGTTTGTCCTCAGTCTGCCCAACTCTACTGTTTTCTGTATCCCTTGTGTCTGTGTCAGTATCGTTGTCCACGTCATTATTTGTCGCACACTCAGCAGAATGTGTGACTGCTGGCAGCAGCAGCAGTTCACTGGACTGTGTCTCTGTAGAGTGTGCAGAACTTGCTGACTGTGTCCTCCTGCCTCCTGTCCCCCTCTCCTGCTGGTTGTTGCTGTACTCCCCCTGTCTGGAGGCCTGCCGTCTGTGTGGTTTGGGCATCGAGCGGACTGCCTGGCTGTAAGTCTGGTGTCCTGGAGCCACTGGCAGTCTGTCAGCAGCGTGCTGGTAGCCAGTTGTGAAGCTTCTTCTGCTCGTTTGTCTTCTTTGGACGGGGTCACCACTGGGCACTTGCTGACAGACAGGATTGCCATTTGACCCTCTCGAATCCAGTTTCCTGTCCCTAAAACCGTGACGTTGATCTCTCTGTGCTTCCTTACGTTGTTTTGTCTCCGTCTATCCTCCTGATATTCTGCCGTATGGAGGTTGAGTATCATGGGATGAGCCATTTTCATCATGCTGGTAGTTTCTGATTCTCCTGGGTTGTGCTATCTCAGCATGGTCTTCATGGCGATCAGCTGTCTGTTCTCTCCTGAATAGGTAACTTGGAATGTAGTTGTCCACCTCTTCCCTCTGACTTTTGTGACTGACATGATTTCTACCATGGCTACGATTTCCGTATGCCCCTCTCTGTGACGTCTTGGAATAATTGCTCTTCTTCCTTGAAGGTTGTGGCCAGTCTTCATCATAGCTGTCTTCTGAATCTCGCTGATCTGGAAATCGTGTTCTAGGCTGGTATCTTTCCTTATCTATGACTTGTAATTTTCCATGTCTGTAAAACGCAGTTTTTCCCTGCCGTTTGTAGAAGTCCAGTATTTGCTTCTGCCTTGTTGTTAAGTCAGAAGTCACTCTGATGTTTTCACTTCTAAGTGAGTCTCGCAGTTCTCTGTCCCTCAGTATTTCCATTTTGTCCCCCCACCTCTGAAACTGAACAATTAGTGGGCGGGCTTCTTCATCACTTTGTCTTCTTCCTCCGACACGGAATGCCCTCCTTATATCCCAGTGAGTCCACGTACGTCTGGAATGTACTGACAGAATGTCTAGAATTTGATCCTCACTTGTTGTTCCGTATCTTCCTGATGGTTCCTGGATTCCAAAGAATTTCAGGTTGAAAGTTTTCGTTTCTGTTTCTGTCTGTTCAGCTACCTGCTCCATCGTGTCCAGTCTCTGTAGTATTGAACTGCTGTCTTCTTGCAGGTTTCTGATAATATCTTCAGCCCCTTGACTTGCAAACTCTCTTCAGCCTGTTGACATCATAGACCATCTGACGGAATGTGCTGTCTAGATTGTCAAACTTGTTGTTCAGAGTAGCGTTGATAGCTGCTGTGTGGGATTGCAAGTAATGTAGCATCTGTCCTAAACGCCAGTCCATAACTTGAAATACAGTACTATACTGTGCATCGGGTCCAGCTGTCGACATAATAGCTATGTATTACAACTCGAGAGAGAGAGAGAGAGAGAGAGA
>CM060327.1:37037769-37045269 GCA_030674155.1 Stramonita haemastoma | reverse complement strand
AAACACAACACAAGCAGACTCTACACAAAACAATCAAACACGACAGAACCAAACGCAACACGAACTAAAAACTATACTCAGAACAAGACAAGACAAGACAAGACAACAGAAAGCAACCCAACTAAAGCCATCACAACCCTAATACCAAACAATTAACTAACCTTGTTGTCTCTTTTCCCACCCCTCTACACACACACACACACACACACACACACACACACACACACACACACACACAACACACACACACACACACACACAACACAACACAACACACACACACACACACACACACACACACACACACACACACACACAACACAACACAACACAACACACACACACACACACACACACCCACACACACACCCACACACACACACACACAACACACAACATACACACAACACAACACAACACAACACACACACACACACACACAAACCCCACAAAACAACACACACCACACACACACACACACACACACACACACACACACACACACAACACACACACACACAACACAACACAACACACACACACACACACACACACACACACACCGCACACACACACACCAACACACACACAACACACAACACACACAACACACACAACACAACACACACACAACACACACACACAACACACACACAACACACACACACACACACAACACAACACACACACACACACACACACACACACACACACACACACACAACACACCACACACACACAACAAACACACACACACACAACACACACAACACAACACACACACACACACACACACACACACCACACACACACACACCACACAACACAGGCATCGTGTTCTCCAACGGCCACGTGTGGAGAGAACAACGCAAGACCTCTCTGGAGATTCTTAAGGCTATGGGCATGGGAAAGAACGTGCTGGCCGAGAAGATCCAAGAGGAGATCACCCACTACATCCGGGCCATCAGGGACCACCAGGGGGCGCCAATGGACGTGACCCGGATGACTCAGATCAGCGTGTCCAATAATATCTGCTCCATCATCATGGGGTCAAGGTTCGAGTATGATGACCCCGAGTTCATCAGTTATATCGAAACCATGGAGGAGAATTTCGAGTCGGCGAAAGGTATGTGGTAGTGATGGTGGTGTGTGTGTGTGTGTGTGTGTGTGTGTGTGTGTGTGTGTGTGTGTGTGTGTGTGTGTGTGTGTGTGTGTGTGTGTGTGTACGGATTTATTTTATTTTGCGTTATACCACTTTATGTCACAGCAGATGTGAATAGTTGATTTTTTTTTGTACCCCATATGCATGTATATTTTTCCGCACATTTTGCTAAAAAAAAAAAAAAAAAAAGCACTTAATTTCAGTCTATGAATTAGACACATTTTGTAGAATGAGATGTTCCAAAGCCGTACTGAGTACAAAGAGCGTTCTCAATATCTAGAGGGGAACAGCTGTGCCGTACCGTAGGAAGTCAGCTTCTTTGATTCATCAACCATTTTGAAGCAATGCATAACTCTTATGAAGAGGAAGAAAAACAACTAAAACAGTCCGACGACTGGAACAATTCGCTGCCTGTTTGAAACGCTGAGAGCTTGTCAAGGCTGTAGGCTAGACCATCTCAGTATAAAGCTTCACGTCATTTCAAAGCAGGCTTCGGCACTTCGCTAATTTCAATAACTGACCGAAGGAAAAGTAAATAAAAGTGTTCCATAGCCTATGGGGTTGTTGGGGAGAGCGAAATGTCGGAGACCTCAGCTTCTCTAGGGGCCAGCATATTGAGAGCGGCGCCCATCTCCTCTCCCTCGCTGCTTCCATGTCCCTAAAGAGGGCAGGTACCCATTTACAGCTGGGTGAACTGGGGGACTGTGCTGAAGCCAAGGCGCGCAAACGGTCACCCAACCACTTGGTAACCACTCTCAACGCTGCTTAACCTTAGCTTGAGGAAAGCGAGTGCTGTGACCACTGAGAGCTATCCCAAGCCTGGCGTCATTCTGTCTATGTGTGTATGCACAGGTACAGCCATTCTGAATTTCCTACCATGGCTGTACAAAATTCCCGGGGACCCCTTCAAGGGCAAAAAGATGATAGAGAACTTTGAACGGGTCTATGGCCACTCGGGCGAGAGGCTGAAGGCACATCAGCGGACACGGGACCAGGAGGCACTGGGCACGGATTTCATGTACAGCTACCTGAACCAGATCGACAAGGTGGCGGCCAAAGACAACGAGGAATCCAGTTTGAATGGTGTGTAGACTTATCTGTGTGTGTGTGTGTGTGTGTGTGTGTGTGTGTGTGTGTGTGTGTGTGTGTGTGTGTGTGTGTTTATCTATATACTAATTCCTACGTGGTAATTGTATACAGTAGCGCACACGTGGTAATATGATGAAACGATATGATATAGAGCCATATGCTTCATCAAGGTAATTTACTAAGTTGATTAGCTCTCGCTCTTTTCCAGCTAGGCCATCCATGTTGTCGTCGCAGAACGTAAGTTTGTAATTTTCCTGCCTCCATTATTTACCGTTCCCTCTTGGTTTTCTAGTGTGGCAGTCGAGATTCTCTCTTAGAAGATGTTGAAGAGGGTGGAAGAGAGAAAGCATCCTTGGCGTACTCTGATTGTGGTTCGGAACCAATCTCCTATGTTGCTGTCACAGTAGACTGTGCTGGTTGCCATGTAATACAGGCATTCTATGGCTCTGATCAGATTGGCATTGATGTTATACAACCTCATGGTTGCCCACAGAGCTGCATGCCAGGCTCTGTCGAACGCCTTGTTAAAGTCCACTAAGATGTGGTAAAGATCTTATTGGTGTTACAAGTATTTCTCATGGAGTGTTCTAAGGCTGAACTTTTGCTTTGTTGTGCTCTGTTCTGCTCTGAAACCAGCATGTTCTTCTTTGATGATCTCCTCAGCCTGTGGTTCCAGTCTATTCAGCAGGATTCTTAGCATGACTTTACATGGGTGGCTGGTCAGGCTAATGGGGGACGGATAGCCTAGTGGTCAGAACATTGCGCTGGCAATTTGACGACCCGGGTTCGAGTCCGGTCGAGGAAATTTTTCTCCTGGAGTTAACATCAGTGCCGACTCCACTCTCCCCAAAAGTCCGGATGAGACTTTAAACCGAGGCCCCGTGTGCGAACGCACGCAGAACATCTTGCGCACACGTTAAATCCTGTTCCGCTTTTCGTAAGAGTAGGCCATCGTGTGCCGGTGGGAACAGATGACAATATTTACAAAAACTGCATACACACGGGGACCGGATGAAAAAAAGCACCTGATTGCTTATTCTGTTATCCTCGATATAAAAGAATAAATCAATCAATCAATCAATCAATCAATCAATAAATGGTACGGTAGTTTTGGCTGAGTTGTAAATTTCCCTTTTTTCGGGAGAGTGATAATCAGGCACTGTGTCCAATGTGTTGGCCACTTATCTGTCCACCAGATCTTTTTTGCAGATGGTGAGTAACACGTCTGTCATGGCCTCTCCTCCTGCCTGGACCAGTTCTGGTGGAATGTCCTCCACTCCTGCTGACTTCCCTCTTTTACTGATTTTATTGCACTCTCAACTTCTTCCCATAGAATGGGGTAGCTGCTGTTGTTGGTTGGTGGAAGGACATCTAACACCTTGGGGTCTGCTGTTGCTGTGTGCTTGTGTACAAATCAGAGCAGTATTCTGTCCACCTTTTTAGAATATCTTGTTCTTCCAGGAGACATTTTCCTACTTTTTCTTGGATGGTAGTTGTTCTCCCTTGTTCATATATATATATATATATATATATATATATATATATATATATATATATATATATATATATATATAAGAGAGAGAGAGAGAGAGAGAGAGAGAGAGAGAGAGAGAGAGAGAGAGAGAGAGAGAGAGAGATCTCCATATCAATATCATCCTCATATATCTATGCCAGTGTAAACTAAGTAATTATTAAACAATGTCTTCATTGTGACACATTACCCCCTCACTCTTTTCAGTGGAGAGTCTCTTCAAAACAGTGGGCGACTTGTTCGCGGCGGGGACAGAAACCACCTCCACGGCCATACGCTGGGGCCTCGTCTACCTCCTCAACTACCCAGAAGTCCAGGACAGGTGCTTCAGGGAGGTCTCTGACGTCATCGGAACTCACCGCCCTCCCACTATGGCCGACAGACCCAAGATGACGTACTTTGATGCCACCATCTGCGAAGTGTTGCGAAAAGGGGACGTCGTTCCTCTGTCTCTGTTGCACACCACAGATCGTGACATCACCTTCCGTGGCTACGTCATTCCCAAAGACGTCATGATCGTTCCGGCTCTGTGCTGCGTTCTGAGCGATCCCGACATCTGGGGAGACCCCGAAAACTTCCGGCCTGAGAGATTTATCGGTCCTGACGGGAAACTGACCAGGCCAGAAGAGCTCATCCCCTTCAGTGCAGGTAAAGACTATTTCACAAAAAAGCTGAGTGTTTCTGTAGCATACTGGTTAAGATTTCATGTTCGACACTCAGTACGGCCTTAAGCTACCCACAATCTAAAGGTCACGGGCATACTCGCACACGTTAAATCCTGTTCCACTTTTCGTAAGAGTAGGCCATTGTGTCTGGGTGGGAACAGATGACAAAGTTGACAAAACTAAATACACACGGGGGGTTGGATGTAAAAAAAAAAAAAAAAAAAAAAAAAAAGCACAGGAGAGCTTATTCCACCATTCTGGATGTAAAAAGGATAAATAAATGGAAATCTAGGTACGATCTGGGCAAGGAACAGGGCAGCAATAGAAGAGGAGAATTTTGCTGCCGTTTGGAGTGTCAGGAGTTCCAGGCTGATGATACACTGGATAGCAAGCAGACATCTTCATTCCAGGTGACCCAGATTTTTCCCTGGTGTTTTCCTCTTCACGGATATGGTATCCACAGTACACAACTCCAACATCACTCAAGTCAAGAGTGCTATATTTAGCAAGTCCTGTCCTGTTTTCCTAGTTTCAAGTTTTCCTAGTTCCAAGTATTTAGCAAGTCCTTTCCTGTGTTCCTAGTTCAGATGTGCTGAAAAAAAGAGGCAGAAGAATGGGTAGGGTAGGGAAGGGAGACACAAAAAGCACAAGAGAGAAAAGTGGGGGGGAAGGGGGGGGAGGTGAGGGAGGGGGTGTAAGAGAGGTCATGAAAAGGGCAAAGGGAGTGATCAAGAAGAGGATGTTTTTTTCAAACACAATTTCCAGAAAATGGGGAAGCTATTTTATACTGAAGGAGCCCCCAGCATTCTCACAAGGGGCGGGGGGGGGGGGGGGTACTAGTGTCTCAACTTGAGTTTTGTGGTTAGCTACAGCAAAGAAGAAAAACTGGATGTAGCCAGGAACTTAGGAGAAAAGACTAGCCCCCTGATAGTGCATCACACATCAGTTATCAGAAACCAACGTTATCATAGGTTTAGAAAATGGTAACAGTATTCCCATAACCTGCGCGGGGCGTTGGGGAGCGAGGCGTCAGAGACCTCAGCCTCTGTCTGTAGGAGCCAGCATATTTAGAGCAACGACCTCAGCCTCTCTAGGAGCCAGCATATTTACAGCAGCGACCTCAGCCTCTGTAGGAGCCAGCATATTTAGAGCAGCGACCTCAGCCTCTGTAGGAGCCAGCATATTTAGAGCAGCGACCTCAGCCTCTGTAGGAGCCAGCATATTTAGAGCAGCGATCTCAGCCTCTGTAGGAGCCAGCATATTTAGAGCAACGACCTCAGCCTCTCTAGGAGCCAGCATATTTACAGCAGCGACCTCAGCCTCTGTAGGAGCCAGCATATTTACAGCAGCGACCTCAGCCTCTCTAGGAGCCAGCATATTTAGAGCAGCGACCTCAGCCTCTGTAGGAGCCAGCATATTTAGAGCAGCGACCTCAGCCTCTCTAGGAGCCAGCATATTTAGAGCAGCGACCTCAGCCTCTGTAGGAGCCAGCATATTTAGAGCAGCGACCTCAGCCTCTCTAGGAGCCAGCATATTTAGAGCAGCGCCCATCTCCTCTCCCATCTCCTCTCCCTCGCTTCCCTGTCCCTAATTAGGGCAGGTACCCATTTACTGCTGGGAGAACTGGGGTCTGTATTGAAGCCGAGTTAAAACGGTAAGGATGTTATCATATCCATGATCAAAATAGAGCTACCAATGGGCAAACATTTGCTAATTCAGTTGGTTTGTCAAACGGTTATCAATTGATTGGAAGGTTGGTGGATAATCTATTCTTAGTTTGTCCTGTTTTTTTGTTTTTTTTTGCATTTTCGTTCTGTTTTCTTTCTCTCTGTATGTTTTGTTTCCTTCGATTTTCCTTTATTTACAGTTTTTGGGGGTACTTTTTGGTTTTAATTTTATTTGTACAAATTTGTTGTTATCCTACTATTTGTCTTTCTTTTCTTTCAGTCTTTCTGGATTTTTCTCTTGTTACTTCTTTTTTCTATCTTTCTTTCCCCTTGTTTCTTTTAATTTTTCCTTTCTATTTTTTCCTTAAATTATTTCATTTCTCTTCCCTTTCCTTTCTTGATTTAATATTTTTTCTTTTCTTGTATCTTTCTTTCCTGCAATTGTTCTTCGTTTTCTATCCTCAAGGTCGTCGGGTATGTCTGGGAGAGTCCCTGGCCCGGATGGAAATCTTTCTGTATCTGACCACTCTTGTTCAGCACTTCCGCCTCCTGCCACCGGAAGGGGGCGAGCCGCCATCTATGGAAGGTGTGTTTGGAGCAACCAATACTCCAAAGCTGTTCCAATTCCGTGCAGTGCCCAGAATGTGACACTTTTTTTTTCTTCTGAAATCGAATGTTTTTTTTTTAAAACTTCCTGATATTTCTTTTGGGGATGTGAAGGAGTGTACAAAAATTCAGAAATTATAATCAGAAATGAACGGCTTGGTGTGCAGCCTTCAGTCACATTAGTTTAGCAGAGTGTTACAAGTCCAGTAATCTACGTACTTGAAATCATCTGGGACAATTTTTCATTGTTATTTCTATAACAAGGTTATAGATAGATAGATTTTGTACGCTTGCTAATTAACATAGTAAAACTTTCAGAGTTTTCATAATTGTTGACAAAAAGGATTGTCCATATTTCAAAGTGTTTGTGCATTGAGCACATAGTTGTTTTATTTTAACCATTTTCAGTCCCTACAGATTTTTTCTGAGAGAAATGAGGGCTGCTTTTACCGAGAATGCCACGTCGCCACAAGAACATTGACACCTGTTCTTTTTTTCTTTTCCTGACAGTATGTGTCTTTGTTTTTCTGTGTGGAACTGAGCAAATGGAACTGGCGGCAATAAAACTAAACAAGAGTGAGCACATACCAAACATGAAATATACAAGACTGTGACTGATGAAAATTGACGATGATATATATATATATATATATATATATATATATATATATATATATATATATATATATATACACACACACACACACACACACAATTATAGTATCAAAGTGTATCTTTCAAGTAACAGCAGTTTCATGACGCAATCTGGATCATTAGAAT
>CM060327.1:37027769-37032769 GCA_030674155.1 Stramonita haemastoma | reverse complement strand
AATGAAGTGCAGACTTGAAACGTATATCTTAAATACTGTGCACAGAGCGGTACATTTTGGTTTTATAAAAAAAAAGGGGGGGCAGGGGGGGGGGGGGGGAGTAAATAACCATCTGTGCAGGTCGTAAACTAGTGGCGCCCTATTCCTGTCTCTGCGATCATTATCAGAATGGTCACACCATACTAACATATTTATCTTTTTTCTTTTATTGAAAGTTTGTGGGTGAAAATTTTTATGTGTTGGGTTGTTTGGGGTTTTTTTTGTTTAGTTGTTGTATTTTCCCGGGTAGGGAGGGTGGTGGGATACTGCAGAAATCTCTTGTTTTTACAACTTCAAAGGCTGACTTCTGTGTACTGTTATAAGCTAACTGGAACCTGACGGAGCCCATACCTCCCCAGGTAGCAGGATGCATGCGTGGTATATTGGTGTCAGCCACACAAGTGGCCATAGCTCTACCTTGATTCCACTCCCCCCAAAAGTCTTTCGGATGAGACTATGAATCGAGGCCCCGTGTGCGCTCGCGCACGCAGAACATCTTGCGCACGCGTTAAATCCTGTTCGGCTTTTCCGTAAGATTAGGCCATTGTGTGCCGTTGGGAACAGATGACAATATTTGCAAAACTGCATACACAGGGATACTGGTTAAAAGAAAGCACATGAGTGCTTATTCTATTATACTCATATAAAAGAATAAAATAAAAATAAAAAATTAGCTGGCCCACCCTTCTATAAGAAAAATAGCTTTTTAACAGGGTTGTAAGATGCTGTGCGTGCAGTCACAGGTACACAGTCAGGACCTGGGGTTACAGTCTCCTCCAAAGGATCTTCAGGAGAGTGAAGTCCAACCGACAGCCGGAAAAGATACCCTTCAATGAACAGCTCAGTGGAGACATAGTTTATTTTTATTTATTTTATTTTATATTTATAGCACTTTATGTCACAGCAGATTTCTCTGCTCAAACTCGGGCTGCTCTCCCTGGGAGAGTCTGTTGCTACAAGTGCAGCGCCTACCCATTATTAATTTATATATATATATATATATATATATATATATATATATATATATATATATATATATATATATATATATATATATATATATAATATATGCAGCCCCCAGCCCCCCTGGGACTCCAACTCCCCGATGTTTCCTCAACAATAGTATCTAAGCACAGCACCTGTGTGCATGCTAGTTGTTGTTTTTTTTAATAATAATTTTGACATCCCCTCCTACCCCCACAGGATGGCCTGCTCTTTCGAAAGGCGGAAAGGGGTTTTAACGTGTGCAAGATGTTCTGTGTGCATTCGCACACAGGGCCTGGTTTATAGTCTCATGGGAATGACTTTGACATTCAGTTCGACTTGAATTGCTGTCCTCAAAATAACCCGAATCAGCAATGCACACAACACACACACACACACACACACACACACACACACACACACACACACACACACACACACACACACACACACACACACACACACACACAAGTTGGATGCATGGGAAGCAAATTACGAACTTTAGAATGTCTATCTATCCTCACCCTGTCTGTCTGTCTGTCTGTCTGTCTGTCTCTCTCTCTACGCAAGCTGTCATCATGTTGCGTCATGACCTTTATACCTGCACCCATGTTCGGTGCTTATGTACCTTTAAAACAAATACAGCATTAAGGACAGGCGCTGGAAAGAAGACATCAGCAAATATCATCCACGTAATAAACCCGAGTTTTTCCCAGATGTAGCAGAGATCCATGCTACATTCAGAGTGTATTATTTAAGAGCAGCATTGAGGACATAATTATGTGAAGCTCTTGATGAGAGAGGGGGGGCGGATAGCCTAGTGGTCAGAACATTGCGCTGGCAATTTGAAGACCCGGGTTCGAGTCCGGTCGAGGAAATTTTCTTCCTGGAGTTAACATCAGTGCTGACTCCACTCTCCCCAAAAGTCCTTCGGATGAGACTTTAAACCGAGGCCCCGTGTGCGAACGCACGCAGAACATCTTGCGCACACGTTAAATCCTGTTCCGCTTTTCGTAAGAGTAGGCCATCGTGTGCCGGTGGGAACAGATGACAATATTTACAAAACTGCATACACACGGGGACCGGATGAAAAAAAGCACATGATTGCTTATTCTGTTATCCTCGATATAAAAGAATAAATAAATAAAAATAAATAAAAAAATAAGGAATCTCTCATTTCTTGGAAGAGATTGTTGCACTGAAAGAGTGTGTGACACAAAACAAAGACGACATTCTTCAACTACAAGAAGACAGGCAAATCCCGTTCGAGGGGATTTTAACCCCTGGAGTTAACATCAGTGCTGACTCCAGTGGATCGGTGGTCTAGGTGGTCTAGGTGGTAACACTCTTACCTAGAAAGCTAAATGTCTGGTGGAGTGTGCTCGTGGTGGTTTGTACTCCGTTTGGGCCCAAAACTTTTCCCCATCCATTAGACCTTGAGTGGTGGTCTGGGCGCTAGTCTTTCGAATGAGACAATAAACCGAGGTCCCGGTGTGTTACACATCACTGTTTAGCACACGTAAAAGAACCCACGGCAACAAGGGGGTTGACCTTGGCAAAATTCTGTAGAAAAATTCCACTCTGTCAGGGAAGCAAATACAGTTGCATGCAGGAAAAAGAAAAAAAAAAGGGTAGGCGCTGCCTTTGTGGCGACGCGCTCTCCCGGGGAGGGCACCCGCAAAACAGAGAAATCTGCTGTGACATAAAGTGGTACAAAATAAATACAAATACAAAATACTCTCTTCGATGAGACTGTAAACCGAGGCCCTGTGTGCGAGCGCACTCAGAACATCTTTCGCACTCGTTAAATCCTGTTCCGCTTTTCGTAAGAGTAGGCATTGTGTGCCGGTGGGAACAGATGGCAAGATTTACAAACTACATCACACGGGGACTGGATGTAAAAAAAGCATATGAGTGCTTATTACATTATTCTTGATATAAAAGAATAATAATAAAAATAAAAAAATAAATATTTGACAGGTTGGAAGCATCAGAGAAAAAGTTTAGAATCAAACTGAGCAAAACACAAAAAGCCAACAACGTTAAGTTTTACACACGTGGAAGAACCTGAAGGAGAAACAGATGACACCATGACTCAGTATTTGTTGAGATTCTAAACGACCATGCCCCTTGCCTGCTTAACTGGTGTCATGAGGATACAGCAAGAGCATGATTCCTGTATTGGCAAAGCACACTCTTGGAGAGGTGAGCCATCACACATCAGTGTTCATTTCTGCCCATGGTCTGAGAAGATGGCCGTGATGGGAGACAGACAGGGAACTGCGGGACAGTTCTCAGGAGATGTGGCATCAAGATGTCATTTGACCTCACATCACATCACATCATCAGAGAGACATGATAGACTGTTTTCTCTCTCTCTCTCTCCTCTCTCTCTCTCCTCTCTCTCTCTCTCTCTCCTCTCTCTCTCTCTCTCTCTCTCTCTCTCTCTCTCTCTCTCTCTCCTCTATAGGCAATAGCCATCTCTTGAGGTGACCATCACACATCAAGTGTTCATTTCTGCCCATGGTCTAGAAATCCGTGATGACTGCGACTGCTGGGCAGTTCTCAGATGTGCATCAGATTCATCTTCCTCACATCACATCACATCATCAGAGAGCATGATAGACTGCTCTCTCTCTCCCCTCTCTCTCTCTCTCTCTCTCTCTCTCTCTCTCTCTCTCTCTCTCTCTCTCTCTCTCTCTCATCACATCATCAGAGAGCATGATAGACTGCTCTCTCTTCTCTCTCTCTCTCTCTCTCTCTCTCTCTCTCTCTCTCTCTCTCTCTCTCTCTCTCTCTCTCTCTCTCTCTCTCTCTCTCTCTCTCTCTCTCTCTCTCTCTCTGGTGTAAAACAAATAGATGTATCCAGCCCTATTTTAATTTCGTTCTTTATAAATGAATTGGCAATAGAAATCATAGAAAAGGGTAGGCAAGGTGCAAATTTTACTGTTGATCCTGTTGAATTTTTCATAATTGTTATTGGCTGATGATATAGTTTTGTTTTCAAAGACAGTTGTTGGTTTGGGGGCTCAGCTTAACAGCGTACACAGTGCAGGTGATAAATTACAATTAAAGGTTAATTTTTCTAAAAGTAATAGTGTTGTATTTAGAAAAGGTGGGGGTTTTGCTGCCAGAGAAAGATGGGTATATGCCGGTGCCTCATTGTTTGTTGTAAATGCCTATGGATATTTAGGAATTATTTTCTCTACTGTTTGAGTTTTGTTGCTGCATGTAAGGACCTGTGTAGTAAAGCAAAGCATGTGCTTTTCTGTATAATGAGGAAACTGTATGCATTGAATAACAACTCTTTGGACCGGTTTCTTAAAATGGTTTATTCTCAAATACAACCCAGAGTTCAATATGGTTCCGGATTGTGGGGTACAGACAAAAGAAGCAGTTACGCAGAGTGACTCTGTTCATTTATTTGGTCTCAAAAGATGTCTACGTTTTGACTTGAAAACTCCAAATGATATTAGTTTATGAAGAATGTAATAGCTAAAAAAAAAACAATATTCATTAAAGACTTGGACTCACTTCCTACATCCACAAGTTTAAACCAGTAGCACAGCATCCTTACTTTTGCTGTTATTTCCACAGGAAACTGACCCAGTTCCCCGAAAATTATTTTACCTGGAGTAGATTTTCCAAATTAAAGAATTATCTTAAAGACCTTCAGTTGCAATTTAGGTGCTAGATCAGTCCTTGGTAGTGTCCAGATTTCACATGCCTGAAGCAAAACTGGGACTACCACCATGTTAAATCGCTCAATCTAAATATTAAAAAGCAGCAAAACTCTTCTCTACTTTTTTAAGTCAAAGAAAGAGAACATGCTAGGACATGCTGGGTCATGTATTTACTGTATTTGTGCCAAGGTCAACAGTGTGAGCCAGAGAGCTGAGCAGACTAAAGACAGCGTGACATGGGCACCTGACACTGATGGCCTCATTTCACGGCAGATTGTAGTGAATTGCAATCCT
>CM060327.1:37020269-37022769 GCA_030674155.1 Stramonita haemastoma | reverse complement strand
ACACACTTATTTTTTAAAAAGTGCTTTTCTAAAACATACTATACAGTTATATAATATCTATTTTTTTAGTTATACCACACCATTTTCATTTTTAAAAACACATGTTTATATGACCTGACATACTTTTAAGCGAACACACGCACACAAATACCCTGTAGACTGCATTGTAGAAGGTAGAACGGAGTGCAATATTAAATGAAATTCAGAATTTTATCTCCCTCCTCCCTCAAAAAATAGAAAAGTTTTGGTTGGGGACATTATAAAAAGTATGTATTTGGTTCTTCTTCTTCTTCTTTTTCTTCTTCTTCTTCTTCTGTGTGTGTGTGTGTGTGTGTGTGTGTGTGTGTGTGTGTGTGTGTGGTGTGGGTGTGGGTGTGGGTGTGGGTGTGTGTGCGTGTGCGTGCGCGGGCGCGTGCATGCGTGCGTGTGTTTTTTGTGTGTGTGTGCGTTGTGTATATGTGTATGTGTGTGAGTGTGTGTGTGCACGCATGCGCGCGCGTGCACGCGTGTATGTGTGCGTGTGTGCGCGCGTGCGCGCGTGTGTGTTACGCGTGTGTGTGCGTGTGTGTTGTTAGGAATTGGTATTTAGCAGCTGTGCTGAAAGTGCACAACAAACAGAGATGACTGAGAAAGCTAAAGGAGATTTCTATCTGTAGATCAATACGTGGGCAGTGGAGATAGATTTTCTGACCCTTAATTCGTAAAAAAATTTCAGTCAGTAACTTGTTAAGGAAAACAATAAGGTCGACATCCCCATATTTGGAAGACCACGGAAATGTTCAAATTCCTATTTCTTAAAAAAAAAAAAAGTATTGCAAAGTAATGGCTGGAATAGTTTAAGAATTTTCCAAGGCAAAAAATGTTTCTACGTCCTCCTCTCTCTCTTCTCTCTCTCTCTCATCTCCTCTCTCTCTCTCTCTCTCTCTCTCCTCTTTCTTCTTTCTTAAAAGGCGGTGCGAAACGAGAATCTTCCACGTAATCTGTTCCGCTCGTCTACTCATCTTCTCTCTCTTACCTCATCACCCCTCCTCTCTTTCCTCCTCTCTCTCTCTCTCTCTCTCTCTCCTCTCTCTCCGTCTCCCTCTCTCGCTCTCTCTCCCTCCCCCTCCCTCCCTCCCCCTCTCTCTCCCCCTCCTCCCTCCCCTCCTCCCCCCCTCCCTCCCTCCCCCCCTCCTCTCCTCCCCCTCCCTCCCCCTCTCTCCTCCCCCCTCCCTCTCTCCCTCCCATCTCTCCCCCCTCTCCCCTCTCCACCCCCCCCTCTCCCCCCCTCCCCCCCTCCCTCCCCCACCCTCTCTCTCCCTAATCTCTCAAGACCCCCTATGCTCAGCACACCGGTACACAGAACTGGGATCCACACGCCGTGACGCCAACACCTCCACACAGCGCGCACACAGCCTCCACACACCTCCAGGGCACAGGTCTCTACACGCCTCGCGGAACTTGCGGATCCTCAGCCCGTACACCAAGGGGTTGACCGCGCTCTTGACCAGCTCTAACCACAAGAGCAGACACAGCGTGACGCGGCACGGGCAGTGACCCTCCCAGCTGCTGACCACTCCGGCCGTGGCGTAAGGCACCAGGCAGGTGACCAGTACCAGAGAGAGCAGGAGGATGGTTTTGAAGGTGCGGGTCTTGAGGTTCTTCACGTCTGCCAGAGTCCTGTGTCTGTTCAGAGAAGAGGTCAGGTCAGGTGCGTGAGGTAGCCCGCAAGAGCAGAGAGCGCTCGGTCGTGGAGTAGCGCTAGCAGCAGTAGTAGTAGTAGTATCAGCAGAAGCAGCATCACTAGCAGTAGTGACAGCAGCAGTATTGGAAGAGGCCAGAAACATACAGCTGTGCTGAGAAGGGGTGTTGGGAGTAGGCCTACAGGTTGTTGCAGCTATGGGCGAATTCAGTCGCAAGTCTGTGTGAACATTATCACTCGTACTCACTGCTGCTGTTTCGAAATGATTCTTGAAGACATCCTCGCTGGATGCCGTCAGGTTGGAGGGTGTAGGGTTTTCCTGAAAGATGCTGATCTAGCATTGTGTCAGGAACATGTGAGGTGTAGGATGAGGCTGTTGGGTCATGATGGTGGTTGTGATTCTGATTTTTGTTACTGTCGTGACCGACGGCGTTATTAACAGTGAGGAAACGCACAGGAGAGAGAGAACTGAGTGAAAAACTAACGCTGGCATTTTCCTGGCCATACTCCATCATTGCCTGACCACACTCCGCGGTTAGGTGGCCACACCCCACCGTTGCCGCTGAAGACGTCAACACACCAACACCAGAACCGGGCTGGGAGGAGGACAGGTCTCTCAGAGCACAGGTGACCGACACACGGGGCTGAGGTCGCAGGGCCAGCGCTGACCCGCTACTGTCAGTCACACCTAGAGTGAGGGGGGAGTGAGCCACCCTCACCCCCTTCCTCCTCACCACCCTCACCATGCACACGTAAGCGTACACAATAGCCGTCAGAGGCAGGTACCGACACACCACGCAGCGGAACAGCACGTAACTC
>CM060327.1:36992769-37015269 GCA_030674155.1 Stramonita haemastoma | reverse complement strand
AAACCGCCCAAAAATGAAAGCCTAGCTAGCCTGTGCCTCTGCCCAAAATGTCAACACCTCCATCAAAAGCTAAACTTGCACGTAAACCATCGCATCACAAACAACACGCTATCGACCCGGCCATTTTGTCCCAAGCTCCAAGCTCCTAATGACCCGGCACTTTCATTCAAGATTTATACGCGCTGTCGGGACGGATAACCGTCAAGCACTCTCCGCTGCCATAAACTAATCCAGCCTGTGGGTTTGGTGGCTAGCACCATTGAGATGAGATACCTGGCTGGGGCAATGAGTGGTGTGTAAACACCAGGAAAGCTGATTTAGTATTGTTTCATTCTAGCGCTTATTTCTCATTGTTAAAGAGACAAGATGGAACAATAATTATATAGAATGGCAGTCCCCTATGTTTGTAGTAAGTATTTTGTATATACTTTGCTTTAGGAAAAGAGTCGTTTTAAAAATGATCGAATTGTTTATGATTATAATGGCAACTGCTAAAAACCATTTGCACTGTGCGAGAATTTTGGCCATTGCTTCTGTGTTGTGTGTGTGTGTGTTGTGGTGTGTGTGTGTGTGTGTTGTGTGTGTGTGTGTGTGTGTGTGTGTGGTGTGTGTGTTGTGTGGTTGGTGTTGTTTTTAAATGGACTTGGCTTTGGGTTGCTTTGTTGTTGAATGGTTTGGGTTTTTTTTGTTTTGTTTTTTGGGGGATTTGGTTGTGGTTGGGTGGGGTTGGTTGTGGTGGTGACATTTTTGGGGGGGGGGGGGGGGGGGGGGGGGGGGGAAGGGGCATAGAGAGAGGAGGAGGTTCAGGAGAAGCAGGGGTTGATTTTGTTTGTTTTTTTTCCTCTTGTAATTTTGTTTTGTTTTTGGGTGGAAGATGTTAATAAAAAAGGGGTTTTCTTGTAATTTTTTGGGGGGTGGGAGGTGGTGGTAGAGGGTTTTTTTTGTCATTGATGTTGAAGCTAGATTATAATTTTTGTTCCTGGCTTTTTTCAGTTTTTGTTTTGTTTTGTCTTGGGTGTTACTGCTTGGTTTTTAAAAATAATAATACTAATACATGGAATTTTATATTGGGCTAGATCCTGCAAAAACAAATCAAAGCGCTTTTTTATGACTGGGGTTAGGGGGAGGAGGAGGTGAAAGGAGAGGGAGGAAGCAGTGCCTTATAAGCTGTGATGTGCTAGGCCATAAAGCGTTCTGCCTACAGACGACTGAGAGAACTGATAACCCTGACCTTGACTCCCGGAGTGCTCGTTAGCACCTCCAGCAAAGAGGGCAGTACGACCCTGACTGTGATGACAGTGCCATAGTCCTGACAATGCCATAAACCTGACAGTGCCATAATCCTGACAATGCCATAGTCCTGACAGTGCCATACAATGCCATAGTTCTGACAAGGCATAGTCCTGCCAATGCCATACAATGCCATAGTTCTGACAATGCCATAGTCCTGACAGTGCCATAGTCTTGACAATGCCATAGTCCTGACAAGGCCATACAATGCCATAGTCCTGACAATGCCATAGTCCTGACAGTGCCATAATCCTGACAATGCCATAGTCCTGACAATGCCATAGTCCTGTGCCATAGTCCTGACAGTGCCATAGTCCTGACAATGCCATAGTCCTGACAGTGCCATAGTTCTGACACAGTGCCATAGTTCTGACACAGTGCCATGGTTCTGACAGAGCCATAGTCCTGACAATGCTATAGTCCTGGCAATGCCATAGTCCTGTGCCATAGTCCTGACAATGCCATACAATGCCAGTCCTTAAAGTGCCATTACAATGCCATAGTCCTGACAATTGATATCGCTGCCGCTGCTTCTTATCCTAAGCTGTGTTCCTGGCACTGTTGCACTCTTGTTGTTGCTGTTGTAGTAGTTGTTGTTGCTGTTGTAGTAGTTGTTGTTGCTGTTGTAGTAGTTGTTGTTGCTGTTGTAGTAGTTGTTGTTGCTGTTGTAGTAGTTGTTGTTGCTGTTGTAGTAGTTGTTGTTGCTGTTGTTGTTGTTGCTGCTGCTGTTCGTTTTACTACTACTACTACTACTACTACTACTACTACTACTACGACTACGACTACGACTACGACTACGACTACTACTACTGTTACGTCTGCAACTACTGCTGCTATTACTACTACTGCTACTGTTATTACTAACACTACTTCTATTACTGCTACTGTTAGTACTACTACACCTGGTGCTACAATTATTACTACTACTCCTGCTACTGGTTTTGCCGCTGCTGCTACTACTACTACTGTGGCTTCTGCCACTGCTGCTGTTGATGCCATAGCTGTTAGGTCTGGAACTCTATGGGACTCTCTCTAACAGGTCTGATCTCTGCCGCTGCTGTGCTACTACTAATGAATTATGGATGTGGACACTGAGGTTTTCGGAGAAGAATAGATAGCACAGACATTCAGGCAAGGTGGCATTAACAGATTGCACCAGTATGGATTTACATACCGCTCTACCTGTGTGTGTGTGTGTGTGTGTGTGTGTGTGTGTGTGTGTGTGTGTGTGTGTGTGTGTGTGTGTGTGTGTGTGTGTGTGCGTGCGTGCGCACGCTCGCGCGCACGGGTGCTTCGCTTGCGGGCCCCCCAAGGAAACACACAAAAAGAAAGAATCCATATATTGCACACCACAGAGGAACAAAATCTTAAACAACAAATCGTTAAAAAGATAAAGGAAGAATGTAAAAACAAAAGATGAACCAATAAGTATACAACTGAATGGATGAATAGATATGCTTCATCCAAAAAGAAAAGAAACCAAACCAAACCAAACAAAACCCCATCCAGCACAACAATGACAAAACAACGACCAGAAACTCGTAAAAACTGATTTTAAAAATCTGTATAAAAAAAAAAAAAAAAATCACGACACTCAATGAAACTTTTTTTTTTTTTTAAGTAACAAACAAGTAACAAATCAACTCAAAAACAACCTCCATCACCACTTCCAGTACCACCTATGTCACATCCCCACTCACCTCACCTGCTACAGGACAGGGGAAAAACGCTCACCTGCAGGGTTTGAAGAGACACACACAGACAGTAACAGCTGAGGCAGGCAGGGGCAAACACCAGAAAACAACAAACCTGTGACACCAGCCACTAGCCTTCTTTCTGTCCACGGAGGCAAAGTAACCGCGACACACAGACCACCAACCAACCAACCAACCAGTTCTCCACATCGATCCTACTACACACGCATGCACGTCATCTGACCTCGCCTGCAACAGATAGGAAGGAAACTGGGAAACACTCGCCCGCGGATAAAGTGGGTGTGGGTGGTAGTGGTGGTCGTGGTGGTGGTGGTTGGTGGTGATGGTTGAGGTGGGCGGGAGGAAGGGAAGTTTTGTTGGGTTGTTTTGTTTTTGTTTGTCTAGCAATGTGTGTTGTAAACAAACTCTTCCTCACTCTCTTTTTGTCTTCCAGCATCCTTCCCTTCATGCTCTGTGTACCCCCCCCCCTCAACACACACACCTCTTTCTCCTTCCATCTCTCATCTCCATACAGATATCTCATCCCTTCTTCCTTACTACCCCCCCCCCCCCCCCACTTCCTTGCTCTTCCCAACTCTTTCTTTCCCTCGGGTTTTGTCAGAAAATGGAATGTCAAAACATCTGGAGCGATCATCCATATGCAAAGAAAACCCAACATAAGAAAATAATAAAAAACAAAAAACAAACCCAGACTGAACTTTCTTCGTCTTGCTGAGAAACTGGGAAGATGGTGCGTGGTTGCGCACGCGCGCGCCGTGTGTGTGTGTGTGTGTGTGTGTGTGAGAGAGAGGAGAGAGAGAGAGGAGAGAGAGAGAGAGAGAGAAGAGAGAGAGAGAGAGAGAGAGAGAGAGAGAGAGAGAGAGGAGAGAGAGAGAGAGCATATGCGCTCTTGCATGCGTGTGTGTGGATGTACGCGCGTGCGTGCGTGTTTGCGTGTGTGAGTGTGTGTATGTGCGTGCGTGGGTGGGTGTGTATGCGCGCGCGCGGGTGGGTGCTTGTGTGTGTATCGACGTAGACTGAAAAACATGGCACTAATTTCCTTCAAAGACAGAGAGAAGAGGATGTTGACCTGTCTCTCTACAGACTGTGACTATTACCATACCATGAGGAGCCGTTGAACCGCTGCACTGAGTTGATCTGGCAGTGTTTTGCTGTTGGCGAGTTATATCTGGTGGAGCCCATCCATCCTGAGATGGCGGGATGCATGCTAGGAGTCTTTTTCTTTGTTCCTCGGCTACAGCTTTAAGGTTCACCAATGGTGAGATTTTGGGTTGTTTTTTTATAAACCACCCGAAAGGTAGCTGTATTCCGACTTCGGGGATGATGTTTAAACACACTGGTGTGCATGCCCTTTACCTTAGTGTGCATGCGTACACACACACACACACACACCACACACATATATAATATATATATATATAATATATATATATATATTATATATATATATATATATATATATATACCATGACAGAGAGAGAGAGAGAGAGAGAGAGAGAGAGAGAGGAGAGAGAGAGAGAGAGAGAGAGAGAGAGAGAGAGAGAGAGAGAGAGAGATCTCAGCTCAACCCAACTCACATAGTGCACCATTGCTTCAGCAAATTTTTTCTCTCTCTCTCTCACACACACACACACACACACACACACACACACACACACACACACACACACACACACACACACACACACACACACACATCCCGTTTAGGCCATAAACTTTTCTCCCATCCTTTAGATCATGAGTGGTGGTCTGGGTGCTAGTTTTTCGGATGAGACGATAAACCGAGGTCCCGTGGGTTACGCATCATTATTTAGTGCACGTTAAAGAACCCACGGTAACAAGAGGGTTGTCCCTGGCAAAGTTCTGTAGAAAAAAGCCACTCTGGTAGAAAGCGCAACTCCATAGGCTTCCGAGACTGACGGCTGCTGACTACTGATATGGAAACAAATACAATTGCAAACAGGAAAAAGAAAAAAAATGGGTAGGTGCTGCACTTGTGGCGACGCACTCTCCTCGGGGAGAGCAGCCCGAATTTCATAGAGAAATCTGCTGTAACAGAGTGGTATAAATAAATAATTTAAAAAAATAAATATAAGCTTAAAGTTCATAGCGCTCAGGCATAATCATACTTCATTTGGTTTGGTTATCCTTTTTTCTTTCCTAGTTTACACACCATTTTGTATTTGTATTTTGTACCACTTCATGTCACAGCAGATTTCTCTGCGTGAAATTTGGGCTGCTCTCCCCGGGGAGAGCGCGTCGCCACATGTGCAGCACCTACCCATTTTTTTTTTTTTCCTGCATGCAACTGTATTTGTATCCCTATTTTCTTCTTTTACTGTTTTACTAAAGTATCTTTACATACTATCACGGAAAAAGATTTACCAACTTTCATTGACGTTTTCACTTTAGAAATATCATCTACTTCTGCACTGTTTTTAAAGTGTATATTGCATTTCATCTGAACATGACGTGCTCTAAAGTCAAGGGGAAAAAATCTTCACACCTGCATTCCCATTGCAAATCTTCATCAGTTTACTTCCCCTATGATAGTTGAATCAAAATAATTAACTCTGTTACTGTCAGAATACAAATCAATAATATTCTAATTCTAGTATCAACAATCGTCGTATCATTATTGTGCATGAAAACAAAACACACGTTAATCTTGTTTTCATTATGGTGATGAATCTACTTTATCTGCGACAGAAAAACTCTCAGTATTTTCTGACTTCGTTCGAAATTCTCTTCTGATTGAATGAACTGTTAATTTTAGCGCTACAGTGACTAGCCTGACAGCATACTCTGCATCAAAAACCAACACAATCTTGGAGGTAGTCCTTCTAGAAGAACTAGAAGGTACAACAGTCACTCCAATATGTAGAGATCTGTAGACACACAAGCTTCTCTCTTTCACCCGAAACTGACTTTTAACAAATTCTGCTTCAGGCCTTTGAGAAACACATCTCAAATGTAAAATGCCTAACGTGTGAGTCATAACAACACACCTGTTTAGCTATTTCTTTAACCCCAGTTGTGTTGATTTAAGATCTGTGTATTCATCCAAATCATGTCAACTTTACATTTGTGCATCCCTCTATTTCATTGATCCAAAATGTGTTGACTTAAAATTTTCAGATTAATTTATCAGCAGGAAAAAAAAAAAACTTCCGGTTTTATGACTGTGACCCTGTCGATAGCTGTAAAAACCAAAACCAAACACTATTGAGGTTGCTATGATGTGATCTTCTAAAATGCTATTATAAGTATCAACTTGCAATGCAACACGAATAACGTGCAGCTTTGAAATGAATGGAGTCATTTCCGGAGGTGAAGTAGGTAAGAAGATAAACAGAGGGCATTCAGAAAAAATCTGAGAAAAACGCTTATCAGCAGTCTGTAGCATATGTTGCAGCAGGAGGATTTGGACACATGATATGAGAGTGGGGTTGAAGCTGAATGAAAAAACACACCAAGAAATCACACTCGTGTCATAAGCAAATCCTTTTAATTTTCATACAATTGCACACATTTCTCAATAACACATCGCTCTAGCAATAGCAAATCTATGGGCTTTGCGACAAATCAACTGCAAGAAACAGATATACAATACGGCTCCTGTATTTGCATACGTTAAAATTAAGTCGTACAATTTTATGGACACTTTTAAACTCAAAATATCAAAATGTGTACATGTCTACCGTGTTTTAATCAACAACAAAAATCATAGATGACAAATGTATCACATTCTCTCAACTGTACAATTTTGGCATCCAAAAAGTAAAAGAGGGAGTACATGAAATCGTTTTGATCACTGTGTTTTTGACTAGCCCAGTATATCATTATTCTCTGAATGCTGAATGTACAATAGAATCATAAAATCAGAGTTGAGTTCGTTACTTTTACGTTACTCACCATATTTTTAGAACCTATTTGATTTCTTGGGGGAACAAACATGCAAATAAATTTATTCAAAGTGATAATTCGTAGGGAAAGTTTGGGTATTGGAATGACTCAGGGAAAACTATAACCATCTGTATTTCTGCGCCCGTTTAAATTCAACCAACACAGGAATAAATAGACAGAAATAAATAAACGAAAACTTAGGGAGCACTGAAGATATGGGGAATGGTTCAGATTTGGTATCTAACCATATACGTTTTCTCCACGATGAATTTGATTTGACAAACAAGCTAATAAATGATTATTGATAAACAAAACAAATTCTCAGGGGAAGGTTCTAACTGATGGAACTGATTCTGACCAAAATCTTATCTAAACACTGCACAGATCTCTGTGTGTGTGTGTGTGTGTGTGGTGTGTGTGTGTGTGTGTGTGTGTGTGCGTGTGCGTGTGTGTGTGTGGTGTGTGTGTGTGAGCTAGACCTTCTACATATCAAGATTACAATTTTTGCTGGAGATTAAATTTTACTTCTCGGCATGCATGATTTTAACACTTCAGTTCAAGGACAATTTTTACGACGTTGCTGAAAGCCTTGCTCGTAAAAGGATTTTCCGTGGTGGTGTCTCAAAACATCTGACATTTTTACATCCTCCAATGATTTACACTAACATCCATATTTTGGGGTGTTTAAAATATGGCTATTCGCCAGCAGACAATTTTACGCAATTATTTCGGACAAACTTTGCAAATGCTTCCACTTATGATGCATTTCAAAAGCACGGGTAAATTTGAACAATGACAATCGAAAGTTATTCATATGATGAACAAAAATGGCACAGTTTACATGTATGAACTGATGAAAGCAAGCAAATGATGCACTGCGACAAATAATGTACAAGTCGTAATTATACATTATGGGAATGTATCTTTGCATCACAACACAGTAAAGTTATTACCATCTCACTGCTATACCAGCACTGAGGGCCAAAAGATAAATAAGACACAGCCGTGTGATATGTCAAGGATGCCTCCTAGCCTTGGTGACTAGAAGTAGAAATATTCCAGAGCCAAGGTAGAATAAGTGGGCAGGCAGGTTTTGGAATGTTCTAGCGACAGAGATAACTCTCAACAACACATAATAAAGCGTCAATATCCAGCACTTCTAACACTTGATATGTTTGCAGATGGCTGGATGTTGCTTCATCAACAAAAGGCCTTGGAATACAAGCGTTTCGATGTGTCTGATTATTTGAGTTAGAACATATGTCAGGAAACCCAGGTTTTGTGCAGCCTGCGATCAGCCGCCAACAAGACGAGAGCCACACTGGGTTTTTGATATGTCTTTTGAACTGACTCCCGGTGAGACTATCCCGGAATGGGTACACACATTAAAGCAATACAGTGTGCTTTCCCAATCCAGTGTCATGGGATTTACCACAGATACCTACAACGGGAATGTTATGGATACCAACAAGAGAAAAAAAAGAGCATGAGAAAGAGCGACAAACAAATACACAAGTTAAACTTGCACTGCAAGACATTAAGTAAAGTTCAAACAATTGTCACGTTGTACATAACATAAAACAATTAATCAGTTGTACTGAATATGAATGAAATATTGTTGCCTCTTCACATTTGTCTTTAGATTCTATTTCATATCTTGTTAAACTCGATGATTCATCATGTTGTTACTTTTTAATACAATATTAGTAGGAACAAGCAATATTCATATTACTGTAATGAACATCTTATTATCATTCTAAAACAAATAGGGATTTTGGTTCTTTTCACATCATAAATATGTTTTCCTGAAAGTATCATTAACGGCCCAATGGTTTATCTTATTTACTTCATGGCCCTGTGAATTAAACTACTGTGGAAACTAATTCATACGCACCCACACATCAAAGTACCACACATGCATACATACACGCGCGCGCGCACACACACACACCACAGTTGCATTTTACCTGTGCGTTTAAACCTTTCTTGTACGAAACACACGGTAAACCTTAGCTCAAGTCCTTTTCAACCATTTAACCTACATTACTATAGTTTACATGGAACATAATATTGTCTCAGACTATCCAGGCTTGATTGTACCGATCATAAACATCAAGCTCCTCTTTTTGACTCCCACTGTTTCAGATTTCTTTGTTTTTATTACAATGTTTTCCCGAGGGGCTTTCAAGCTGCCATCTCTATCGGTAAATTCCAAACAATCAAAACGACCAGTTGGATTTGCCTTGATTAGCTTAAACTTTTGGCTTATAAAGTATTTGAAAAATGTCTGGTGACCATTGCCAAGAAAAGCAGCTGTCAGTACTGAATCTGTCCAATTGTTTTAATGAAGAAACAGTAAAACCGTAATGATAATAAGGGCAGGAGAGAAACAAATACCCTCTTTTAGTTGCAGATTGTGCAAGTAATCCCAGAGCTATCATTCCTTCCTAAGTGTCCTCTGCATTGTGCCTTGAATGAACAGTGATTTGCTAGTCAAGTCAGTCAGGTACAGGAATTTAGCAAGACACCTGAATATACCAAGTTTCCTGATCAATCAAACAGAATCTAAATTTACTTTCCCCTCACCGCCCCCCCCCCCCCTCCCCGATCTCATTTGACCCCAGATCTTTATTTCAGCTTTTGGGAGCCTCGTCATCTTAAAACAAACAGAAAAAGAATGATCCCCTTTTCACCGAAGATTGATTTTACATTAAACTACACACGAGTATACACGTGAAACAAAAACCAAAGCAAAACAAAATGGACTGGTATTGCCAGTTATATCTGAAAGTATGTTGTAAAAGGAAAACATAGACATGAATAAGATGATGAGGATAAAACGTTAAGTCACCGAAGGCTTTTGTATTACATCAAAACAGGATTAGTCAGGATGTGAATCACATAACATCTTTGTCCAAATTAAAATTAAATAATGAAAAAAAAGAAGAATTAAATAATGAGTTATAAAACCAGTCTCACAAAATTCACACACACACATGAAAAACAAAATGACGCAAAATTAACTGCATAAGCTTGAAGCAGATTCACTACACAGACAAAAAATAATTACACCGAAAAAAATCATCTGATTTTTGCGTAGTTTCTGGATGATTAAAATCTGTCTTAAAGCGCAACGTTTCAATGAATGTTATTACCATGTCCAAGACAAATGTCTACAGCAACACGTACACTGCTATGTAATTTTCACACACCTTTATTGTTTTCGTCACTTTTGTGCACAGAACCATCGTTCAAATCCTTGAAATATGCACAGTTGTCCAATCACAACAGTTTTCACAGGGTTTTTCTTTCCTTCATAGTTTTCACATGCAATTTTATGGCTCCACAACCTGAAATAAGATAGATTTCCCACGCCAAATTCAACTTTCCAAGACACCACTGCCTGAAAACTTCACTTCACTGCAGTGCAGTGCCCTGGCGACTTCTTAAGGAGTTAAGGGAGAAGTCAGTACAACAGTCGATCTGTTTTCTCCACCACAGAGCCATTGTGAAGGTGGATGCTGAAAAGTAAAACGCCAGGCACAAACAAAAGTTGTGTTTAAGAAATCGCAAGTCGTTCTGCACAGACTGGTGATATGTTCAGAACAAGGTTTGATAGCACCAGGGTAATCTAGGTCCAACCCCTTCAGTTCTCTCGTGATAAGTAGCAAGACATTCTAGCCGCCATGGCGCAGTGGTTAGCGGCTTGGGTTCTTAGCTGGGAGGTTTTAGGTTTAAATGCCGTAATGAGAGATGGATATGCCTTTTGCCAGTGGTGAGTTATGTCAAAGCCCTCAGGGATGGGGGGTCAGGAGAGGTCTGTGGAGGGATGTGGTGGTGGTCACCGCACTAGGTGGGTGTCTTACTTAGTCTGGCTCTACGACTTAACCATTATTGTTGCCAGTATGGGGCTTACTAGGTGATGTCCTGTGCATGTTAGTTCAAGACAGGCACCACTGAACATCACCAAAGTGACCCAGCAGCAGTGCAGGGATCATCTGGCTGGTGGCTCCACGGCAACCTAACAATGGTAAGCTCCCTGTGGGCTTCTGACCCTGAGGATGCGACATGGTGAGGCTGGGGTATGGCTAGGGTGGAGAAAGGAATGAGCGGCGTGGGAACAGCAGGACAGGAACGTCACAGAAGATGAAGCAGCACGACAAAAAGTAGCAAGACACTGTTGGTAAACTTCAGGCAGTGATATCACCGAGGTACTGTTTTAAACGGCATTCTTCGTAATTATTCCTTCACTCTTCTCGTCACGTTGATTATCAACATTGGTGAATGAGTGCAGTCTGTGTTGCTGTTCACACAGAACGTTGCCATCTTTTATACCATGGGTCTTAGTCATACTCAAATGCAGCACAGTTTACCTTAAGTGATAAAGTAGCAGCTACCCTCATTTATAAGTAACCCTTCTTGTCGCGGTCACCACGAAGATGGGTAAAATATTTTCTTGTCAGAACCGATCTTTGTGGCTAGGACATTTCCAGAAAACTTCACTTTACATATTCAGGAGTGCAGAACTTAAACAGTTTCGAGTCTTAACATCACGTCAACGATTTCAGTTTTCATTTGTCTCAACATAAAACGTTTGACAGCCCATGTTTGTCGCCCACTGTAGCAGAAGCAACCACACACACACACACACACACACACACACCCCACACACACACACACACTACACACACAACCATCACACACACACACACACACACACACACACACACACACACACACACACACACACACACATACACACACCCCACTGTGACACACACACCCATTCAGCTGTTGGCATTACTCCGCAGCATCAGACGCTTGATAGAGCGCTGGAGGTCCATGCGGTGACCCACCTGAGTCACGCCCAGCTCGATATAGTCGTTCCTCTCCAGGGCCTGCAGGCGCTGACCGTTGATGGCGTGGCGCGCGAAGCTGGGCTTGTACTGCCCCATGTCCAGGCTGTCCAGCCAATCCAGCACGTCCTCACACCCCCACTGCGCCACCGTCTTGCGCTGGAACGCCCGCTCCGTTTTCCCCACTCCCCCACCCGACGCCTTGGCTTCGGAAAACTGCATGGGAGGGGGGAGGAAGTTGTCGGGGATTTCTTCGTAGGCGTGTTCCGTGCTGTTGGCGCCGTGTTCGTCATCAAAGCCTGGGGGTGGTGGGGGAGGCGGGGGGACGATGAGGTCGTTGATCTGCTGCACGTTTTTAGGGGCCTGCGTGTCGCCGTGTTCGCTGGAGAGCGTGCTCAGAGAGGAGACGGACGACACGAAGCTGGCCGCGTCGTCGTGGCCGAAAGCGCCGCCTTGACCGTCCATACCATCAGCCAGCTCCGCCGCGAAGGAGGGAGGAGGGGGGATGATGTCGATGTGCGTCGTCTGCTGAGAAGGGGCGCCGTCCCCGTTCTGACATCTGGCGGAGGAGGAGGAGGAGGAAGAGGAGCCCGAGTCCGGAGCTCCGTTGTTGTTGTTGGTGTGGGCGGAGCGATGTTTGAGAGTGCCGTTGGTGAGGCCGGGTTCTGTGTGGGAGTGGTCCCGGGTCACCCCGCTGACCTCCAACCCTTTGGAGGCAGGGCCACCCTTCCCCTTGACGTTCTCAAAGTTGCTGATGCGGTCTCGGATGGAGATCTTGACGGGTCTCCCCCTTGGTCTTTGGCGGGCTGGACCTGGATGACCCCCGCCATGGCTGGGGACCCCTCCTCACTGCCCGGGTGAGCCCCTGTCTTCTTCTCTTCTGTCGCTGCAGGAGCCCCGCTCGCGGATTTCTTCTGGGATTCCGGACTGTTGATCTTCTGCAAGTACTCGAGCCTGGCCTTCTCCGCCATGGCGATGAAGTCGCTGGATTTCATCGTTCCCGATTTGGGCACAGGGGCCGTGTTGGTGTCCGCGGGCTTGCCCGCGCTTCCTTGTTTGCCGGCCGGGGGAGCGGGGTTCGAATCCGCTTTCTTCGTCTCTTTTACTCCTGGAGGGGCAGGTTTGCACGGAGCGGGAGGAGCGTGCGGTTTGGGGGCCGGTGCCTTGTGCATCATGATCTCTTTGGGCTTGTTGATGGGCTCCACCACGGTTTTACTCCCGCTAGGCTTTGGCGCGTTGTCTGCCTCCGCCTTGCTGTTGATGCTCTTGGCTTGGGGCTGGATGGGGGACGGCGGCTTGGTGTCCACTTTGTCCCCTGAAGGGTTAGAAGCTTGGAGAAAACCTTCTCTCGCGGCAGGGTTGGTGCCGCTGTTGGTCTTGACGTCGGCGTCGCCCTTCTTGTCCTTGTTCCTCAAGGTGTCGCTGCCGAAGAACTTGGCGCCCTGCAGCTTGCGGTTCTTGTTGAGGCGCGCCTCGATGTCCTCCACCACCTGCGTGTCCGAGGTCTTGTCCAGCATGGAGCGGCGGTGGGCGATGGCGGCCTTGAGCGCGTCCTGGTTCAGCTGCGTGGGCGTGATGGAGGGCGCCGAGCTCTGCCGCTCCGTCACCCGCGGGCCGTCGCTCTCCATGCGCGCCTTCCGCAGAGCCACGGCCGCCAGGATGTCCGAGGTGGGGATGTTGCCTGAGGCAGAGCTGGAGGAGCTAGAGCTGGGGGCGCTGGCCGACTTGCTGACGGACGCCTGCTCCGAAGACATGACTGCTGACACGCGCGGGTGGTGCTGGGGGGAACCTTGAGACGAGGGTGGCGGTGGGGGAGGCGGAGGAGGAGGGGGTGAGTTAGCGGTTTGGGAGAGGGATGGTGGTGGTGGTGGTGGAGGGGGAGGAGGCTGGGAGTGGGGAGGAGGGGGCATGGAGGAAGGAGGAGGGGGTGGTGGGGGAGGAACGGTGGGCGGAGGTTTGTGGTGGGCGACGTCGCCTATGTGGCTGACGGCCCTGCCACCTGAGGAGATGTGGTCTGTGCTCCTGACCACGCTCAAACCGCTGGCGTCGTGGCCGGAGCTGGCGGTGGACAGCACGGAACTGCGGCGAGAGTTGCTGGCCGAAGCGGCCAGGGACGCGGCCAGGGACAGCCTGTCCAGCTGCGGGGACCCTGCACCTCCTCTGGCCGGGGACCCCGCGCCTCTCTGGGGGGACCCCGCCTCCCCTGACCTCTTAGGGGACCCCGTCTTGGGCAGAGTGGCCGGTCCCACGGAGACTTCAGACAGCACGGAGGAGGTTTTCCTCCCTGATACCGGTGGACTGCCGGCGGCTTCTTTCGACACGGCGATGACGGTGACTGCGGGACTGCCGCCTCTCTGCTGTACCGGAGAGGAGGACGCCGCAGCCCCGAGAGAAGACACGCTACCCACAGAGGCTGTGTCCACGTGGGACAGGTCGGAGCGGGACGAGGAAGGATCGTCCCGTCCCGAGCTCGTCACGGACGTGGTGGAGGAGTACACTTTTCGCGCGTGACCTTCATCTCCGCTATCGTCGTAGTCGGGCTCCGGTTCGTAAAAAATGCCGGTTTTCGGGAGGCCGGACGGGTTCTTTAGCCGGCTTGCCGTCGTGGATGTCGGCGGTGACCAGCAGCTTGGCGTTGGGGTGCTTCTGGATGAAGGACTGCGCCGTCTCGTACACGCGGTCCTCCGCGAAGGAGACGAGCGAGGGCTTGGAGTAGTGGGGCATGGCCTCCCCGCTTCCCGCGCTGGCGCTCTTCCTGTGCTGCAGTCGCGCCTGCTCCAGGGACGGCGTCACCACGCTGGGGTCATCCGTCAGCTGGGCGCTGGTCCCCGGGCGGAAACTGGACTCGTACTCCGACTCCCTCTTCTTGCTGGCGATCTGCTCCGACACGTTGGCGTAGATGGTGCTGTGGGAGCTAGGCCGAGGGGATGGCGGTGGTGCTGATTCGGACGATCTCTCCCTTAGCAGGGGGGTCCGGGCTTTGCGTTTGGCTAGCAGGGCGCGGATGGGGACGTCGGGTCGGTTGCCGTCCTTGCTGTGGATGTCGCTGACGAAGGCGGCCTGCTCGAAGCTGTTGACTGCTGCAGGGTTGGCGGGGGTGTACATGGTGTGGGCCTTTGCTCCACGTGGCGGAAATCCTGTCCTGAGCTCCTACACGCCCCGTCACCCCCTCACCACCCCCTAACTGTCGGTTCACAACCTCGCGATCGGCGCCGAACTCGATATCGGCCAGGTCCGGGGTGCTCTTGGAGCGCTCCATGGTAGAGCTGCCGCCTTTCCTGTGGTACTTCTTGATCTTCAGTTCCGAGGGGCTCATCTTGGGCACGGCCCCGGTGGAGGGGTCGCTGGTGATGGCTTTGGCGGGCAGGTAGAGGGGAGGGGGAGGGCCGGCGTCCATCATCTCCACCACCGACACGCGCTTCATGGCGTGGGCGGCCCTGACCGAAGCCACCTTCTGCTCGCTGGCCTGAGAGGCCGTCGTGTCCAGGCTGTGCATGGAGTGGCGTCTGTTGGCCGACTGATGGTCAAACTCCGCGATCGTCTGGTCCAGTTGTTCTGTGGGGAGCACGCACACATGTACACACAAACTGATATAACGATCTAATCAGGGTGGTGCTGATTTGACGTGGTGTGTATATTGAATTTTTTGTGGTGTTCTTTTTGCTTTCCTGTGTTTTGTAAAAGTATTGATTATTAAATTTAATATTTTACTTTTTTTTTTAGTATACCTTTCCTTTAACATAGCTAGTATTCTTATTTTTGCTACCATCCTCTACAACCAATCCATGTATACCCTACAAAATTAAAAAAAAAACATTTTTTGACTCTTAAGTCTTGCCAACTGAATGAAAAAGCATTGCTTACAAATACATTTGAATCTTCAAAATAGATACAAAGACCCACCGTGATTAAATAACATAATTTTCCTTAATGTGGGCAAAAACGTTTGTGTAGTGTACGCAAATTCCACTACTGGTAACCCTGGGGTACCAGCCTAGGATCAAAAAGGAAAAAAAAAGACATAAATGCTAACACACGCTCCTGAGGCACCCCCCCCCCCCCCCCCCCCTCTCTCTCTCTCATACACCCCACCACCCCCCCCCCCCCCCCCACCCACCCCCACACACACACCCCCCACCACCACACACACACACCACACACACCACCACACCACACCACACACACACACCACCACACACACACACACACACACAAACACCATACAACACACAAACAACACCCACACAACACCGACACAGACACAGACAGAGAAAGTACCAAACAAAAGCCTGAAGGAACAGGATCAGGTTTTTTTAAGCATACACCAGACAACTGTCTGTCAGTCGTCAGTCAGTCAGTCTGTTGTCTGTCCGTCAGTCTGTCTGCAGTCAGTCTGTCTGTCTAGCCTATCTGCACAGTCAGTCTGTCAGTCAGTCTGTCTGTCTGTCTGTCGTCGTGTCGGTCTGTCCTGTCTGTCTGTCTGTCAGTCTGTCTGTCTGTCAGTCAGTCTGTCTGTCTAGCCTTCTGTCTGTCTGCCTGTCTGTCAGTCAGTCTGTCTGTCTAGCCTATTGCTGCCAGTCAGTCACGGTTCGTCTGTCTGTCTGTCTGTCGTCGGTCGGTCGGGCTTTGGCTGTCGTGTCTGTCTACGATTTCTGCCAGTCCCTCTGCCATGGACTTGGAGGTGGCTTTGCTGTACGACAGGGAGGTGTGGGGGTCACGTCTGGGGTAGGGAGCTGTGACACACACACACACACACACACACACACACACACACACACACACACACACACACACACACACACACACACACACACACACACACAAACACAGTGGGATTAGGCACAAATCCAAAAACAAAACAAGCAGAAAAGTTGTACAGACAAAATGAGAGTGGTACAGACAAAATGAGAGGTAGGCCTGCAGTACATTGATGTTGATTGGTGATTATCATTAGGAACGATACTCCCCCCAAAATGAAGGTGGTAACTGCAACACATCTAGATGTTGGTGATTCGGAAAGATAAAAAGCAGGCGAACATATTGTGTTGTGTATGATTTCACTCGGAATAAAGAAATACCCGCATACACAAAATAGATAGGCACGCATGTATATATGTGCGCACACACATACACACATTTCTTCAAATGGGAGCACATGCATATCTACACACGTGCATGCACACGCACACACGCACGCACATACATACACACACACTCACACACACATATGCACATATGTACGCAGATATGTACACATCTCTGCATATGTAAGCGCGCCCGCACATACAGAGCGCCACAACTGCAAATGATGGCATATCACACACGTTTATAGAAGAATTTCTGACCACACATATTAGAAGTCATTCTTTAACTTGTGAACTGTAAAACTGAACAAAAATCCCCTGAAAAAATTTCAAAACACTAAAATATCACCAAAAATATCATAAAAACATCAACCAACAACTACTCTGTCATATTTTCTCTCTCATTAACACACCTCCCACATACCTTAAACATACACACAACATACCAAACACAGTAACAAAAGCTCAACATCTACAACCACAACAACAACAAAACAACCATCGAGAAATGACAGTTGTGCCAAGTATAAGTACCTTGCTTCTTGCCTCTAGTGGGCAGAGTCCTAGCAGCGTCCTGCTGCTTGAACCAGTCCGTGGCGGCCGGGTGCTGCTCTGCTGCCCCTTTGACGGACACCACCTTCATGACGGTACACCACCTTATGTCGCATCTCCGTGGCTCTGATCAGCGCACCACTCGCCTCGTGAAGGCGCGGTCCACAGACTCTCGTTGATCTGCAACAGGGAAAACACTCTGGTTATTTGCTGGGTACTCAAAGAGTGCTGTGGAGTATGATATACAGCTTTTTGTGTACATCATTTTAGTTCTGTCATCACTATTCTTCATTAAAAAAAAAAAAAAGTATTGAGTGATCGAGGGTGGGGTGTACCTTCTAATGGATAAAAAAAAACCGTAAGGTGTCCCAGTATATGGTCCTACGGGACCGAGGTATAGGTCTAGAGAACTCACTTCTTCAGGGGCCAACATATTGAAGGTGGCACCCATCTCCTCTCCCTTGCTGCTTTATCTTCCCTGTCCCTAAAGAGGGCAGGTACCCATTTACAGCTGGGTGAACTGGGGGACTTGCGCTGAAGCTAATGAGCGCAAACGGTCACCCATCCACTTGGTCACCACACTCGATGCTGATTAACACTGCTAGGGGAAAGTGAGTGCTCTGACCACTGAGCTATCCCGTCCCCTGGATACGTCTAATGGATACGTTACTGAAAGTCTAAAATTTTACTATAAACACATTTTTTCTTTTTCTAGGTCAAACGCTCAGACAGCAACTACCTTGTCTGTTGTATAAGCGAATATATATTGTGCTACTTTAAGCCCTGACAAGTCGGCCCAGCGCATCCGACTTCGACGTGGGAGAGAATTGTTATCTTTTTAGTCTTTCTGGAAACAGGCAGAGAATGGACCAAGAAGGCAAAAATAGACAAGAAGGAGGTGACAGGAGAAAAGGAACAAGGCAGATACAAAGATTTCTGTAAGTGAAATGTGGGCTGCTCTCCCTGGGAGAGCGCGTCACCAAAATAGCAGCACCACTTTCCTTTATCCTGTCTGCATGTGTAATTTTTCCGTTTACGAAAGTAGCTTTTTTCTACAAAATGTTGCCAGAGAACACTCTCTTGTTCCCGTGTGTTCTTTTACGTGCGCTGAAGTATGCTGAACACTAACCTCAGGTGTATAGTCTCATTCTAAAGATTGGCACCTAGACACAACACTAATGCCTAGTGAAAAGAAGGAAAAGTTCGGGTTTAAACGGTTCAAACCCTCGACCCCCTTAAATTTCTAAACAGGTTATGTATACCTCTAAACCATGGACCCACCAAATCAGAAAGTCTTTTATCATCAAGCCCAACAGACAACCTGACCTAGTTCATGTTTTTAGCCCCGCCGACCACAAGAGGCCACATTAGGGCTGTCACCCCATTAATCTTTATAGCTCAGACACAAACAAGGCAACTGCATACACATTCCAACGCCCAGATGAATTCAACCAAGTATACAGTCGATCCTCTCTATCAAGCCCTCATCCTCTCAAGAGCAGCCAAAGGCAGGAGGTTACCTCCAGGATGAAGTCCCCAGTCCTCAGGCCTGCTTTCTCAGCCTGACTGCCAGGGTCCACGCTGTCCAGGTACTGCAGTGCAGGGAACTCCGGGGTCGGCTGGAAGTTGAGGTTACCCACGTGTGTGTGAGCTGTTGGGACAGACAGGTGAGGCTTAGGGTTTATTGCCAGGAAGTTTGGGGTTCCAGAGGGAAGGAGATGGAGAGGGAGGGGGGAGAGGAGTGGAGAGAGGAGGAGAGAGAGAGAGAGAGAGAGAGAGAGAGAGAGAGAGAGAGAGAGAGAGAGAGAGAGAGAGAGAGAGAGAGAGAGAGAGAGAGAGAAGAGAGAGAGAGAGAGAGAGTGCAACAAAATGCACACACAAAGCTCATCAAGATTTAGCCATGTTATACAAGAAACAAAAATGTTAATGTCCTTATTAGTTTGTGAATGTTACCTCCCCTAAATTTAAGTGTTTGTCAGTTTGTAATGTTACCTCCCCTAGATTTTAATGTTCCGTCAGTTTGTGATGTTACCTCCCTGTTACCAATTTTCCCCTCACAGAACTTAAAACTGTGATACCGAGATCAGTCATGTATATAATATCGAACACTAGCAGAATTAACCTCAGTGGCAATTTCACCACATCGATCCACAACATCACTGCCTCGAGTAACGACATGATCAGAAACTCTGGCAACAACTGCGTTGTTCTGACTGCTCCCTTAACTCCCTGAGGAGTTCGGTGGGGCACTGCACTGCACTGAAGTTTTCTAACAGCTTGTCTTGAACAACCCGAGTTTGGCTAAGCTTGTCTCTCTCCATGCCACAACAATACTGTATACTCCTAAACAGAATATATGCTAGAAACCCCAAAAGCATGGGTGTTCAGATTTTGGTGAACAAAGATCTTTACTGTATTATTCGCAGTGAATGCAAAAAGAGCAGAAATAGTTTCTGTTAAGAGTCTGGCGAAGCTTGTCACTCCCCATGCCATCACAATACTGTCTACTCCTAAAGTAGTACTGTGTGTATGTAAAAACCCCCAAAGCTTGGGTGTTGAGATTTTGGTGAGCAATGATCTTTACAGTACTATACGCAGTGACTGCGAAAAATACCAAAAACGGTGTCTGTTAAGAGTGGCAAACCAAACGTCCCAGACTCAGAAGCAGTTCGTGCAGTCGGACAGACGTGTCCAAATTCAGGCAAATGCTTGAAACGGAGACACTGGCACCACTGAAGGACAGAGAGAAGCACACACAACACCCTCTCTAACTTGCTTGGAGCTGTAGGTGAAATCTTGGTGACAGGTTTTGGAAGGAAAAAAAGGGGCTTTGGTTCAGTTCAGTGTATCATGTGACGTTCAAAAGACAGTTTTTTAAATTCGTTTATTGATACATATTACATCTATCTATCTATCTATCTATCTATCTATCTATCTATCTATCTATCTATCTATCTATCTATCTATTATTTTCTATCTATCTATCTATATAATGTGCGCGCGCGCATATAGATAGATAGAGTGATAGATTGATAGAGTGATTGATAGAGTGATAGGTAGAGTGATAGATATAAAGGTCAAGCATCACATTCAAATAAATATTCACATTCCAAAAGTATGGAAGAACATAACTTCGCAGATGTAGAATTGTGTAAGGCTAATTCAGTTTCTTCCCTTTTTTTGCACTGAGTACTATAAAACAAAAATCAATGAAGGCTCTTTGGTAATTTCCAGCAAAATGTATAAATATTCATGAACTTTTCGGCGCTGTTTGAAGAAAAACGTGACGCAAACAAAGAACTGTGTGATTGCAAGTTCAATTACACTGATGTCGATTTTGCTTTATGGGCTGTTTGCTTAGTGTTTGTTTTAGGGGTTAATCGTGTGTGTGTGTGTGTGTGTGTGTGTGTGTGTGTGTGTGTGTGTGTGTGTGTGTGTGTGTGTGTGTGTGTGTGTGTGTGTGTGTGTGTGTGTGTGTGTGTGGAGGAGAGAGAGAGAGAGAGAGAGAGAGAGAGAGAGAGAGAGAGAGAGAGAGAGAGAGAGAGAGAGAGAGAGAGAGAGAGAAGAAGAAGAAGAGACAGACAGACAGACAGACAGAGACAGAAAATGTGGGGGTGGGGTGGGGAGAGAGAGAAGAGAGAGAGAGAGAGAGAGAGAGAGAGAGAGAGAGAGAGAGAGAGAGAGAGAGAGAGAGAGAGGAGAGAGAGAGAGAGAGAGAAGAGAGAGAGAACATGTGTGTGTGTGGGGGGGGGAGGGGGTGCAGTTGTGCACACATCTGTGTTTCGTTCCTCTAAGCGTTTGTTTATAGGTCACGACAACGCCACACAAAACACTATAACACAACATACATTATCGTCAGTGCGTGTGCTTCACGTATTATTCTCTAAGTTTAGACCCAAGTCGTGATAATCCCCAACCCTCCACACAATACAACCCGCCGAAGACTCAATAGCCAGGCCCAAGGGAGTCAACGAGAGAAAGATGGATGGGTGCCTGGGATGCCCTTAAGGGATCCTTGTCATAAACTGGTTAGGCTCGACAGAGATAACAAACAACTGCAATCCTAGGGTCTAGAAACTTCGTGTGGAAGAAAGGTTTGCCTTCAGCTTAAAATGTGTCACTTTCAACCTCCATGCCAATTGACTTCAAAATTACTCCTAGCTATTACCCAATAAAAAACAAACCAAAACAAAACAAAAACAAACAAAAAACAAAAAAATTACTAAAAACATCTTTGAATAGGATCAAACTCAATAAATTTTCCCTTTAAAATTTGAGACTTCTTTTTTGACATTTGAAATTTCGACAGAGTTTTAATTAAAGTAATAACTTTTCCCCACAGTTATTTCGATGGTATTGACATTTGCAGACATATAAAGGCAATGTACTAAGCAGTTTCAAAAATATATTGAATTCAGTCTTTGGTTACTTACTTATGGACGAGGTTGGCTCAGTCTTGGTCACTTACTTATGGACGAGGTTGGCTCAGTCTTGGTTACTTACTTATGGACGAGGTTGGCTCAGTCTTGGTACTTACTTATGGACGAGGTTGGCTCAGTCTTTGGTTACTTACTTATGGACGAGGTTGGCTCAGTCTTTGGTACTTACTTATGGACGAGGTTGGCTCAGTCTTTGTTACTTACTTATGACGAGTTTGGACTCAGTCTTTGTACCTTAAGGGCGACGTTTGTCCACACTCTTTGACCTTTTCACACTACAGGTTCTCTCTTGGTACTTAATAATGAAACGAGTGCACGTACATTTGTGAATGACCTTATGGACGAGGTTGGACTCAGTACTGTGGTTTACTTACTATTGGCCCCGGCAGGAAAGCCAGTCCCTCAGGTTTACTTACTTCAGCACGGGCTGGGCTCAGTCTTTGCAACACTAGGGACAAAGTCTTTGGTCACTTACTTATGGACGAGGTTGGCTCAGTCTTTGGTCACTTACTTATGGACGAGGTTGGCTCAGTCTTTGGTCACTTACTTATGGACGAGGTTGGCTCAGTCTTTGGTTACTTACTTATGGACGAGGTTGGCTCAGTCTTGTACTTGTGGTGACAAGTTTACCGTAAAATATTCTTTTATCCTTAAATGC
>CM060327.1:36975269-36977769 GCA_030674155.1 Stramonita haemastoma | reverse complement strand
CCCCCCCCCATCTGACAAGGGCAGGACAAAATCGGCATTGCTATCACCTTCCATTACCTAATATTGTTATGTTTAAATTAACCTGTCTTTTTAGTGATTTTATACATGGAATCTGTTTAAACTGTAATTATATCATGTTGAAAACTTTATCCTTGTTAAATTTAACATATGTTACCATATTTTGTGGGAGTAGATTTACATTAAATTTTTTGGGGGGGGGAAGTATCGTTGACAAGCTAAAAACGAAAATCTGCGTTACCTGGTGTTGGAATGAAAATGAAAAATAAATTACAACACATAATCTGTGATTACCAGACTATTAGACCACATAAACACTTGTACTGTCTTTAAAAAACAACAACAAAAAAACAAGCAAAAACATGCCACCCATCCTCCACCCCCCTCAAAAAAATCAAAACATTTCAAGATTTTGTCAATAACATACATAATTCTAAAAAACACTATTAAAAAATTCCATTCTTGGTACAATAATGTTTTATACAAAGAAATGTACATACTGATTTCAAAAGCCTACTTTCAAAGATCGATTCCATTCCCTAGGGCGCTGTTGGCATTGTTGTACAGTTATGGATGACGAACAATTGATCATCATCTGCTTACGGCAATACAGTTCGAATTCTTTCCACTCATTTACATGTCACGCTTCATCATTCGATCCCTGCTGTTTGAAATGATCCCTCATTCTTCACAAATACTTATTCCAATTCAATACTGTGTGGTTGTAACCATCGTATCTTATCTTTTACTTAAAATATTTTAAATTTGCTAGGCGTTTAAAGACACCACCCATAACATTGTAAGCGACTAACCTTCAAGTTTTAAAACGAGCAATTGTGTTAATACTTCCGTTCAGTCCTAAATACATGCCTACAAAATTAAAGGCTGAGTTTTGATTAAACCATAAGCCTATATCACGCTTTCCCTACTCAACATATGTTTTAACTCGCCATTAACTTAAAAATCATGTTCGAATGAATACTTACACCGGCCCATCAAAAAAAACAAAAAAAATCAAGCATCTGTTTCACTACCCGATTTTTTTTTCTTCCGAAAAATCGATCATCCAAGTCTTTCTTTCCACATAAATCACTCACTGTAGTGTACACACGCACGAATTCACTGAAGAAAACTAAAACGAAGAAACACCAGAAAATCCAGACGTTTTTCAAAAAGAATCGACTGTGGAATGCGGCAGTAGTTGTGGTGGTGGCGGTGGCAACGCAGGTTGTTGTCGCTGTCGTTGGTGGGTCTGCAAGTTTTCACCTGCTTTATGATTCATCTTCGTTCAGGGCAAGGGATGGTGACAGCGCTGGGCTAGCCAACAGGCGCCTGCCCATGAGTGTAGCGCTCTGCGATAGCCTACTACAGGTGCGGGCCGGGGGGTGTGTGTTTTGGGAGACACGCGAGATCGAACTAAGATCTTCTTCGTCTTACTCAGCGGTTTATATCAGGGTGGGTGGGTGTGTGGGTGTGGTAACAGGGTGACTGTGTTTGTTGTTGGCACACAATAGCCGGGCTGATTGACTGAGGGCAGTGTAGGGGCCCCATCAGTGAAGGAGAGATATAGCCTAGTATTGGTTTCTTCACTAGAGCTCTGAGGTACACACTCTCTCTCGTATCGTTGTTACTTGTTCTATAAGCCGAGTGTGGAATATTTGGATGGCTTTGTTTGGTCTATATTTTGGTTTAAATACTATCAGCTAAAAAATCATGCATTCGTGTACGCGAGCGTGCGTGTGCGCGCACAAACGCACGCGCAAATACACCACGACACGCACGCACACACACACACACACACACACACACACACACACACACACACACACACACACACACACAGATAGACAGGTAGGCCAATAGAGACCGAAACAGCCGAACAGAGAGGGAAGACAGCAAGACAGACAGACAGGCAGACGGACAAACAGAGAGAGAGAGAGAGAGAGAGAGAGAGAGAGAGAGAGAGAGAGAGAGAGAGAGAGAGAGAGAGAGAGAGAGAGAGATCAAATCAAATTCTTTATTTTGAAGATCATAAATAAGCACTAGAGTGCCTTTTGTTTTACATCCAGTTCCAGCCCTTATCAGAGTTTCTAATCATGATATTAAAAACACACCAAAAAGAAACAAAACCACAAAAAACAAAGCACCACAAACCCCCCCCCCAATAAACCACATAAAATAATAATGCATTAACAAATCACGGGCCAGCAAGTCCCTACCAATACTAATCATGATTACCTTTAAAAAAAAAACACAAGCAACAAGCAAACAAACAAAAAAAGCGAGAGAGACAGACAGGCAGAGACAGACAGGTAGAGACAGAAACGGGGAAGAAGGAAGGGCAACAGACAAGTAGACATAAGCAGAGTTGGAAGGGGGGGGAGGGGAGAGACAGACTAAGACATAGTCAAAAATACTTAAAAACAGCTTACGACAGAATGATTCAAAACTAAGAAACACGCGCAATCATGCCTGTGTGGAA
>CM060327.1:36955269-36967769 GCA_030674155.1 Stramonita haemastoma | reverse complement strand
CGACGATGATGATGACTGTACTGGTGATGATGATGACAGTGATAATGACAACGATAATTCTTCTTCTTCATTAAACACTCAGACAGTAACTATTGTCATATGAGCGAAAATGTGCTGCGCTGCTGTTAAGCGCCTAGCAAATCAGGCCCAGCGCATCTGATTTCGACATGGGAGAGAATTGTTATCTTGTTTTCTGAAAAAAAGGGCAGGAAAGTGGACCAAAAGGCCGAAAATAGGCAAGAAAGAGGAAACTGAAAGAAAAGGAACATATCAGAAACAAAGAGAGGGATAGAAAAGAGGGTATTCCTGGCACACAATTTCCAGAAGGTCGGGATACAATTTATACTGACAGGCCCCTGGCATCCCACAGGGGAGGGATGATACTGATGATGACAGTGATGATGATGACAGATGAATGATGATGGTAATGATGGATGAAATTTTAGAAAGTAATCTATTTGCAAAGGTACTTTCAAAAACTTAAAAATGTGTATTCAGATACACACATACACACAACCCCGTAGCGCGCACACGACACCACAACCACACACACACACGACGCGCCACACACACACAACACACACACACACACACACACATACACACACATCACACTCCTACCTTTCCGCAGATGCACCTCATCCACGTGGGAGGCAGGGAAACAGCCCTCCTTGCCGTCAGACGTGCGTCCTTCCAGATACCCCTGGTCTGTCACCCCCAACACTGCACACCCACAATCATTCACACGTTCAATCCTGTTCCGCTATTCGTAAGAGTAGGCCATCGTGTGCCGGTGGGAACAGATGACAAGGTTGACAAAACTGCATACACACGGGGACTGGATGAAAAAAAGCACATAAGTGCTTATTCCATTATCCTCGATGTAGAAAAATAAATAATCAATCATTCAATCAATGAGATACCCCTTGTCTGTTACCCCAACACTGCACACCCACACACCCCAATCATTGTCACCCCCAACACTGCTCACCCACAATCATTGTCACCCCCAACACTGCACACCCACACACCCCAATCATTGTCACCCCCAACACTGCATACCACATAAAACTCGTCAACACCCCAATCACTGTCACCCAACACTGCACACCCCAATCATTGTCACCCCAACACTGCACACCCACACACCCCAATCATTGTCACCCCCAACACTGCACACCCACACACCCCAATCATTGTCACCCCCAACACTGCACACCCACACACCCAATCATTGTCACCCCCCAACACTGCACACCCACACACCCCAATCATTGTCACCCCAACACTGCACACCCACACACCCAATCATTGTCACCCCCAACACTGCACACCCCACAAATCATCCAATCATTCAATCACCCCCAACACTGCACACCCACACACCCCAATCATTGTCACCCCAACACTGCACACCCAAACCCAATCATTGTCACCCCCAACAATGCACACACACACACCCCAATCATTCAATCACCCCCAACACTGCACACCCACACACCCCAATCATCATACCCCCCAACACTGCACATCACAATCATTATCACCCCCAACACTGCACATCACAATCATCATCACCCCAACACTGCACACACAATCATTACCACCCCAACACTGCACATCACAATCATTATCACCCCCAACACTGCACACCCACACACCCCAATTATTGCCACCCCTAACACTGCATACCCAGACATAACAATCAGTCGATCACCCCAACACTGCACACACACCCCAATCATTGTCACCCCCAACACTGCACACCCACACCCCCAATCATTGTCACCCCCAACACTGCACACCCACACACCCCAATCATGTCACCCCCAACACTGCACACCCACACACCCCAATCATTTCAAATCAACCGTCACCCCAACACTGCACACCCACACACCCCAATCTTTCAATCACCCCCAACACTGCACACCCACACACCCCAATCTTTCAATCACCCCCAACACTGCACACCCATACACCTCAATCTTTCAATCACCCCCAACACTGCACACCCACACCAACACCCAATCATTGTCACCCCCAACACTGCACACCCCCAACACCCAATCATTGTCACCCCCAACACTGCACACCACACACCCCAATCATTGTCACCCCCAACACTGCACACCCCAACACCCCAATCATTGTCACCCCCAACACTGCACACCCACACCACAATCAGTCAATCAATGAACCCATCAATGAAAGATGACTAGATAACCTTGTGATTACTGTATATATTTTATCATCTATACTTTTATTTCACATCCCTCAAAGATGCACGCTATACAGCGACTTATATGGCCGACGGAGATAACCCTGCAAACCAAGCTGTACGGCCCATGAGAGGAGCTGGAAAGGACATGCCAATTATTTTTCCCAGTAGACACATCTGACAGTGTGAAGTGAACGAGAGAAAAAGAAGATTTCACGGATAATGAATAAGCACTCATATGCTTTTTTTCCCGTCTAGTCCCCCATCTGCATGCAGTTCTGTCACTTTTGTCATCTGTTCCCAACGGCACAAATGGTGTAACTCTTCCAAAAGGGGGAAACAGTTTTTAACGTGTGTGCAATATGTTCTGCGTGCGTTTGCACACCGGTACTCGGTCTATGGTCTCATATGCAGTGGAGTGGAGTTGGTACTGATATTAACTCCCGAGGAAAAATTCCCAAGAATCTCGGTGGTGGCTCCAACCCAACAGATCGCGAGCTCAACGCTCTTTAACTATTGGGCTATTCCTTCCCCCCCCCCCCCCCCCCCCCCCCAGTAATACTCTAAATCGAGGGCCCGTGTATGAACATTTTTGCGCACACGTTCTTTAAAATCCCATCCACTACTCGTTGAAGAGTAGGCCAGCTATGACCAGTGGCATAAAGAACCCAAACATACCCAGCATGCACCCTGCTACCTGCAGAGGGCTGGGCTCTGCCAGGTTCAACTGTCCCACCACATACTGCCTGAAACATTCACTGAAGTGCAGTGCCCCAATCACTGACTCCTCAAGGAGTTAGTTCAGGGAGAAGTCAGACTACTGGAAGTGGGAAAATACCACGGGGATGAGGCAGATGGGTGTGTGTGTTGTGTGTGTGTGTGTGTGTGTGTGTGTGTGTGTGTGTGTGTGTGTGTGTGTGCGCGCGCGCGCGCGTGTGTGTGTGTGTGTGTGTGTGTGTGTGTGTGTGTGTGTGTGTGTGTGTGTGTGTGTGTGTGTGTGTGCGTATTGGGGGGGGGGGGGGAGAGAGTAGTTTGGTGAGTGGTGGTGGTTATTGGGGGGGGGGGGGGGGGGGGGCACAGATCTCTTTCCTACAGCTTTAGCGTGTACTGTGGCATAGTGTCACAGTCAGTCAGCCAGTGTGACAAAGGTGATATGCTTTGTCCTGATTGGAGCTGACAGCAGTCGGTCAGTCCAAAGCTAACAAGCATGATGATCCTCACAGCTGCGGGCGGGGTGTGTGTGTGTGTGGTGTGTGTGTGTGTGTGTGTGTGTGTGTGTGTGTGTGTGTGTGTGTGTGTGTGTGTGTGTGTGTGTGTGAGTGTGAGTGTGTGTGTGTGTGGGGTGTGGTGTGGTGTGTGTGTGTGTTGTGTGTGTGTGTGTGTGTGTGTGGTGTGTTGTGTGGTGTTGGGGTGGAGAGATTCTGTTTCTCTACTCTCTTCTATCACATACACTGACTTTCTAACAACAGTCCATTGTTTCTCTTTACTACTCTACCTCCTAAAGGATGATGGAGTTTTAACATATAATTATGGGGCAATATGTTTTGAATGCGTTCGCGCACGGGTCCTTGGTATAAGAGTCTCATTCAAAAGACTTTCAGGGGAGAAGAGTCAGCTCCAATGTTAACTCCCGGGGAAAATCCCGACAGACAGACAGACCAGACAGAGAGAGAAAGAGAGAGAGAGAAGAGAGAGAGAGAGAGAGAGAGAGAGAGAGAGAGAGAGAGAGAGAGAGAGAGAGAGAGAGAGAGAGAGAACAGACAACAGACAGACAGACAGACAGACAGGCAGACAGACAGACAGAGGGATCAAAAGACTAAGACTGGGTATAAACGAGAAAGGCACACACAGTTCACTTATCTGCTGACATTTTTTGTGCATTATGTTACAAACAGATCAGTCAGATTATTATTCAATGCACGTGCACGCACACACGACATCACAATTAATATCACATCACTGCACCACACACCACATACACAACACACACACACAGCCACACCCCCACATCACACACACACCAACACACACACACACACACACACACACACACACACACACACACACACACACACACACCACACCACACACACACACACGCACACACTCAAACACACACACACACACACACACACCACACACACACACACACACACACACACACACACACACACACACACACACACATACAATCATGCATTCCAGCACGCACACTCACACAATTGTATAAGCTTCAAATCACATAAAATCAGCACGTAACTATGTCATAATCTCAAGCTATGGTCAACCAAATTCTTCAAAAGACTTAGTTATGCCAAAACAAAACAACAAAAAAAAGAGCAACCCATGCAGCAAACGTATGAAATAGGGGAAGCTGGATTGGTGGGGGAGAGGGGAGAGGAGGAGGGGGAGGGGGGGGGGAGGAGGGGGAGGGGGGAGGCAGAGACGGCGGGGAGAGTTGGATGGAAAGGATAGGATTGAGAGAGTGCTTTGGGGAGAGGGGGCGAGTCTTACAAAACCAACAGTCTCAAAACTTGCACAAACACACACATAGCTTCATGCAAAAGAGGAAATTTAAAGGTCAAAAGCATTCTCCACGTCCGTGCACCTACTTCTCATCTCGACAAGATGATTTTATTTTTTGTTAAAAATAACAAAGAAAAAAAAATGAAGGCATGCTCGTTAAGGACGTACACACAACAGTCATGCTTGTGAATAGTTTTGAATACAGTCATGCTTGTGAATAGTTTTGAATACCGTCCTGCTTGTGAACAGTTTTGAATACAGTCATGCTGTGAATAGCTTGAACACAATGACAGACTTTTAGAAGTATAATCATTTTCTCTTTCTGAAGTGATGAAGATCAGATGTAGCGTCATATCATGATCGAAACGCACAATGAACACATCAAAAATAAACCTTTTTTCCATCTGTCCATGTAAACCGGTTTAGGTTTTTAAAAATCTGTCTTACCTTCACAAGAAAGTACATATTTGTTTATCTTACAAAAATATCAGCTGAATTTTTTTCTTTTTTAGTTGGCTTATTCAAACCATGCAAAAAGAATCCATTTTCTCGTGTGTTAATTTACCATGCAATCGAAGCAAAGAATCAAAGAACATATTTGTTCCTAACCGAAAAAACAGTCAGTAACAACTTAAAACATAACGCAAACTGTGTAAAAGAGTTCAAAGGAATCATCGCCTGCACAGTTCTTGCATCACTCTCACAGATTACGATCATGTCTTGGAAAAAAAAAAAAAGACAATGAAATAAAGCCAGTTAACCCCTTCATCTGTCTTCTATTCTCCGTCAGTGTCTGTGACCAAGACTGTAACTATTCGTTACATAACTGTGTCAGTTATAGAAAAATCAACAAAAACAACTGAGAACGTTTGTACCTGAATGAACTTATCCATGATTATTCAGGCTTGCTGATAGGTGGAAAAATCAGTGGCATGAAGGTTTATGCCTTTGTGTCTTTTGAGCAGAACTACTGTTACCTTTCTTGTTTTTCTTAAAAATCTGTTCTGGGATGATAGTCCACCAGACCATGATCAAGGCTGAGTGAACGAGACATACACTTGTTTGGGATGAAAGCAGGATTACGCAAGTTTTAAAAAAAAGCATTTTTCTACAGATCTCCGATTGAAACCACGCTTCCATCTGAGAGATGTGACGGGGGAAAATAGCCTGCGTCTAAAAGATATTGAACGGGAAATGTTTAAATCTGAAATATATATGATGAACGTCGAAGAGATCATTTTTTTAAAATGCCAATGTTTGAAGACAATCTTTGAGTTTCGGAATCGCAAGCATGTGAGAGATGTTAGGAGAAATACCTACTCCTATCAAAGAATAACAAAAACGAAAATAACGAAGAAGGCATAACAAACTGTGCAGGCAACTGATTCTTTTTCTTCTCTTCAAAACAGCAGAATCAGTGAACGGTTTCCATGCTCCGGACGTGAAATCGGAAAACAAAAACACAAAGAAAAGCACGGTGTCCATTCCAAGGAGAGTGTAAAACCTTTGACAAGCTGTCCCCGGTAGAGAGGCAAGAAGCCGACACCATAGGCCCGAGGGCTGAAGGCTTTAGTGCACACGTAGCTGCGTCTTTCAGCAGAGGCCTGTGGTCGGGGGCTTGGTGTAGGACCAGCACGGCACCCGTAGAGCAGGCAGCGCTTTGGGGGCACAGGCCACACCTCTGGCTAGGAGAGGTAGCACAGTGGGTAATGTAAAGACTTCGTTTTGTGGTAGTTTCTGCCTATCTTCTTCCTCACAACATTAATCTTGCTGTATTGTCTTTTTTAAAAAATCAATTTAATCGTTTTTTCCCGGTTTCTCTGCATAGAGGAAAAGTGTTTACTTTGGAGTTCCAATATTTTCTGCCTTCTTCTGACCTCAAACAAATTTTCTGTATGGGGTGGGGGGGGGGTGAGGGTTCGTACAGTCTGTTTGATTCCTCTGCATAGGAGGGGAAGTGTTTGCACTTTGGAGTTCCAGTTCAATTCAATACTTTCTTATCACTTTGGAGTTCCAATTCAATTAAATACTTCCTTATCTCACAAACAGAGAACTTCACGAATTCACAAACTAATGCCAAGTTTTTTGTGAGGATCTTTTTTTTTAATTCAGTAACTGGTTGATGGCGGTAGCATAATGTTTGGTGACTCTTTTTACATTAGTTTTTGGTATACCTGGGAAATGGTACATGCTCCATATTCAGTGACAATAAATTTAGAAGCTTTGATTTATACCAAAGTGACAATATTCTTGGTTTTTTTCTTAAACTGCATATCATAAGGATATCTGAAACTCTTCCTTCAAGAACTCATCATTATCGTATTAAAGACAGGAAATCTATCGTTCACTCGAATACAAGATTTTTTAAAATTTTAAGTTTTGTTGAGAGCTCTTCTGTTAATGGTTTACTGCAGATGTTTCAATGTCCCATATAATCACAATTGGCCAGGTTTGAATAGTACAGAAAATTGTGAGGACAGATGGTGCTGATGATGGACAACAGCAATGTGGAACAGCTGCAATTGTATTCCCATTAACAGCAAACACTCATCTGCCTACACTTGCAAGCATATCGATATTACTCCCATAAAAACCACATAAACCATACAACTTTTGTATTCAAGCACACCCACTGCCATCACACATGTATACACACGCAGGAGTGCTTGCGCGCGCGCGCACACATGCACGCACACTCGTAACAAAAATATGGGAAGCTTTTTTTTTTTAACCTAATTGTTAGAAAAAGTATGACAAGTTTTTCAATGCTTTATTAAAGTTTGTCTCTATGACATAGGTTTAGAGGTGTTTTTTTCATTTTACAAAGCAATATATTTTAAATTTTGACAAGTCCTAGGTGGAATGATTTGCTATGGAAACTGAAAACCACGAGGACTGGATGAAGCTGATTGCAAAATCTTCAGTGGTGCCCCAACGGTCTACTAAACTACGGACAGTTGATTGAGTTGAGTTGAGTTGAGTTGATACTTTAAAACCAGTCAAAGCTTAACTTCTTTTTATGGAAAACAGTTTCAAAAACAAGCCACCGCCACCAAAGCTATTCTAGCAAAAATAACCTTTTTATAACAACTGAATTTCTTTCAGACAAATCAGCGTTTTAAAAAAATAATTTGGTCAGAAAAAGAAAGCCTTGTACCAATTCTATGTTACAAAAAAATCAATTACCTACGTTTACATAATCGAAAAAAAAACCCAACAAATACACTTTACACAACGTACCTAACAAAAACATGAAACTCACCTTACACATCAAACAATGAGGAAAGCACAAAATTTTAATTTGTCAAGCACACCATGATAGAAGAAAAAAACCGCAAGGTAAGGAATACAAATGACAATACAGAAAAATACCACACCCACATAAAAGAATTATAGGATTCATAAAGAGCCACCTCACCAAAGCAAATAATCATACAATACAGAAATCACCATTTTTTCCCAAAAGAAATAAAAACAATACATAAATCACCATTTTTCCCAGAAGAAACTAATAGAATCTAGAAATCACCATTTCCCAAAGAAAATAATACAATACAGAAATCACAATTTTCCCAAAATAAAAGTAATACAATCCAGAAATCCCCATTTTCCCAAAATGAAAAACAATACAATCCAGAAATCACCCACTACCCCAAAATAAAAACAATACAATCCAGAAATCACCCTCTTCCCAAAGAATATATAATACAACACATAAACCACCAAATCAAAATCACACCATGTCAACAACAACAAAAGTTTTCGAACACTAAAATCCCTTAAACCAGAACTCACCCACAATACCCTAAAAAAACAACAAAAACTTACCTCCCTCCCCCCCAAAAAAAAACAACCACAAAAAAAACCACGACCCCCCCCTCCCCCCAACTTACATGATCCTGAGCTAAAAAAAAAGGGAAAAAAAAAAAAACAACCCCCCAAAAACCCACCTGAAAAAAAACCGAAAAAAAAGAAAATCCCCAACATACGTGGTCCTGGGCTTAAAATTTAAAAAAAAAAAAAAAAAAAAGCCGAAAAAAGAAAATCCCAACTTACGTGGTCCCGAACTGGCACTGGAGACGCTGAGGGAGCAGGGGGAGTCGGAGTTGTAATCCCTGGAGGAGGAGGCGTAGGAGGCGGTGTGGGAGGGGTGGTAGGAGGCGGTGTCGTAGAAGTCGCTCAGCGTGGACAGGTTGTGCTGCGACACGCTGCCCCCCACCTGCAGCATGCGCTCGTGCAGCACGCTAGCGTGCAGGCGGGGGTCGCTTCTGCTGCGCAGCAGGGAACGCATGCTGGGCGTGGCCGAGTTCTTGCGGCGGTCGCTGTAGTGGGGCAGTTCTCGGATGGGCACTGGAACAGAAAGCAGACTTGGTTAGAAGGATGGAACTTCCCTCCCCATGAGTATGCCTGGGCCAGGGGCGTGGGGGGGTTGGGGTGGGGTGGGGTGGGGAGTGTTGCTCTGAGGCAAATCGCATCCCCACCTCCTGGAAAGTCTGCGTAAGGAATTGCCTCTATTTTTGTTTTTTTTAATCTCTCTCTCTTATATCCCTCTCTTCGTCTCTGCCTTGTTCCCAAAAGAATAAAATACAACACAGCCTTGTTCCTTTTCTTCCTGTCACCTCCTCCTTGTCTATTTTCTGCATCCTTCCTCCATTTGTCCTTCTCTTCGTTTCTGCCTTGTACCTTTTCTTCTGTCACCTCCTGCTTGTCTATTCTCTGCCCTCTTGGTCCATTCTCCTGCCCTTGTTCCTGAAAGTACGTATAGGTAACAAATTCTCTCCCACGCTGAAGGTGGATGTGCTGGGTTTGACTTGTCTAATGTCAGGCGCTTAACGGCAGCACAACGCATTTTCGCTCATATGACAGACACCGATAGTTGCTGTCTGAGCGTTCAAAGAAGAAGAAGGATGGAACCTGTGTCACGTCCTGACATCTCCCTTAACTCCCTAAGCAGCCTTGAGCGTGGCTACCAAGTGGATGGGTGACCGTTTCCACCGCCTTGGCTTCAGCACAGTCCCCAAGTTCACCCAGATGTAAATGGATACCTCCCCTCTTTAGGGTCAGGGAAGGTAAAGCAACGAGGAAGAGAGACGAGATGGGCGCCATCCTAAATAATGCCGACCCCTGGAAAAACTAAGATCTCACATCTCGCTCCCCAAACGGCCGCACAGGTTATGGGAACACATTACCCATTTTAAGGTAAAAAAAAAAAAAAAGGGGCATAAGCTAAAGTGTGGAGGCTTGATCACCAACATCCTCCTCCTTGTGGTTCTTGATGAGCTCCCCAAACGGCCGCATAGGTAATGGGAACACGTTACTCATTTTAAATTAAGGTAAAAATAAAAAATGAACAAAAGCTAAAGTGTGGAGGCTTGCTCACCAACGTCCTCCTCCTTGTGATTCTTGATGAGCTCGGCCAGGTCCATGGTGTTGGCAATAACGGCCACCTGGTAGGCTGTCTGGTTGCTGTAGTTCAGGATGCTGCGGTCAGCGCCTCGGAACAGCAGCACGCGGGCACACGCTTCCTGCTCACACACACACAGCCATTGTGTGCCGGTGGCAACAGATGACAAAATTTACAAAACTGCATACACACGGGAACTGGATGAAAAAAGCGTACGAGTGCTTATTCCATTATCCTCGATATATTTTTTTTTTATATAGAAAAAGCATTACGCAGTGCATATGGCTCCTGACTGGTGTGTGTGTGTGTGTGTGTGTGTGTGTGTGTGTGTGTGTGTGTGTGTGTGTGTGTGTGTGTGTGTGTGGTGGCTGACTGGTTGATGTGTGTGAGGTCCACACACACACACACACACACACACACACACACACACACACACACACACACACACACACATTCTCTTTTTTACATACACCCCCATCTCTTCTTTTCATCCTTTCAAACCGCACCGACCTCCCCCCCCCCTCCCCCCACCCCATCCCCTCATTTCTGTCGTCCCACAAATAAAACTTTGCAGTGTGCTACTATGATAATTGTAGGCTGGTAGGTAGGTTACCTAGTTGTAGGCAGCCACACACACACACACACACACACACACACACACACACACACACACACACACACACACACACACACGAACACGAACACACACACACACACACACATTCTCTTTTTGAATTACACCCCCATCTCTTCCCTACATCCTCCCAACCCACCCATCCCCCTCTCTATCATTTCTGTCGTCCCACAAATAAACTGTTGCAGTGTGCTACTATACAATGATAATTGTAGGCTGGTAGGTAGGTTACCTGGTTGTAGGCAGCACAGACGTGCAGAGGCGTGTTGCCGCTGGCGTTCTGAACATCAATCTCCGCTCCGTAAAACAGCAAGTGCTCCAAGTGCTGTACTCGTCCATAGCGACACGCCTGCACATACATACACACATACATACATGCATACGTACGTACGTACGTACATGTATACAACATACATACATACATACATACATACATACATACATACATACATACATACATACATACATACATACATACATATACATACACATCATACATACACATACATACAACATACATACATACATACATACATACATACATGCATGCATGCATGCATGCATGCATGCATGCATGCATGCATGCATGCATACATACATAGATACATACATGTATGTATACATACATACATACATACATACATACATATATATATATATATATATATATATATATATATAATATATATATATATAAATATATATATATACATATACAAACATACATACAAACATACAGACATACATACATACATACACACACACATACATACATACATGCATACAAACATACAAATACATACATACATACATACATACATACATACATACATACATCATACATACATACATACATGTACATACATACATACATACATACATACATACAATACATACATACATACATACATACATACATACATACATACATACATACATACAACATACATGTATAGATGATACCATTCACAATGTTGCTCTTGTGTGTGTGGTGTGTGTGTGTGTGTGTGTGTGTGTGTGTGTGTGTGTGTGTGTGTGTGTGTGTTCATCACTGGAGGTCTGACCAAAGTGACGCTGTACCATGCTGGTGTACTCATAGTGACAGTTACTTGTTTTTATTGCTGTGATTGTCTTGGAGAACAGCACAGATAAGAGAAATAAGAGTTGAGAGGAGTAATACAATAATAATACAAAACAATGCAGTGCAGAATCGTTAACATGAAATGCAGTACAATACAATGAACTGCAATATAATATATTAGAACCCGAATGTACCAGACAATACGTAAGTGAGAAAAAACTTGATGACCATATGAATTACACTCTTGTCATTATTCATAGCGAAATACTGCGATCTACAAGAGCTCTTTGATTTTTACAACACATTTTTACTGGCAAATAAAAACAGGAAAATACATTTGATTCAGATCATGATGCCTACATCAAGCCTTGTTAAGTCATTATCATAATCACCACTACTATCATCTCTCTCTCTCTCTCTCTCTCTCTCTCTCTCTCTCTCTCTCTCTCTCTCTCTCTCGCACACACATACACACACACACACACACACACACACACACACACACACACACAACACACACACACACCACACACACACACACACACACACACACACACACACACACACACACACAACACACACACACACACACACACACACACACACACACACACACACACACACACACACACAC
>CM060327.1:36950269-36952769 GCA_030674155.1 Stramonita haemastoma | reverse complement strand
GTAGGTAGCTTGCTCTTTCAGCGCTGCGCTCTCCCCAGGGAAAGCAGCCCACAGTTCATGCTGAGAAATCTTCCGTGACTGGAAGTAGTATTCTACGATAATGGGAGGGCTGGGCTCTGCCAGGTTCAATGTCCCACAATACACTGCCTGAAAAAATTCACTGCAGTGCAGTGCCCCAACCACTGACTCCTCAAGGAGTTAGTAATGGGAGAAGTCAAGTCAAATAAAAACATAGTAGACCAACCTTGATGGCTTCAGCATTGCCGACAATGGCAGCACGGTGGATGGCTGTCAGCCCTGAGCGGTTTCTGAAGTCGATGTGAGCACCTCCACTGATGAGGGAAATCACTACCTCTCTGGTCTTGTCCTTACCCAGGGTGGCTGCCACGTCAGCGGGGTTTCTGCAATAACACACAAAAATCATCACGTCACCAGTAGCAGCAACAATGACAGCAACAGCAGCAGCGAAAACTACTTTGTTGCATTGTCTGATTCCTTATAATGATATAATAATAATGAATGGAATTTATATAGCGCTATTTTCTGGCAAAAACAATCAAAGCAGCTTTGCATTTAACTTTCTTACACATACAACCAATAAACAATTAACAGTTTTTAACAATTAAATGTGCACACAGACTGACACAATAACATCTTCCTTATCCATCTGTCAGTCAGTCATCGCATAATCTTCAAAAGAAAAGAGCAACTTTAGAAGCTCCCTAGACATGACCCTAAGACATGATAGGAAATAAGATTTACTTTTGATGCTTCAGTCACACAGAACTCCATTCCTGTCAATATGTAGCTTTTCATATATGTCAGAATTAAATCCCACTTCAAAAAATTACTAATCTCAAGTGCAGTGACACGATGACTCGAACAAAGTTCTGGAAAGAAAAAAGACAGAAAGAAGAGAGAAAAGAAAGAAAGACAAAGGGAAGAAGAAGAAGAAGAAGAAGAAGAAAAGAAGAAAGAATAGAAGTAAGAAGAAGAAGAAGAAAGTAAGAAAGTATAGTAGTAGTATTAGTAGTAGTAGTAAGCTAGATAGTAAAGTAGTAGTAGTAGTAGTAGTAGTATAGTAGTAGTAGTAGTAGTAGTATAGTAAGAACAAGAACAAGAACAGCAAAAGATAGCAACACAACGAAGAACAAGAAAAAAGTGAACGAGTGGGAGTGAGACCCCACACCCATTGTCCCTCGGTCCATGGAAGTTGGGGTCCAGTCCTTTGCTGGTCATCTTGTTGATCTTCTCCAGGTTCCCGTTCCGCACAAACTCCAGAAAATGCTTCAGGTTTGTCTGCAACCCACACTCAGGAGTCAGCGGGGACGGCCAGCCTGGTGGTTACAGTGATGCGAATTGCGCTCGTGATCTACTGACCCAGTTTGAATCTCGTTCAAAGAGAATTTTCCTCTGAGTTAATATCATCACTGCCCCCTCCCCTCCCCCCCCCAAAACGTTTCCTATGTTTATAAACCCGAGGTCCCGTGTGTGAACGCACGCTGAAACTTAAGTCATGAAAGTGGTCCTTTGGCCCGCTTAAAATGTCAAAGAAGTCATGATGTGGCCTGATCGCCACTCCCTCCCTCTACAGTAGTCAGAAAGTAACAATGTGAATGACCTAGGCCCCATATTGCCAGAAGTCACGATGTGGATGTAGCCAGGCCCCTACAGTGTCGAAAGTGTCCCTGGCCCCTACAGTGTCAGAAGTTAATGGGCCTGGCCCCTACAATGGTCATGATGTGGTTGGCCCCTACAGTGTCAGAAGTCAGATGTGGATGGCCCCTACATGTCAAGTGATGTGGCCTGGCCCCTACAGTTATCAGAAGTCAGGATGTGGCCTGGCCCCTACAGTGTCAGAAAGGTTGCCTGGCCCCACAGTCAGATGGCCTGGCCCCTACAGTATCAGAAGTCAGGATGTGGCCTGGCCCCTACAGTGTCAGAAGTCAGGATGTGGCCTGGCCCCTACAGTGTCAGAAGTCAGGATGGGCCTGGCCCCTACAGTGTCAGTAAGTACAAAGGATTGGCCCTGGCCCCCTACAGTGTTCAGAAATCAGATAGCTCTCCTGGCACACTCAATTTGACAAGAATGTCATCAATCCACGCAAAACAAACAAGATAAATAAAATGATAAAGGTAAACGAAATTACAAAGAACAACACCAGCGATGCGGAAGAGAGATCATGACGGCATGATAGCTTGAGAGAGGAGAAAAGAGGCAGAAGCGACAACGATAGAGAGGAAGAGAAGAGGGAGTAGTCGAGGAGAGGATGAGAACAACGAGATTAACGACAACACAACAAAGTAACTTACCAAGCAAAAAGTATGGAGAAAGAGATACGCACATACAAGAAGAGAGAGAAGAAGAGAGAGAGAGAGAGAGAGAGAAGAGAGAGAGAGAGAGAGAGAAGAGAGAGAGAGAGAGAGAGAGAGAGAGAGACAGACAGACAGACAGACAGACAGACAGACAGACAGACAGACAGACAGACAGACAAGACAG
>CM060327.1:36930269-36947769 GCA_030674155.1 Stramonita haemastoma | reverse complement strand
ATCTGTAATGCTGTGTGTGTGTGTGTGTTTTGTGTGTGTGTGTGTTGTGTGTGTGTGTGTGTGTGTTTGTGTGTGTGTGTTGTGTGTTGTGTGTGTGTGTGTGTGTGTGTGTGTGTGTGTGTGTGTGTGTGTGTGTTGTGTGTGTGTATGCGTGCCTGCGAGTGCGCGAGCGCGTGGTGTGTGTATGAGTGAGTGACTGTGAGAGAGAGAGAGAGAGAGAGAGAGAGAGAGAGAGAGAGAGAGAGAGAGAGAGAGAGAGGAGAGAGAGGAGAGAGAGAGAGAGAGAGAGAGAGAGAGAGAGAGAGATTTATTCTTTTATATCGAGGATAATGGAATAAGCACTCATGTGCTTTTTTTTACATCCAGTCCCCGTGTGTATACAGTTTTGGTAAATTTTGTTATCTGTTCCCACCGGCACACCATGGCCTACTATTTCGAAAAGCGGAACAGGATTTAACATGTGCGCAAGATGATCTGCGTGCGTTCGAACATGAGGCCTCGGTTTTATGTCTCAACGAAGGACTTTTGGGAGAGTTGAGTCAGCACTGATGTTAACTCCCGGGGAAAAATCCCCTTAAACGGGATTCAAACCCGGGTCAACTGATTGCGAGCACAGTGTTCTAACCACTAGGCTATCCAAGAATCGCTGCTGCTAATCACAGCGCCACCAACCAATAACAACAGCAACAACAACAAAAACAGCAACCTCATCAACAGCAAAAACAGTAACATACAAACAAAACAAAACAAACAAACAAACAAAAAAGAGACTGGCTTTGGAAACACATATCATGCAAAATGAACTGACGCATAATTCAGTAGAAACTGACCATGCGAAACTACAACATCAAACATCTTCTATGTTATTCTGCTGTGGTTGTAGTATTTGGCGATTTTTATGTAAGGAGGTGATTTATTACGATTTGTTTGTTTGTTTGTCTGTTTGTTGGGGTTTTTTGGGGGAGGGCGGAGTTGATGGTGGAGGTAATCATACTGAATGCTGTAGCTAGGACTTGGAGCCTGAAGGGAAAAAATGGAAAAAGAAGTCTGAACTTTGACACAGTTCTGCAAAAAAAAAAAAAAAAACACCTTTTCTACTGATCTTTCACTTTCGTTAGGTTTGTGCGTCAGAGCTCGATAGAGAATTAGTTCAGGTGAAAATCAATAATAAACGAATTCCCATCCCCTCTGTTTTTGTCGCTGGTGGCAACATTGAAAGTGTCATCATCTTATGGCCATGAATATTAATCCTCTGATTACCTGCCTATGGGCAAAATATAAGATGTATGCATGAACACACACACACATACACGTGCGCTCGCGCGCGCGCACGCACACACAGACACACACACACACACTCATTGACACACACTCATTACAACACACACACACACACACACACACACACACACACACACACACACACACACACACACACAACACACACACACCACCCTCTCTCTCTCTCTCTCTCTCTCTCTCTGGTTTTTTGTTCAAAAGATATTGCCTCTGCTTTTATGCTGACTTTGTTTATTTATTTATGCTTTTGAGGTATGGACGGAAGAAAAGTTCTAAGAAACCCATCTACTACCTCCGGAAAGTACGGTTTCGTTCGTTCATTCTCTTTCTCAAGAAGCATAGCAAGCATGAAAGCTTGCTATGAAGCCGACACTTTACCGTTGAGGAATCTGTCTCCTTCCCTCCCTCTCTCTCTCTCTCTCTCTCTCTCTCTCTCTCTCTCTCTCTCTCTCCTCTCTCTCTCTCTCTCTCTCTCCCTCCCTCCCTCTTCACGCTGTGATTGGGTGTGAAACGACGAGAAAGAAAGGTCATTTTTTTCCAACGGCAGACACGCTGAGTATCACGTGCGGTGTACATCATTAAATAATATCCATATCTCACAAATAGCTGCTACAATTCACGGAAGGTTAGCAAAGACGTAATGAAGCACAGCCCGTATCACTGGTGTCAGCGGCGTCATAAATAGCAGACGGGACTCACGGAAGGCTAGAAAATGCATAAATCTTTTCTAGTTTTTTGTTGTTGTTTTTTTTGTTTTGTTTTGTTGGGATTTTTTTAGGGCAGAGAAGGAATATTGAACATAAGAATAAGATCTCCTACCATAGCCATATTAGTTTTCTTCTCATTTAGGAAAATATCGTGATGTGTCAAAAGGTATGTTCATTTAATAAGGGGAAAAAGAGCACGGATACATGAACGTTGTTTGTTCTAGATAAAGAAATATGGCTGTATCATCTCTGACTGACTAACCTTTCCTTTAATTCTTTGGTAAGAAGTGTGGGCACTACAAATTTTTTTTTTTGACAGTGTGTAGTGGGTTTAGTGAATTGGGTGGAGCCTATTCCTCTCCAGGTTTCAGGGTGCATGCTGGGTATGTTCGTCAGGCGGTCCACCAGCTGTGGCCAGATTACTCTTTTACTAAAGGTGGGTGGGTTTCGGCCTGTGCGCAAGGTGTCCTGCATAAGTTCAGACACGGGCCTCGGCTTATAGTTTCATCCCAAGGACTTTCACGGGAATCTGGCTTATAGTCTCACCCTAAGGACTTTCACCTGACTTTGGCTTACAGTATCATCCCAAGGACTTTTACGGGACTTTAGCTTATAATTTCATCCCAAGAACTTTCGCGGAAAATAGTAGCAATGTTAACTACAGGGGGAAACTTCCTCGAAAAAAGAGTCAAACCCGTGCGCTCAGTCACCATCAGATTATGAATACCACACTCTTACCATTTGTTTTTTCCGAGCCAGATATGATCTACATTATTTGTGATCATTATAGGGTATATATTCAAACACTTTCTCTATATAGGTTCATCATATCATGTTTGAAGTGTACTTTAACCAGGTCGCAAGTTTATCATCACGATCTTTTTTCAAAACTATATCCATAATCATTGGTTTTTAAAAAAATCTGATTTCCTTGGGACAGTCACGACTTGACTTTATGCAGTATTTTCCATGCACATTACCAACAAGTCCACACGCCAAAGACATGACCATCAACATGCGCTGGAAAACCTTTGGGTGCATGCTGGAGTGGTTCATATCTCCCTATCCCATAGTATGCTTACAAGGATTATTTCGTTTTAAACGAGAATGTTTGATTACGTTGCGTGCGTTTTAAACAGAAGAATATGCCAAAAACACTGATAGGACTGCACAGAAAAACTCGCCACTTGGAACAGTCTCCGTCCTTCATCGATAATGTCTGTCAGAAACTTGAATTTACAACGTCAGGACTCTTCATGACTGGAAATCAAACTATTTTAGCTGTCAAACTACCGCGCGCCTTCAGCTAAGCAAAAGATCTAATACCCTAATTCTACTTTAACTGCATATTCAGTTCATAAGGCAGAAAACGTGAGCATGATTCAGCTCTATGCAATGTAACACTGACCCAGCGAAATGATAAACAAAGTGATGATTCACCGGTTAAAGGAAGCATAGACCTACACTTGGTGTAGCTACTGAACCACTTCCGTGGGGTTTTATAATATTCCAATGGCTATTACTTTTGAAGAGTTTAATGGCGTCATTCTAATAAGTTGACTCAAAATTGCATGCATAGTCATCATATAGTGTGTGTGTGTGTGCGCGCGCGCGCGTGTGTGTGTCCCTACATATAGAATAAAAGAAGTAGACCTACAACACTTAGGGATAGCGTGTTCTAACAAATGACCTATTACCAAACTCTAAGCAATCAGATGGGATACCCTAGTGGTTAGAGCGTCCACCTTATGATCCGACAGTAGTTAAGGGCACAGGTTCCAACATCTTGCCCACGCGTTAAATCCCCGTCCATTCTTTTTGTTATAGAGAACTGGCCAGGAATGGCCGGTGAGATGGATGACACGAACAAATTGTATTGTGCAATCATATTCCTCGATCTGGGGCATTTGTTCTGTACTGAGCTACTTTGTACATAAATAATGGGTATCATTTTTGTATGTGTTTCATTCTGAGCTCCCTCTCTCTCTCTCCCCCTCTCTCTCTGTGCTCTTTCTCTCCCTCACACACAAACACGGCGCGCGCGCGCACCCACACACACACACACACACACAACCACACACACACACACACACACACACACACACACACACACACACACACCACACACCACACCTCCTCATGATTACTTCATCCGAAGGACTTTTGGGCAGTGGACTCAGCACTCATGTTAACTCCAGGGGGAAGGGGGGGGGCGAATTCATGTTAACACTGGTACTGACTCCACTCCCCGTAAAAGAGAGGTAATCAAAGTTATATACCTGTGTTTACATGCCATCTGGGCTTCTATGGCAATAAATGATGCTCTTGTTCATATCACACACAAACACACACACAGACACAGACACAGACACACACACAGACACACCTGAAACTTTCAGAACCTAGCTTGTACAATGGATGAAAATTCATCTCGTAAAAACAAAACTATACTTCATCTGATCGCCACTTGCACATGTATAAATATAACTGTAGAAATGACACTGACTCTTTTAGTTTCCAACAGTAGAAATATTGGCTTTATAGGCATCTGAATTGACTTCTCCCTGAACTAACTCCTTGAGGAGTCAGTGGTTGGGGCACTGCACTAGCAGTGAATGTTTCAGGCAGTGCGCGGTGGGACAGTTGAACCTGGCGGAGCCCATCCTCTGCAGGTAGCAGAGTGCATGCTGGGTATGGTAATGCAACCCATGCTACTGGACACATCCGGCCTACCCTTCTACGAAAGACGGATGGGGTTTTGACATGACTTTGTGTGCAAAATGTTCTATGTTCATTAGCTCACGAGACCTCGGTTTATAGTCTCACTCGAAGAACTTTTAGGAGAAATGGGAGGGGTGAAGTTTGTACAAATGTTAAGTCCAAGGATAAGTCCCTTCACACGGGAGACTCAAACCTGTGCCTTTAGTTACTGTTGTATTACAAATACAACGCTCTAACCACTTGGACCCAACCTTACCTCCCTAAAGCACTACAGTTAAAAAGAAAAAAAGAAGGTCAATAATAATTAAAGCTGTTACTCTACTAGTAATCACCATCCTTCAGTTAGTGATAGAAATGACCAACACGACAGGATTTCAGGTCACTGCCGATGTCACCAGCTTCAGTTTATGCAATACTTAAATACTGTCCTGATAACACCGTCTTGAGTAACCGCCATCATAATACACATGGCATCTGTCAATGTCACTGCCAGCCACATTCCAATGGATTGACGTGAGGTGGATCGGTGGTGTAATGGTAAAACATCCGTCTAAAAACGAATTCAATGGTTTGATTCCCGACCTAATCTTAATTCTCACCACCACCCAACTCCTTCTCTCTCTCTCTCTCTCTCTCTCTCTCTCTCTCTCTCTCTCTCTCTCTCTCTTCTCTCTCCCCTTCATTCTCTCTCCCTCCCTCTCCCCTCCGTCCCCTTATGAACAAATCCATAAGGGGTTATCTGAGAGCTGGGCTTTTCGATGATATGACAAACAGTTGTCCTATGTGCAATATACACTGGTGCACGCATAAGAACCTACAGCAACAAAAACTTTTCCTAACAAAATTATGTAGAATAAGCCACTCTCATACCTAAAATGAAAACAGGGAAGGTGAGGGGGTTGGTGGTGATGCTCTTGTGGTGGCATCCTCTCACATGGAGAGCAGCCCGAATTTCACGCAAAGAAAACTACCGTGAATAAAAGTTGAATACGGTACAAAACAATACAAAACATTGCAATACACCAAGACTAAAGAAAAATACTGAAAAAGTAAACATAAAAATTGATATCCTATCATTAGCCAAATCCAACCATATGACATTTATAGCACTGCTGACCACAGAGACCACATCAGAGTTGTCACCTCGTCAACCCAGAAAGCTATACAATGCAAATTGCCAGAAGACCCACATTATAACTAACTACTCTGAGGTTCCTTGTCTCAACACCCAAGCCAATCACAAGCGTCACAAGAGGGAGGTGATTATGGGGGGGGACATAGTTACAACTAACGAAACTGAAATTCGCAACTTAATTCTAAATTATCACCACATTCGCTGAACACGAGGAAAAAAAACAGCAGTAACAACAACCCCCCCCCCCCCCCCCCCCATCACCACCACCACCACATACGATCAAAACAGGCTACACATATCAGACGAAAACTATCCGATTCTCTTATAACTTCAAATGTGATATATAGAGCTGTATTACAGAACAGGATCTTCACTAGAGATCTGTTATACAATCCCTTACCCACAAAGATTGATGACTAGGCAGACACATTCATTAAACAACAACAACAACAAACCGTAAAGTGTCCCTCCATACCTTGGCAAATGCCGCCAGGATCCGTTGTTTGGCCTGCCATACTGTATCGTCTAGCTGAAACTGCAAACATTTCTGCACGCGCGCACACAGACACACAGACACAGACACAGACACAGACACAGACACACACACACACACACACACACACACACACACACACACACACACTGAGTATGAGTTAATGACAATACAATGTCTTTCAGAGATGGACTGTCTTTTAGAATTTGCTCTAAGCAACACACTGGCAAGACAGGTAAAAACGTTTTCAGATTTCTACATAGAAAAAGTATGTGAGCATTGCTAATCGTTTCGCTACAGATATGTGTTGTGATCTATTTTTAGCAATTAGTTCTAAAAGCATTGAGCTGAAACCTGTGGATAAGAGATGTAAATATTCTTGAGTGAAATTCGGAATTTCATATCATCAGAACATAATAAATGGGCTACATCATCATTCACGGGATAACTGATGTCTTGTAGTTTCTTTTTAAAGTGTTTCCAACATGTATTTTGTAACATGCTATAGCCTTCATGAATGCACAGAGGAACATTATTTCTATCTATTGAACTCATAATCCTATTATTTGATACGCATAGTGTGATGGTGGTAACTAGTTATATGAATTGCAAAGTTAGTATTTACGCTGTTATGTTTTTTTCTTTCCAAATTCCTTGTCACTAGTTTGATTTTTTTGTAAACAAATTTCTCTGTAATTGTTTATTGCAGTTGATTAGCTACGTGTGCACCCAACCTACCCCCCCCCCCCCCCCCAACACACACGCACACGCACACAGACACACTGCGCGCTTTCCCACTATTTCGTAGAAGGATATTAAACTGAAGAGCTAACCCCACCCCCACCCCCCACACACGATTGTTATATTGCTAGATTATGTTTAGGCCAGCTGTTAATGTTTTCCTGTCATTTTATCACTAATGACAGGCCAAAAGGCCACAGGAATATCAAATATTCCTCTGAATGCAATTGACACTTTTAAATTCTGAAAAGTGTCTTGTTGTAAGATACCACAGCAGGTGGAGTTTCAATCACCGCCGGGACCTCTGATGAGGGCTCATCCAGGAGCCGAAAACTCGAGTCAGGTCAGGCCAAAGGCATGGTTCTTACTCAGAAATGCCTACAATGCTGCCACTGAAAGACATTATTCCCTAGAATTTATTTTCATTGCATTTTTTTTTGTTGAATCTTTGATATGTCATTTTCAAAATGATTGAGAAGTTGGTACCTGCATTTGTCTTTCCTCACTACTTTTTCCTCAAGAATCATTTTATCACTAGTTTATAATTGTTTTATTTGATGTCCTTTTTCCTTCAAGTTTTATATTACCGTATTACACACCACACACACACACACACACACACACACACACACACACACACACACACGCACGCACGCACGCACGCACGCACTCTCTCTCATCTTAAACACACACAGACACACACAGACACACACGCACACACACCCCCCAACCGCCCCCCCCCCCCCCCCCCCCCCCACACACACACACACATAAAACCTCCACTAACCTGATTTTTCAGTTCCGGTACGGCAATTCGAATAAAAACGGTTCCGGTATTGTTGTCCGGCACAAAACCGTTATCGTCTGTCGTCTGTATGTCCCTCATCGTCATCTGTATCCTCTCTTCCTCTCCACAACGCTGGGAAAAGCACTCCACTTTTACGCCGAATCCACCACAAAAAGGCCACACACAAACCAGTCAGGACACTACATGGCAAAAGGCGTGATGGTATTCCCACTGCTAGTCGTCAAAACCACACACTGGTATTCACAAATCCCCATAAGAGCGTTGTAGAATAATCCCTCACGAAGTCCTTGGCAATTTTCCACCCTTTTTCTTCTCCAAAACAGATATGGTGTTTTTTGGAAGGAAAAAAAAATGTCCACAAAAAGAAGTTTTGTCGAACGTGGAATTCCTTTAGGAATGTTAGAACAAAGTTAAGGCTTGGAACAAAAATTTGTTTTAAATATCATGGAGATGGGGTCGAAGTGTAAAACTAGTCGGTTTTTTCCCATCAAAACTTGTATTTATTTCACTGCTTGTCACCCAAGCTTAGGAATCTTGCTCACAGATCAATACAACTAGCTGTGTATTCAACGATAAAAGTGGCCTTAACTATACCACACTGAATACAACACAGTCACAACCGATTTCTTTGTCCAATTTTTTTTTTCTGGAATACACTACAAGAGGCAAACCATCCACAGTTGTACGGTGAGGTTGTAGTTATGATGAACTGCAATGCACTGCAGCATAGTGTCTATATGTGTCTGTGTGTGTGTGTGTGTGTGGGAGAGAGAGAGAGTGTGTGTGTGTATGAAGATGAGGAAGATGCTGCGATACGTCTTGATGACCTGTGCGTGATTCACTGCCGTGCAAGTTCACCACAGGTCAGGCGCGGCGGCGTCGTGATGAGGGTCCCGGGGCAACTGAAATGACAAGAAAGAAAGAGTAAAATGAGGGTTCAGATGGTCTATAGGGAGAGTATTGGGGATGAAGATGGGTGTGTGTGTGTGTGTGTGTGTGTGTGTGTGTGTGTGTGCGGTGCGTGCGTGCGTGCGTGCGTGCGTGCGTGCGTGCGTGCGTGCGTGCGTGCGCGTGCGTGCGTGCGTGCGTGCGTGCGTGCGTGCGTGTGTGTGTGCGCGCGCGCGCGCGTGTGTTTAAGGAAGGTATGGCCAGTGTATTATTATTTTTTTAATATTAAGTTATTATTGTCATCATAATTGTTATCATCATCAATAATATAATTTTTACCATTGTTTTAAAATCATTATTGCTTATTACAGTTAATATTGCCGCTACTGCAATCATCCTCTTCCTCCTTGTCATCGTCATCATCACCATCACTACAAGTAAAAAACAAAACAAAACATCTTTGCTTTAAAATAAAGAACAAAAACTTTCCATCATTGCTTCATTAAAAAAAGAAAGAAAAAAACATTGTGCTGACACAACTGACGAAGGGACTCGTAAAACGAAGAGTGATATTTATAAGAGACACAGACAAACAAACAGACAGACAGACAGACAGATTAAAGTGCATGCTCTCTGCCTCCTCAACGTGTGCAATTTCAGCCCTCGACATAAACCATAGCCTACAGCAAGCATACTGACAGATCAAATGGGTGCACAGGCAACAAAAAAGATATAGATAGATAGATAGATAGATAGATAGATAGATAGATAGATAGATAGATAGATAGATAGATAGATAGATAGATAGATAGATAGATAGATAGATAGATATATATCAACCCTTATGTTCTTTTTGTCAAACATCATGGAAATGAACTGTCACAGCCTGAGTGGCGATAGCAATCTTCTTTTTTTTTCCAATGCCACACACACACACACACACACACACACACACACACACACACACACACACACACGTACGTACGTACGTACATACATACATACGTATGTATTCATATGCATTCATACTAGTATAGATAATAGGGAGGGCCAGCGGGAGGTCAGCAGGAGGAAAGTCCAGTGTGCACAAGGTCACATTAGTAGGGAAGGGGGGGGGGGGGGGGGGGGGGGGAGTCAAAGTTGTCAACATCGTGATGAAGAAACTGGAATGTCTATCGCCCCGGGAGAAAAACATTTTCATAACTCGTGGTTGTGGTGTGTGTGTGTGTGTGTGTGTGTGTGTGTGTGTGTGTGTGTGTGTGTGTGTGTGTGGTGTGTGTGTGTGTGTGTGTGTGTGTGTGTGTGTGTGTAGTGTGTGTGTAGGTGTGTGTAGGTGTGTGTGTGTGGTGTGTGTGTGTGTGTGTGTGTGTGTGTGTGTGTGTGTGTGTGTGTGTGTGTGTGTGTGTGTGTGAGTGAGTGCGCGCGCGTGCGCTCAAAGCGCTAGCACACTCCCTAGTATGAGAAGTCGATGACAGGTATGTACAAGTACATGTGATTATGTGAGTGTGCGTGCGTGCGCGCGTGCGTGTGTGCGTGTGTGTGTTTGTGTGTGTGTGCGTTTGTGTGTGTGTGTGCGTGTGAGTGTGTGTGTTTGTGTATGCGTGTGTGTGTGTACGTGTATGTGTGTGCGTGTGTGTGTGTGTGTGTGTGTGTGTGTGTGTGTGTGTATGCGGTCACACGCGCGCGCATGTGCGCATGGGTGTGTAAATGTTTATGTCCAGGGCGTGCATACGTGCATATATGTAGGGAGTCGCATGCATGCTGAAGTGAATACCTGTCCATGCACTCGTGTGTCTGTACCTTCGTGCACATCTATACGCAAGCAATCACGTATGCATGCATACAGACGCGCGTGTGCAACCTTCTCAAATGTCAGTGTGCGTTTCAAAACTAGGAAAAACTCCACATAACAAGGCAAAAGACTTTGTTGAAGGCTAAATACTAGGAAAGAGGAAAAGAAAGAGAGAGAATCAGTATCAGTGGATGGGTTTTCGTTACATTGTCACACCACTCAGTGGTATTTTCAACCCTTGTCTCATTCTCATTAACATGTCTTTACCCTGGACTTTAACCCCCCCCCCCCCCCCCCCCCCTTTTTTTTTATTTTAGTCCCGTTGTTGATTCAACAGTGGTTTAAACTTCGTTATTTGTTGCTGTTGTTTGTTGTTATCACTAAAGAAAGAGGAGATGGGCGTTGTAAATATTGTGGTGCTCTTTAGATTAAGATTTGTGACCCCGAAAACGAGAGTCGTGGTGTTTAATTTCTTCCTCTTTTTGAAATACCACTTCGCAAAAACAGACCTACAGAAAGATCGAGTTCGAGAGAAAAACCAATATTGACATAGAGCGCTGAAATCACACACACACACACACACACACACACACACACACACACACACACACACACACACACACACACACACACACACACACACACACACAGACGGACAGAGACACAGACAGACAGACAGAGACATAGAGACAGACAGACAGACAGACAGACAGACAGACACTGAGACAGACACACAGAGAGACAGAGACAGAGAGAGAGAGTGAGACAGAGAGATACAGAGAGAGAGAGAGAGAGAGAGAGAGAGAGAGAGAGAGAGAGAGAGAGAGAGAGAGGGGGGGGGGGGGTCCGATTAGGCCACAATACAAAAGAATGGTGGGCATAGAGAGTGGGCACATGCCATAACTGTATAAATATAATTATTTCTATCAACGTTTACATATGACAAAACGTCTAGAGGATAAAAAGAGGACAGACAGACAGGGCATACAGACAGACTTCAGAGAAAGAGACACACTAACAGGCAAGCACGTCTTCGTATCTAGTTAAATGTGTCATTTGGCACAAATTCACAACATCAACACACACTTATGTCATAAAACGTCGACACCAGGAAAACTCAACGAATAGCCCACCAAACATATGATATATCGCAATACCCCACGACTTAACACCTCAAGCTTTTTTACCCAGCTGTTTATAGCAAGACACGAAAGTCAAACATAGCAAATAATCGATAAATTCACCACGAACATACCGTCATGTTCAAAAACTAAACACTTGGAAAGATTCATTCTAGAAACTTTAACTTCACACAAAAATACTCCAATCTGATTTTTAAAAACAAAAAAAGAAGAATTCACTTGAACACATACATCATAATGACAATCGTAAGCACACATGTATGTATACACATACTTTCAAAACGATCGTGACGAACTGCAGAACAGTCACCAATTCTTTGCACCTTTCTGCTCAAGTTCGGTCGGTGTACTGATTCGACTGTCGTGTCGTGTTTTTGCTTTTTAAAAGTCTCTTCCCTGGGGCGTGAGTCACCTATAGGCGGGGACAGTCCAATTGACAGCACAGTCATACTCTGCCTTAAGAATGACAGTGAGAGGGAGAAATGCTTTACACAAACACAAACAAAGGCCACAGAACTGTCTTTTAGAAAGTCGAGGTGTGTTGCTGAATCGGTGCCAAGATTCCAAGGGCTGTGGTCGTGAGGTGGTTTGTATGTGGGAATGTGTGCACTTTCCGAGATAGATAAAGAAGTATTGAATGAGGTTAGGGGGCTATATATTATAGGGTTTGATTCATAGCACACGTTGTGGGTAGTAGTTTTTTATACGCACTCTAGCACAGTAAATAGGTATGACGTTGATCACGCGCCGACGCACCCATGCACACGCACACACACTCATATGCATTCTCTCTCTCTCTCTCTCTCTCTCTCTCTCTCTCTCTCTCTCTCTCTCTCTCTCTCTCTCTCTCTCTCTTACACACACACACACACAACACACACACACACACACACACACACACACACACACAACACACACACACACACACACACACACACACACACACACACACACACACACACACACACATTTAAACCTGTCAACATAACACTACCACTCACTATCAGTCCCTAAACTGGCTTAAATCTGGGCTGGCTATCAAACGATCTTTTTTTTTACCACCATCGCTTGATTTTCAGCATGTAGTTTTCTGTCACTCTAACAGATGAGTCCATAGATAGATCCTTTCGGCAAGGTTGGTATGGCCTTGTTTTTTGGCGAATCTGTTTTCCCTAGCCACCTGCATAAAAAGAATCCCCCTCCCCTTTCCTTTCAGTATCACGAAGGATTACGTGATTCTTATATCCTTGGAGTTAACATTGGCACTGATCCCACTCCCTCGAAAGTCCTTCAGGTGTAACTATAAAACCGAAGTCATGTTTACGAAAGTATCGCAAAACATCTTGCGTGTAGGTGAAAACCCCATCCGCCTTTCGTACAATAGGCCAACCATGGCCGACGGTATGGATGGCACAGATAATTATACCCAATATGCAAACTGTGCTCTATAAAGTCTGGACAAAGACATTGAACTGTGGGACTGTATAATAACTACCAACCAGGAAGACCAAGAACATTACAAGCGCTTGTAGAAATTTGCTTTCCCCAACCTTAGTTAAGCAGAGTTGAGCTCGGTTACCTTTTGGATGAGTGACCGTTTGCGCGCCTTGGCTTCAGTACAGTCCCCCAGTTCACCCAGTTGTAAATGGGTACCTGCCCTCTTTAGGGTCAGGGAAGGTAAAAGCAGCTGGGGAGAGGAGATGGGTGCCACCCTCAATATGCTGGCCCCTGGAGAAGCTGAGGTCTCTGACCCCTCGTTCCCCAAGGACGGCATAGGTTATGGAAACCTCTTTACAATTTTTACATCAGCGACGGTTGACTGTGGATGACACAGAAAACCCCAGTATGTAATCTGTGTGCAAGTTAAGTCTGACTGAAGATGTTCAGCAGTGGGATTGTATAATAACCACCACACTGAAAGACCAAGAGTTTTACGAGGTGACAGCTTTGATAAATATGGCTTCTGTGGTCGGCGGGGCTAGAAACAACATGATTGGATTGGATTGGAAGACCAAGAGCACAAGATGCCATTTAGAACTTTCCATCGGGCATAAGTACTGCCTGCCTCTTTGGTACAGATCTTGAAAAATTGTTAATAAAGACATGCTGGATTACTGCCCGAATACTCAGAACTCATTTTCTATTATATCCAGATTCTCTTAGTGTGTGTGTGTGTGTGTGTGTGTGTGTGTGTGTGTGTGTGTGTGTGTGTGTGTGTGTGTGTGTGTGTGTGTGTGTGTGTGTGTGTGTGTGTGTGATGTTTGTTTGTTTGTTGGTGGTGGGGGTGGGGGGAGGGAGGGGGGCAGGGCTTTGTTTTTTTTTTTAATCCGAATTAATTTTTGTTTTCGACATTCAAACTGATTTCTTAGAAAGAATAAGAAATATCGCATATTATGTTTGTTTGGTTATGGGGCTGTTATTTTGTTTAGGGGTGGGGAGGATACATGGTTGCTGTATTGATTTTTTTCTTTTTCTATAACTGATGTAGCAGTGACAAAAGTACGAAAAGATCTTTTAATGGATATTTTGCCTACACAAAGTGGATTAAGGCTCTGACAGGTCTGCAGTGAAGTTGACGTGGGAGGGAGATTAGAACAAAAAGTATATGCACAGCCTGACAAAACCCATGTTAATCATACCGATAGCAATGCTTCGCAGGAAGGATTCAATCTATTTTTTCATACTGCTCTTATTTAATGATGACGGCATTATCATGTGACAAACATGATAAACATATCCAATCAATACTTTATATCACAAATTACGTGCGCAGAGAGAGAGAGAGAGAGAGAGAGAGGAGAGAGAGAGAGAGAGAGAGAGAGAGAGAGAGAGAGAGAGAGAAGAGAGAGAGAGAGAGAACACGAACACACACACACACACACAAACACACACACACAAACACACACGCACACACACACGCACACACACACACACACACACACCACACACACACACACACACACACACACACACACACACACACACACACACAATTTTCATGACTCTAGTCATCAGTCTTGAGATTATTTTCAGCCGTCGAGCACACTGGGTTCGTTTGTTTTTTTTTTCATTCAACAAGTTTATGTATTCTTCCCCACACCTCGTGAGGCATACCTGCTACAGATTTGAATTAAAAACTTCACAGGAACCTATCATATGCTGACGGTAATACTATCAGCTGAGAAACACGAGGGTAAATGTGTCACATTTCTTTATCTCATCAGCTATGCAGGGTGTGAACATGCAAAGTGTACTCCGTTTATCAATGTCCAGGTTTTTTTATTATTGTTTTTTGTTTTTGTGTTTTACTTTTAGTCATCATTCTATCGACAGAGAGAGAGAGAGAGAGAGAGAGAGAGAGAGAGAGAGAGAGAGAGAGAGAGAGAGAGAGAGAGAGAGAGAGAGAGAGAGAGAGGAGTTATTTTCTGAGGGGGATAGAGTTAAGTACAAGACTTCGGTACATCTAGCCCTCGGAAAAAGAAAGCACGTAAACAGACAAATAATTATGTGAGCAAAATAAATCGTAATTATCACAGTAAAACAAACAAAACAAACAAACAAAAAACTAACACTAAAAAACACCATCAAACATGCACAGTGTGTGTGTGTGTGTGTGTGCGCGTGTGCGTGCGTACGTGTGTGCGTGCATGCATGCGTGCGTGCGTGCGTGCATGCATGCGTGCGTGCATGTGTGTGTGTATGTGTGTGAGAGAGAGACTGGCAGACAGACAGGCATACAGACAAGACATACAGACAGAGAGACAGACAGAGACAGAGAGAGAGTCTCACACACAGAAAATTAGAGAGAGAGAGAGAGAGAGAACTCGAACTCGAACTCGAACTCGAAATTTTTAATGAGGGTAATTGGGTAAGCCAGAGGCTTCTTTACACCAGGCCCTCATGGGGACAAAAAGAAAGAAATATGAATAAATCAATGAATTAATAAACAAATAAATGTAACATGTTAAGAAAATCAGTCAGTCATATTACAATTCAATTATTGATAAATCAGGAAATCAATGAAGTACCACATAAGTGAACCAATCAAGTTACTAAACAACAATCAAACACGAAAAACTACCCTCTCTAACACCCCCTACCCTAAACAAACAGTTTTTCCCAAAAGTCAAGATAAGATACACACACACACGAACACACGCAAACACACGCACCACACAGACACAGACACACACACAAACACACCCACACACACGCACACACACACTCATAGATGAAGAGAAACATACAAACACACATGCACATACACGCAAACCCACACAAAATCACACAAACACACACACCATCACACACACATACACACACACCATCACACACACAAACAACAATGCACAATAAGCTTTCATAAACACATACGCAAACTCATTCACTCACACGCAAAAATACACACAAACACATACACACTCAACAAACACAAATGCACACAAACACACACACACACGTACGCACACACACACACACACACACACACACACACACACACACACACCACAAACACACTCACACACAAAACACACACACACACACACACACACACACACACACACACACACACACACACACACACACACACACACACACACAAACACACACACACACACACACACACACACACACACACGAGCGCGCGCGCGCGCGCGCGCGCAAGAACGCACATTCACAAAAAGAACATGGCATAGCACAAACATCATTGTCGTCCCAAAGCACAATAAGCATCCTGAAAATGGAAACAGCACTACACAGAAAGTAACAACAACAACAAAACAACGAAAAGTTTTGATTTTACATATATATATCACATATTCGTACTATATTTGGCATGAAAATTATTTATAACATTTCCATTAGATATCTGTAGTAAGCCTTTTTGAATGATGTCAAAGTGCATTTGTTTTTGATGAAGGAAGGTATTTCATTCCATAATCTGCTACCTGAGTATACTAGAGATGTCATAAAAAAATCAATTCTAGGTCGAGGAGTAATAAGGATAATTTTATCTCGAATGCTTTTTACTGAAAATCTGTCACAAAGGTATTGAGGGGAAAGGTTGCTCATAATTTTATACATAAGTATGCCTTTATTGTAACGACATCTCATACCAAAAGGAAGAATATTAAGCTCTTTGTAATGACTTATATCTAAGGAAGAAGATCTGAGAAGGATTAATTTTAGTGAACGTCTGTATACACTGTCCAAGGGTTTTAAGCAATTTTTACTAGCCAAGTCCCAGCAAGTTGATGCATAGTCAATGTCAGGTTGGATGTATGCATAAAAAAATAGTTTTCTGGTATGTTCGTCAAGAAAATGCTTAATTCTATTAAGTTGGAAAACTTTTGGGGCTATTTTCTTGGACAGTGTATAAACATGATTTGACCATGATAGGTTATTGTCAATATTAAGCCCAAGAAGCCTGTGTGAATTTACTTCTTCTAGTACATTATTGAAAATTTTTAAAGTATTCAAGTCACATAATTTAGCTTTAATGTTCTGACGTTTCTGACGTGTTGTAACTAACATGAATTTCGATTTATTTGGATGTAGGGCCATATGATTAGAGTCTGTCCATGTTACAAGTTTATTGATGTCTTTTTGTAGATCTTTGCATACTGATTTCACATCTTTTCCTGAAATGTGCAAGGTTGTATCGTCAGCAAAAAGTTCACAACAAGAAGAAAGATGCAAAGGAAGGTCATTGACGTATATTGTAAACAGTATTGGGCCTAGAACAGATCCCTGTGGAACACCAAATTTGACAG
>CM060327.1:36920269-36922769 GCA_030674155.1 Stramonita haemastoma | reverse complement strand
AAAAGCTTTTGACTCCATTAAGAGATTATCTACTTTGGCCCACTTTGCTCACACACACACACACACACACACACACACACACACACACACACACACACACACACACACACACACCAAAACAAACAAACAGTATGTGAGGTAAACTGCACACATGAATAAAAAAGAATGCATGAAGAAATAAAATGAAGAATAAGATGTGGTTCTAAATTGACAGATTACATAAGGTGCACAGCTGGAGTCTAGCAAGGAGGTGTGTGTTGCCCTGTTTTATATTCGCGAGTGATTAATAATGAAAAACGCGGTGCTGTTTTGTCATACGATATTTTCGAGCTGTTCATTCTGTTATTAGCTGATGACGCAGTGCTGTTATCAGAGACCATTGTGGGGCTACAAAATCAGTCAAACAACCTGTATCTTGCTGCTTGTTCACTTCCGTGAAAAGTGAACATGAAGAAAAGTAATGATTTATCACGGTGGGTTTTTTTTTTAGCCTTCCAAAGGAGGTTATTTGGGTATAGGGGAAAGATAGATTTATGATGGTAATCTGCTACCTGTGGTTAATGTACATAAGTACTCTGGGATTTTTTTTCTACATGTCTATGTTTCACTACCGCTTGTAAGAACCTTTCTAGTCGGGCAAAGAATACGTTGGTATATTATCATTATAATGCAAAGGCTGTGCGATCAATAATTCTTTTGGGCTTTTAACGAAGCTATTTGACTCACAGGTTCAGCCAGTTCTTCAGTACTGGTCAGAATTATGGGGACTGGACAAAGCAACAGTTCACTGTGGATCCGTTCATTTGTTTTCAAGAAAGAAGTGTCTATGAGCTGATAGACTAACACCCAGTGATATCATATGTGGTTAAACTAACAGATGTTTCTTGCATATAAACTAAGCAGTTAACTATATTCGATATTGTATTAAGTTGCTACAAATGGAAGATCTGAGAATTTCATATAATTATGGCGTGTAAAATATTGTATGATTTGCATGCAAGAGGAAAGACAAATTGGGTATCAAGTGTGCGCATCTGTTAAAACAAAAATGGTTTTGGAGATGTCTGGTTGAATCATAGTGTGGGTGATATTTGTGTATTCATTTAAGTTTTTTGTCAACGACTGATTGACAGCAGGTGACAAAAACGGAACCATCACGTTATTACCTGTCAAAGGTTTGCTTTTTATAGAAGATATTGCAATGGTCATGATTTAAAACGCTATTTACAGCGAGATGAATCGACAAATGAACCATGTTGGCAGCACTATTCAGACTCAGAATATCTTATTTGAATGTATATCGTTTAAGATACAGAACACATAATGATCATGATCTGTTTTGTCCGTTATGCAATGTGTCACAGGAGAATAAAGTCCACTTTGTTCTTTGTTGCTAACAATTACATGATCATAGAGTAAAAATTTATTCAACCGAAATATTGCAGATAACCTTGTTTAAATTGAATTTATTGATGTCGTAAAAATCCCGAGGTTATAACAAATCTTTCTTTATTCTTGTAAAAGGCTTTCAAGCTTAGAGAAACAGTCACTTCATGATGTAGACAACAACTTAGTGATCAAATGACATTGCATTGTATTCAAATTGTCATGTTTTGTATTGTTCACAGTCCCCTTCAAAAAGGCTGAGACATGTTTAATTAAATATATATATATATATATATATATATATATATATATCTGTTGTGTGTGTGTGTGTGTGTGTGTGTGTGTGTGTGTGTGTGTGTGTGTGTGTGTGTGTATTCGTATCTCTATCTATTTAGCTATCTATATCTTTCACTCACACACACACACACACACACACACACACACACACACACACACACACACACACACACACACACATGTAAGCACGCATGCACACGCACGCACGCATGTACGTGCATTCACAGAGAGAGAGGGGGTGGAAGGAGAGGGAAGGGAGGGAGAAACATAGAGAGAGAGAGAGAGAGAGAGAGAGAGAGGAGAGAGAGAGAGAGAGAGAGAGACAGAGAGAGAGAGAGAGAGAGAGAGAGAGAGAGAGAGAGACAGAGACAGAGACAGAGAGACAGAGACAGACAGACAGACAGACAGACAGACAGACAGCGGTAAAGTAAAGGTAGAGAAAGAGAGCGAGTGAGAAAGTACCTGCAAATTGGTTCCAAAGGGGGAAAAAAAAAACACGTATACACAAGTCCCCACCCACCCACACACCCACCAAACTCCATCACCAGCTCCGATAAGAACTAAAATACAAGTGAACAATACAAGCTATCTGCACGAAACTGAACTCTGTGGTGGACAGGCGTGAAAAGATAAGTCAAGTTACGAGCGACAGCAGTACACAGAGAGAGAGAGAGAGAGAGAGAGAGAGAGAGGAGAGAGAGAGAGGAGAGAGAGAGAGAGAGAGAGAGAGAGAGAGAGAGAGAGAGGGGGGGGGGGGGGGGGTTGTAGTATTACATATTCAGGCCTCATCTCCTGTCGACCTGTGTGGTGTGATGAT
>CM060327.1:36910269-36915269 GCA_030674155.1 Stramonita haemastoma | reverse complement strand
AACACCCATTGTTCTGCAGCACCAGCCTCTACTGCCTCATGGACATTGACAGTTGGGTCATCAATGACGCGGCCAGAAAACACGTTGATGAGGCCAGTGTCAGGATGTTTGCTGGTATCCAGGATGTCAATGCGGTAGACAGTGTCTCTGAATCTTTGCTTTGTCTGCAGCATCCTCCTTGATGCTGTGAGGCGCTCTTCTTTGTGTGTGTTGACAACTGTCTGAACACCCCCTTCTTTGATTTCCTGGAGGTAGTTCAATAGCTGGGTCAGCGTGCTTTGTAAAAAGACCCATATGGCAAGGGTGGATTCATTCAGAGAGAGAGAGAGAGAGAGAGAGAGAGAGAGAGAGAGAGAGAGAGAGAGAGAGAGAGAGAGGAGAGAGAGAGAGAGAGAGAGAGAGATCTAAGGAAACCATTTTTTAGCCTATCATCATCGTTATTGTCATCATCATTGCACGCACACACACACACACACACACACACACACACACACACACACACACACACACACACACACACACACACACACAACACACTAATTAATTAACTAACTAACTAACTAATTAAGTAACTAACTAACAAATCAACTAAGTACCTACAGAAAAGAACAATGTTTACGAAAATTAAAAGAACTAGTACTGCCCCTAAGACGTTTCGGTTCTTCTTCAGAGAGTTCGTCAGTCTTTCTCTTTTTTAACAGACGCTGAGTATGGTCTTTGGAACAATATGTGCTCATACAGTTCTTGTGACGCAGTATGAACTCTGCATCTTCTGGAAGCCTTTGACCGAGTCTGTCATCTTGCTGCCAGCTTGCTTCCTGAAAACTACTTATCCGTGTAGATTTGATTAGAGGTGGGTTCTTTCTTTGACAGAAAAAAACACTCCATGTCTGAAAATAAGAAATAGAGATCACATTAGTGTGTGTACTAAGAGTCACAGTGAGTGAGACAGTGTGTGTGTGTGTGTGTGTGTGTGTGTGTGTGTGTGTGTGTGTGTGTGTGTGTGTGTGTGTGTGTGTGTGTGTGTGTGTGTGTGTGTGTGTGAACCAGAATGATCGCATCACGTCCTCACAAACGTGAAGATCTATACACAAGCGTTTAGATGTAGGGTGTAGTGGCTGACTTCTTTAATATCAAAATATGCTTTGCATTCCCCCTCCCACCTCATAAATATCTCCTCCTCTCTCTCTACTCTCTCTTTCTACCCCCATCCACCCAAATGAATTATTAAGAATTCTCAAAACACTGAGCATAGCTTTATAAAACAGCTAAAAAAAAACATGCAGAAGATCTTGCGCACACGTTAAATCCTGTTCCGCTTTTCATAAGAGTAGGCTATCATGTGCCGGTGGGAACAGATGACATTTACAAAACTGCATACACACGAGGACTGGATGTTAAAAAAAAAAGCACAAGAGTGCTTATCCCATTATCCTCGATGTAAAAGAATAAAGTGAAAGTGAAAGTGCTGCATGTGTTGGTGGATCACTGGCATCCCAGACTGATCTCTATTAACATTCCAATAGATCTAGTACCAGTAAACTACACTTATTTCAGTACTTATGGGTCCGTTGTTGAAGAGAGAAACACTCGTCTTTCATTTTCAGGCCATTAACACATCGTGCGACCTTTCGTGATGGTGTTTTTCACGCTCAACTCTTTGTTTTCAGTACACATAGCAGGTGTATCTAGCATCGTCTGCTAGCAGCGCATTCCTTAACAAGCGTAGTCCATATCAGTTAGGGGGGAAGCAGGCCACGCTGCGCAGCTTTCGGCGCAGCCTGTAACATCTCTGCGAGAGGCACTGTTAGCGTCGGCACCCCTGCGCGAATCTAGGTCGACTCATCCGCGAGTCGCTCAGCCATCACTCTTGCATGAGAGGGGTTGGTGTATTTCAACCAGCATAAAAAGTTATGCCCATAAGATACAAGTTGGCCCCCGACTGATATGAAGTCTAGAGACCCTGAGGAAGCAGAATCACCAAAGAAAAAAACTTTATGACGGAAAACAAGGTTCTAGTACTTTTACATAGACTGGCTCTCGGACTAGCAGGGCCAGGCAGCCAACTGGTCAACTCAAACATCCCACCCTCCTCTCACCTCATGTCGCCTTCACTGTCTGTCTGTCTGTATGAATCTATGTCTGTCTGTATGTTTGTATGGATCTATGTCTGTCTTGTCTGTCTCTCTCTCTCTCTCTTTGCGTGTGCGTGTGTGTGTGTGTGTGTGTGTGTGTGTGTGTGTGTGTGTGTGTGTGTGCCTTCAATTGTGTGTCTTCTTTGAATTGAACACACACACATCTCTCTCTCTCTCTCTCTCTCTCTCTCTCTCTCCTCACTCCCTCTGTGTTACCCAGAGACGGCAGCATCCCAAAGCGAAAGGAGATGAGGAAAGTAATGACACAGGAGGAAGGGATCAGGGGGCGGGGAAGTGAGGGAGGGGAGAGGGTTGAGAAGCACAGAAGGGATGGATGGATAGATGGGGGAGGAGGGGGAGGCAGAGTCATAAAGGAGGTAGATGGGCGAGAATGACGTGGGTTGAGGAGCATCCTCTTCACTGTGATTCTTGCTGTGGTATGTTCGGTGTTGACCTGTTGCTATGAAGGGCAGGTATGAGTGTACAGGTAGGTAGGTAGGTTGGGTTTCATGACTACACCATGAGTGTTTGTCCTTTTGGCAGACGAGTGGATGAGGTTGACAGAAAGAGGGCGGGGGAAGAAAAGGGTGTGTGTGTGTGTGTGTGTGTGTGTGTGTGTGTGTGTGTGTGTGTGTGTGTGTGTGTGTGTGTGTGTGTGTAATGTATGCAAGTGTGTGTGTGTGTGTGTGTGTGTGTGTGTGTGTGTGTGTGTGTGTGTGTGTGTGTGTGTGTGCGTGCATGCATGTGCGCTTATGTTTGTTTGTGTCTGCATTCATGGGTGCGCGTGCATGCATGCTGCAATCACCGTTGTCGTCCACTATACACTATCAGGCCCGGGACAACTGCAAACCCCAAACCCGTCGTATTATGCAAGCTAATGTTTGCCTAACTGCACTGACGAACTAGCCTACAAGCCCTGACTTGCATCTAAATAACAAACCCAAGCTCCCAAAAGGCCAATGAAAAAAGAGAAAGAAAGGAAAAAAGTTTTAAAAATTTGTAGACCCCTCCTCTTCCTCCAATACCTAAACCTGCTCTCACTCCACCCTCACCATCCATATAAAACTGGAATGTTACACTTATCTACACTAGTAGTAGGATGGGCTTTGACAGATACAGCCAACCCATCACACACTGCCTACACATTTTACTGCAGCATCCGTAACAACTCCTTCAGGAGTTCATTATGGAAGAAGTCATGTGACATGATGACAGGCTGTCGGGCTATTCAAGCGCAGTACCTCTACCGACTCCTCAAGAAGTTCAAGGAGAAGTCATGTTAGACGACACGCAGGGGATTCACAGCCCAGCCTGCCTGTACTGACAGGGTCTGACCTTCAACCCTCAGTGACCTGTCAGTTTGACAGAAGGAGGAGCGGGGTGATGATGATGAGTGCAGCAGACTGTATGTATGCTGGCTGTGTTTGAAGAGAAAACTGGATGATGAGTAAGAGGTTCATCACGGAAACAGCTACACTACACACCATCACTGATGCCATAGGACTAATTAGTGTAGCGTCTTCACAGGGATTTTTTGATGAAAGTTCTAAAACTCAAATTTTCGATTGGGATATAGGCTACAGACTTCTTTATCTGCTTGTCAATTGTCAATCATCAAGTAAATGACTTTGATATGGTGATAGATAAAAGAAGATACGATTTCAGCATTGGTGAACTTCGAGAATCTCGCCAGAGAACGGAAAAAATGGCAACTACAAAATTTTCAGTATGTCAGTCCACCGATTGCCAATCATCATATGATTGATTCTGGTGTGATTACAACTGAAATTCATAGGTTTGTCTTTGTTATTTTATTCAAATCAGTTCACATGGTTTAATTAGCAGATTTCTGTATCTGCCAGCCAATCAATTGTCAATCATCAGATGGCTGACTTCAACATGATAATATAAAAATTCTGATCAATTCACGAAATTCACATGGCAAATACACATATCTGTATCTGCTAGTCAACTAACAGTCACTCATCACATGATGTGGGGTTTCAATGTGATGGCAGCTGATGTAAGATATAATTCTGCTTTTAAAATTCCAATGAAGTTACAGATCCAGTCGGCAGATACAGATTTTCTACATCTAGAGATTGAAAGATGTCAATCAAAAGATATCAATCAAATACAACGATCAACGAACAGATCATCAACTAATCAGTTATCAGCATAACTAGATGAATACTACAATGAAAAAGTAAACAACACGAAGAAAATATTTTTTAACTAGAAATGAAAGAAAGTGTACGAAAGATTTCTCAGAGAGAGAGAGAGAGAGAGAGAGAGAGAGAGAGAGAGAGAGAGAGAGAGGAGAGAGAGAGAGAGAGAGAGAGAAAGGAGAGAGAAGAGACAGACAGACAGACAGACAGACAGGACGACAGACAGACAGACAGACAGACAGAGAAGACAGACAGCAGACAGACAGAGACAACAGAAAAAAAAAAAAAACAGAGAAGACAGAGACAGACAGAGAGACAACAGAGAGAGAGAGACAGAGAGGTGGGGGTAGCCAGCTATGCGTGCACGCGCGCGAGCGAGCGTGTGCGCATACACATATACTCACGAGCGCGCGCGCGCGCGCGTGCCCGCGCATCACCCACACATACACACACACATTCCATTAACATCGATATTTAAATGAATTTTTTTTTTTTAAAAATAAATAATAAAAATAAAATAACACCACATACAGAGAGAGACAGAGACAGAGACAGGGAGAGAGACAGAGACATGGGTAGCGAGAGAGACAGACAGACAGAGAAAAGAAGAGACAGAGAGACAAAGAGAGAGTTAGAGAGCACGTACTTAACATTTTGTTCCTGCAGAATCTATTATTTATGCTTGCAACCTGAATAT
>CM060327.1:36900269-36905269 GCA_030674155.1 Stramonita haemastoma | reverse complement strand
GTGTGGTGTGGTGTGTGTTGTTGTACACGCACACGCACACACACGCACACGCGCGCACACACACACACACAACACACACCAACCACACACACCACACACACACACACACAGAGAACATCTTGCGCACAAGTTAAAACCCGTTCTGCTTTTTGGAAAAAATAGCCATTGTGTGCTGGTGGGAACGGATGAAAAATTTACAAAACCTCATACACACGGGCACTGGATAAAAAAAAAGTACAGGAGTGCTTATACCATTATCCTCGAAATAAAAGAATAAGTAAATAAAACACATACAGTGAGAGACACACAAAGACAGATGAAGAAGACAGATAAAGAGGGGTGGTGGGAGACAGACAGACAAACGGAGCTAAAAAGTGTAAAAGACAGCAGAGTAAGACCTTGAAATCGATAACTAACCACAGAGACCCAAATACACAGAGCACAACAAACTACCAGTATAGTAGCGTATCATTTTCGTCCACAGATTTTACAGGAACATTATTTCACAACCCAGACCACTAAAAGCTTTGTTGGCTATCGATGTTGGCAAAGTGCCAAGGTGCACACTAAATAACTTTATATTTTGAGGAAAAAAGTTGTTTTTTTTAATGTCTCAGCCATGACAAATTCTTGGCCGAACCACCTGTTGCCCCCTTTAAACGAGAAACAAAATCTTATCTCGGCGTATGGCTGTCGATGACGAAGATTTCTTTTTTCGTTCCTTGGCTAAAGCTCCGAGGTCTCCAACAGTGAAATTTTGCGTATGCGACCGTTTTCGCCTACCCTGACGATAGCCACATTACGATTTCGGGGACGGCAAAGAATTCTAGAACTATACAGAAAATTTGTCATCAAGAGTCTCATGGTGATTCTCAGATACGCTGGTGTGATGAGTGAGATGGAGTACATATTCTGGGTATTCCCCGAAGTCGGAATGCGGTTACCTAAATGGTGGGTGAACACGGTCGCATACGCAAAAATCTCACCTTTGATCAACCTCGGTGCACTAGCCTAAGGACGAAAATTTAATTTAAAAAAAAAAAAAAAAAAAAAAAAAACGAACCCGAAACATTCTGGGTTACACCCCGGGGTCTATGCTAGGGAACACTCACCATCCACCACCACTACACCACCACCACAACAAAAACAATAACAACAACAACAAATCACGACCATCAGGTCAAGAGGAAGGGTAGAGAAGATGGCCCACGAAGCAGAAGACGAAGTAGCCTAGATCCTACCTAAACTTGCTCCAACTTTAATGATGTACCTTTCCTGACGATCTTGTCAAGCCTGTCATTGCACGCAGCGATCAAAGATTCAGTGAGTGTGTGGCTGTGTGTGTGTGTGTGTGTGTGTGTGTGTGTGTGTGTGTGTGTGTGGTGTGTGTGTGTGTGTGTGTGTGTGTGTTGTGTGTGTGTGTGTTGTGTGTGTGTGTGTGTGTGTGTGTGTGTGTGTGTGTGTGTGTGTGTGTGTGTGTGTGTGTGTGTGGTTTGTGTGTGTTTTTAAAAAATATTCTTTTATATCAAGAATACTAATTTTCTACACTTCCTCTTGCCCTGATTGATGAGTGGTGGGGGGGGGGGGGGGGGGGGGGGCGCACGCGCGCATGCACCTGCAGCTGCTACTAACTAGTCGATTGAAAAGAATCTTAACAGACCCTGTGTGTGTGTGTGTGTGTGTGCGCGCGCGCGCGCACGCGTGCGTGCGTGCGTGCGTGCGTGTGTGTGTGTGTGTGCGCGCGCGCACGCGCTCGCACAAAACCAATTATTAACAAGGAAAAAGATTTGACTAAAGATTACCATGGCATTTTATCACATGAACGCTCACAAAATAAGGAAATATTCATCATCACACAATTTCTCTAATGGCGAAAAGCTTCTGTAACATAAAACTTTCATGTCACGGGGAACACACCACAGACTGATCACGATAATCTATCTGCAAAGACAAATTATGCCCCCCCCCCCCCCCCAAAAAAAAAAGCGTTTTTCAGTCATCTACTGCTTTTTCAAACCAACGTGATGTATGATCCGCTAAAATACCAATGTCATGTACGGTAAATCGACCCGACTGTAATCTTCGAACCTTGCGACTTTCTGGAGAAGGAAAAGGATCATGATAAAATTAAAAATTAATCAAATGAAAAAAATGGATGATATCAGCTAGCAAAAGTAGAATTTCCTAGAAACCTGTGTTGAAAAGAACCTTGTGTCACAGCTTTGTGTTCTAAAAAATAAAAAAATAAAAAAATAAGAAAATGAATATTTAGATAAAAACCGTGTTGTGTGCGCTAAACGGAGCTCTCTAAATATCTTCTTCTTCCTCGTCCAAAGCTCAAAGGTCTTGTTCAAAGGCTACACTAGGCTGTTTTTCAGCTGCGCTTTTCCTTTATTCGTCCTGTCAAAGAGTTATGGTTTTAGAAAACTTCGTTTCGCAAAACTCCAACACTAATAAAAGTTAGACAGGGCTATTCAGGCAAAGAGATTACGTGCACAGACTGACTGATGTAGACATAACATGTTAAAGATCCTTGTTTGTTGAGGGGGGAAGGGGTGTTTGTTTGTTGGGGGGCGGGGGCTGTTTATGTTTGTTTGCTTGATGTTTTGTATGCTTGCTTACTTCCTTGTAGGTTGAAGATAGATTACAAATGACGTATGGACAAAGCTATGCGACATTTTCACATTGCATACTCCGGCGCACTGCCAGCACTTTACAGTTTACTTTCTTAGAGTCGATATCAAGCTCACTGAAAGATAAAGGAGGGAAAAGGGCAAGGAAAAGAAAAACTTAAGTTAGAGAAAGAGAGATAGAGAAAGACAAGAAGGGTGGATGTTACACACGAAAAACAAAGCAAAAAAGGAACGAGAGAGGAGAGGAAGAGGAGAGAGAGAGAGAGAGAGAGAGAGAGAGAGGAGGAGGAGAGAGAGAGAGAGAGAGAGAGAGAGAGAGAGAGAGAGAGAGAGAGGAGAGGGGGGTAGAGAGAAGAGCGAGAGAGAGAGAGAGAGAGGGAGGGGAGGGTTGAAGACAGAAAGGACGAAGGAGGAAAGAAGAAGGAGGATAAAGAAAGACGGAAAAGGACAAGGACAAGAAAGTAAGAACTGAGAAGTAGAATGAAAACACAAAAAACCACCATCAACAACAATAACAACAACAAACCCCAAATGTTTTATACCTTTACCCTCTCTTTCACTTTCTGGGCAGCCCGCTAAAAAAAACAACAACAAAAAACATTGCAACCAAAAAGAAGACACTAACAAAATGCAATGCCACACACACACCCCACCGTCCCATTAGCCCTGTACTTCCCACCTGAAGCCTTCCCCAAACGTGACTGTCCATAACCAACAGTGCAGTAAGTATCCCCTTCTTCCTCCACAGGAATAAAACCAACACTTGACCCACTGTCCCTTATTAGTCTTTTAGGTTCCACTCCTGCATTTTCTTGATGGTCATGTGGTATTTTCTATTGTGTGCTAGTCAGAAAAAAATGATGATTTTCACCATTTTTTTTTAATATGAAAAAATGTACTGTGTACCTGTTTTGGGGGGATTGAGGGCACAGAGCAATACCAGGGAGTCGCAAGAAAGCTGGAAATGATCATCAAAATGAGGATTGTTTGTGTTCCTACAGTGTTTGACCCCCCGCATGCATTATAGCGGATAGAAGCTAGCAGACGACAAAGGATTGAAGGGGTGGTAGTGTTTGCTGGGGAAAAAATTCAAACCTAAAAATTTGTGCAAAATCAAATGAGTTTTGAGTCAGGGGATAGTCTTTCACAAAAAAACGTGTGTGTGTGTGTGTGTGTGTGTGTGTGTGTGTGTGTGTGTGTGTGTGTGTGTGTGTGTGTGTGTGTGTGTGTGTGTGTAAGTGTGTGTGTGTAATTTCTGTGGATGCCTTAGTACCTGCGGTACGGATTAAGAGTCATACAGGAGGAAAAGTGCCCCAAAATAACCCTAGTGTGCAGCCTTTATGACCTGACAGTCTGGGCAGAGAGGCCATTAGTGCCAGTGGAGATGGGGGAGGGGGGTGTTGAGGAGGCCACAGTCATAAAGTAGGTGCCCGGAATCTTTGCGGGGATTGTTTGCACATAGAGATGATACACCCCACACGATACATGTTCCAAGGGCGGGGCTTGCTTCAAACGGCTTAATGATTTACTGCCTGACAAACAGCTAAAGCGGTGAATGAATGAATGGATGAATGAATGAATGAATGAATGAATGAATGAATGAAATTTGAAGAAAAAAAAGTTCTGGAGGGTGTTATATACACAGCCTGATTTTTTTTTTTAATCAACGAATGCTTGTGAATGGAGCTACGACGAAAGTTTTCACAAGTGTGTGTGTGTGTGTGTGTGTGTGTGTGTGTGTGTGTGTGTGTGTGTGTGTGTGTGTGTGTGTGTGTGTGTGACCACGTTGACAGTATTGCACGGTTGTGATTTTGAAACACACACACACACACACACACACACACACACACACACACACACACACACACACACACACACACACACACACACACACACCACTGTCTGGATAATCTTGCTTCCACTCTGCCCCAAATATGGAAACGGTAAAGGTCTGAGATAACACGGTTGCCCTAAAAGGCTTGTCTTCTCCACTACAGTCACGTAAAAAATAACAAATCAAGCGCGCGCGCGCGCGCGGCTGTGTGTGTGTGTGTGTGTGTGTGTGTGTGTGTGTGTGTGTGTGTGTGTGTGTGTGTGTGTGTGTGTGTGTGTGTGTGGTGTGTGTGTGTGTGGTGTGTGTGTGTGTGTGTGTGTGTGTGTGTATGCGCGCGCGCGCGCGTGCGCGCGATTACAAACAGGATCTGGCACTTATGATTAATTTGATTTCAAAACAGCACCAGATCTATGTGTGATTGTGACGCAACGGTCTCTGTTGACGGTGACCTAATAGAAGTGGCACATCATTTGACTCGGGTTGATCCGGCTCGCTGTCCGCCATGAGCAAATAGCTAATATTGTCATTTTTTT
>CM060327.1:36892769-36895269 GCA_030674155.1 Stramonita haemastoma | reverse complement strand
TATTTTTTTTTTTTTTTTTTTTTTTGGGGGGGGGGGGGGGGCATGTTATACACTAAATAGATCGGGAAATAAAATCTTGGAACTTCACACCTGACAATAAGTTTGATTTACTCAGTGTCAACTTTTGGGGTTTGTGGGGTTCTTTTTTCTTTCTTTTTATTTTAGTCAAAAGATAGCATTCTACAGAAAGTTAGCATAGTTCTTGAACAGTGACATTTCCTGCGATGGTACATTTTTTACGAATTTCAATAGGTTTTGGACATTCCACTAGATTCTGTACCTTAGTGGAACTCGTCATTTACAATAGACCTATCCAAAATTATGTCATATACTGTTTACAAAGACAAGTTTCTGCAGACATCATTTACTCGTCCTGTGTCAACTGGAAAAAAAACCATCAGCCACGTAGCTTTTTATTTTAAATGAGACGAATTTGACATAACTAATGGTCTTCAGTAATGCAACCCAAAAGTAATGAGGTTTAAACCTGCATTCATTTCCTGACTTACCTTGCACTTGCTCTCAATCTTCTAAGAACCTCAGCACAGACTGCAGTAGGCCTAGCCTAGGCCTTGCCGCGCGAAACACAAGTAGGCTCGTGGTTTTATAATCGATGTCAGTGCAAATCCAGATCTGCAGAGAAATCTCTGACTTAGAAAGCTGTCGTCTGCTGCAATTTGAGAACACGCCCGATGACGCTCGTGCTACGTAAACTTAGGACTAGTGTGCGCATGCGTGTAGGCTAGGCCTCCCTCTAGTCTTCAGACGATCTTTCTTTGCCTAATTGGCTAGCTCTTACTAAATCATCTTGATTTGGTAATGATATTGTCGCGATACTTGCAAAAAATACGATCATGGTGTGATTTACACCTTCCACGTATCCTGTGGCTTCATTGAAGATCAGTTTGATTTTACTCGTCAGCTTCTTTGACTCGGAATAGTGTATAGATAATTATATAGATCTCTGTGCAGTAGTAGTATAGTCTTCAAGTTTACGTCCATCCACATGCAGTGATACCGGACGGGGAGGGGAAATGTGTGTGTGTGTGTGTTGTGTGTGTGTGTGTGCAATCATGCGGCTTGATAGAGGATCATTTCAGCTGTGGGCCTCTTCGAAAAGGATCAGGGCTAGATCTAGATCAGCAACACACTGTGTAGCTAGATACAAATCGCTTAGAGTTGCTGGATACGGAACTACAAGGCCACGGCCTATATTATTTTGAAAAAGGTTTTTGTAAGTGAAATTATGAACACAGCCTACAGGGAAAAAAAAGCACAAACTAGATTTTTTTTCTAAACTTGCGACCAGAACAACAGCTGTGAAACTTTACAACAGATGTTGATGACACAGTCTATCTCACCTTTAAAAAAAAAAGAAGAAGATATTTTAAAAAGTCACTGTTGTTTCTCTGCATATCATCACTACCAGCAGCAAGCAAGCGGTAGGGGACTGGTGTTTGGACAGGAGACTCAAAGGAGGAGGAGGAGGGTTGTGTCAAGCCAGCTGTACACTTGAAAGCGGGGGAGCTGACTTTGATGCGCTGTGCCAAGCATGACAAAAATTGTCACCGGCCAAACCGTTCGCTGACGGTTTTTTTGGGTTTGGGTTTTTTTTTCGGGTTTTTTTTTTTTTTGGCTAGATGTGCTGGTCTTGAGTGATGTGGTGTGTGTGTGTGTGTGTGTGTGTGTGTGTGTGTGTGTGTGTGTGTGTGTGTGTGTGTGTGTGTGTGGTGTGTGTGTAGGGCGTACGTAGGCTAGGTGTGGGAGAGGGAGAGGTGAGATTCTATTTATTTTTTATCTATTTATTATTTTATATCGTGTGCTTTTTACATCCAGTCCCCGTGTGTATGCAGTTTTGTAAATCTTGTCATCTGTTCCCACCGGCACACAACGGTCTACTCTTACAAAAAGCAGAAAGACTGAACGTGTGCACAAGATGTTCTGCGTGCGTTCGCACACGGGACCTCGGTTTATAGTCTCATCCGAAGGACTTTTGGGGAGAGTGGAGTCAGCACCGATGTTAACTCCAGGGAAAAATCCTCTCGAAAGGGAATCGAACCCGGGTTGTGAAATCGCGAGCACAATGTTCTGACCACTAGGCTATCCTGTCCCTGTGTGTGTGTGTGTGTGTGTGTGTGTTCAATACGCTCTCTCTCTCTCTCTCTCTCTCTCTCTCTCTCTCTCCTCTCTCTCTCCTCTCCTCTCTCCTCCCTCCCTCTCCCCCCCCCCCCCCCCCAAAACCCACACCCACACTTTCAAAGCCACGATGCGCAACGAGGCCAAAGTTCCATAACTATTGAACTCTAGCCCCTATCCAATCAACACCAAAGTGTCTTAACCTTTACACCATAGTCACCGCATTCTGCGGTAAGGACGCATCCATCTCATCCCCCCCCCCCCCCCCCCCCCACACACACCACACACACAGACCTGCCTGCCCTCCCCTCCCTGCCTACCTTGTGTGTTGTGTTTGCTGATGACAAAGTGAAGACTAAGCTTC
>CM060327.1:36865269-36882769 GCA_030674155.1 Stramonita haemastoma | reverse complement strand
TCAAATTCAGTTAAGCACATCTCAATGCTATCGATCTCATGATCCCGTTATTGTTGGGCACATGTTTCTCCTGTCCACTGTGTCCTGGGTTAAAAGGCATTGACAATAAATTGCGCATAAGGATGTGGAGAGTTTGGTGCGCTCTATGAATTATGCTTTCATTCCCTCCTCCCTCCCTTCCTTCCTTCCTTCCTTCATTCACTCATTCATTCAGCCATTCATTCATTTATTTATTCAATCATTCATTCATCCATTCATTCATTTATTCATTCGATTCATTCATTCATCCATTCATTCATTCACTCATTCTTCAGCCTTGTAGACCACACCTCGTAAGTCAATATCGAGGCAAAATCCCCCAGGAAAGATAGACATGAATACAACAGACAGAAAGAGAGATAATTGGTGAACAAAAAGAGAGACAGACTGATGGACGGGGACGGACAGAGAGGCAGACGGACACAGACAGACAGGGAAGAAAGGGAGAGAACAGATCGAATCAAATCAAATTCTTTTATTTTGAAGATAATAAATAAGCCCTCATGAGCTTTTTCTACATCCAGTCCCCACCCTTATCGGGGATATACCTTGAAAATAAATAAGACAGAGAGAGAAAGAGAAAGGAGGGAGGGAATGAATGGAAAGATATAGATAGACAGACAGACAGACAGACAGACAGACAGACAGACAGACAGACAGATAGATAGATAGATAGATAGATAGATAGATAGATAGATAGATAGATAGATAGATAGATAGATAGATAGATAGATAGCTATATAGAAAGATAGATAGATAGCTATATAGAAAGATAGAAAGTCAGACAGACAGACAGACAGACAGATAGATAGATAGATAGATAGATAGATAGATAGATAGATAGATAGATAGATAGATAGATAGATAAATAGACAGACAGACAGATAGACAGACAGGTAGTATAGACAGACAGTCAAACAGACTGATTGATTAAAAACATTTATATCACTGAACAAGAAAAAAAATTACAAGGAAACAAAAATAAAAGGTAGTTTCATCTATAAAACAACATCTTAAAACTAACACAAAAAAAACCGCTGTCGGAATGCAGCTACCTTCACCGTTGGGGGGGGGGGGGGGGGAGGGACGGTCACAAACGTAAAATCTCACCGTTGGTGAACCACGGTGCTCTAACAGAGGAACGAAAGAAAAAAAATACTGCTATGTCCAAAGAAACAAAATGAACTGTATAATGACGGTATTAACCAGATTATAACCCAAAAAAACCCCAAACCAAACAAAAACAAAAAACAAAAAAACAAATACGCAAGCCTGAATAAGATTTTGATGCATGTCGACAGGGCAACACAAACGCAAGTCAGTACTGGTGCCAACACTCTGTACTATGAGTGTGCTGTACTGTAATCAATGCCTTGAAACTGCAATCCTCCTCAAGGCCCCAGAGCCAAAGCACTTGGAAATCTCCTGACGTGTACACAAGCCAACACACACCTGGGGGAGGGGAGGGGAGGGGGCACAATGCAAAATGGATGGACAGGTAAAATCAATGAACCCCCTGTGGTCTCCTACAATTCTTTCTCCTGAACTTTCAAGATTTTTAGTCCTCAGTCAGATTCATCTCCTGGGTATTTTTTTTATGGTACCTAAATTGTTTGTTCGTGCTGTTAACATTTCCCTCAATCTCCTATGTTTAAAAAAAAAAACAACTTCATATCTGTATCATTGTTCGTTTATCTTGAGGGCGGGTTGTTTGTTTTGTTTTGAAATGTGATTTGAATACATCCGAAAGAGAGATTATACCATAAGAGCATGAGAAAAATTATGACTGGATAAGCAGAGCTAGCACGTTCCCTCTCTCATCTCTGTCTGTCTGTCTGTCTGTCTGTCTGTCTGTCTGTCTGTCTGTCTGTCTGTCTGTCTGTCTGTCTGTCTGTCTGTCTGTCTGTCTGTCTGTCTGTCTGTCTGTCTGTCTGTCTGTCTGTCTCTCTCTCTCTCTCTCTCTCTCTCTCTCTCTCTCTCTCTCTCTCTTCTCTCTCTCCTCTCTCTCTCTTTTTCTCTCTCTCTGTGTCTCTCTCTCAGAGAAGATTTTACGAAGTGAGTATCAAAACAAATCCAACGTACACTTTCTTTCCCGACGTTCTGGATAACAAACAAACAAAAAAGATGTATGGTTCTCCACTGCTTTCTGACAATACACACACCCACATGAACAGTGGGATGAAGAGAGGTGGACAGGGAGGAGGCAGACAGACACAGAAAAAGAAAAATCCTCGATATAAAAGAATAAATAAATAAATAAAAATAAAATAGATAAAAAAACAGTATAAGCTCTTAGTCTTAATATTCAAGGAGAAAGATTTGGAGCTCAACCTAGTTCTACAATTCATCAGTGGAAACAAATACTGGCAGACGTACAGACAGACAGACAGACAGACAAACATACTGACAGACAGACAGACACAGACGACACACGTCACAGATTTTGGAAGGGGGGAGGGGGGGAGTAAGGGGGAGACAAACAGCCGGACAGAGATACGTACAGAATCAGACGTAACCAAAATCACCTAAGCATTACTTAGCTTCCATAATAAAAGGATTCTTATTTTCTATACCTCTGTCGCGAATGAAAAATAGAGAATGCACAAAGATGTATTTATAACCCAAAAAAAGTTTCTTGAAAGACCAAAACAGAGAGGGGAGTGACTCTTCAACCACAGCACCGCTATCTGACAGAACAGGAGACGTCAGAACCAAGAAGGGAAGCCTAAATGTAGGAGAGACAAACACAGAGAGGGAGGGAGGGAGGGAGGGGGAGGAGGGAGAGAGAGAGAGAGAGAGAGAGAGAGAGAGAGAGAGAGAGAGAGAGAGAGAGAGTGAGAGAGAGAGAGGAGTGGTCTGTGTGACGGACGTGTGTGTGTAGTGGGCACTAAAGCCTCTTGCCCCATGCAATAATGATGACCTGTCCGCCGACATCCTTCGGCCAATCAATCGATCCCACTCTCCGCCATCTCGCCATCTTGCCACTGACCTCTTCTCTGTTATCATCCTCCCACCGCAGAACACACCGCAGAGAGAGAGAAAAATAATGCCGATATGGCAGTAAGACTGATTTAACTTAACTTGACTTCTTCTTTTGACGGGATTTATTCCTTGACGTGACTTTTTCAATAACTGGACTTCTCCCTTGACGTCACTACTCCCTCGACGTCACTTCTCCCTCGACGTCACTTATTCCTAGCCCTTGACGTCACTCTTTCCTTGATTCTCCTTCGTCATGACTTTTTCCTTTCCTATTTGAAGAATCACTGAGGCACGGCATTACACTTTACAGGCAATAGTAATATGACATGGGGCAAAAACTGAATCTAGCCGATCCCATCCCTCTCCAGGTAGCAAGGTGCATATTCGGTATGTTCGTGACATCCATTCTACCGATTATAGCTGGCCTACTCTTCTACCAAAAGTGGATTGGGTTTTTCACCGTGTGCACAAGATGTTCTGTGTCTGTTTGCAAATGGGATAGAAGTTCGCAGTCTTCTCCGAAGGACTTTCAAGGAAGTGGAGTTGGTACTAATTTTAACTCCAAGGGGAAAAAATACCTTGTAACAGAGACTGAAGCATAGACTCAAACCTCTGCCTTCAGTCGCCGTCACATCAGGAGCTGGGTGCTTTACCACTAGACTATTCCCCCCCCCCCCCCCCCCCCCCCGCCCATGACGTAAGACGGCCAGTTTTGAAAGGGCCAGTGCAGCAGGAAGGACTGGGTGATGTTTTGATTTGTTTGGGTTTGCCTTGCTGTGTTGGGTTTGGGGCCCGCTGGCTTGTTTGCCAGTCTGTCTGCCTGCCTGCCTGCCCGCTTGCCTTGGCATACCTGTCTGTCTGCCTACCTGCCTGCTTGCCTTGGCATACCTGTCGGTATGTCTGCTTGCCTGCTTGTCTGCTTGCCTTGGCATACCTGTCGGTATATCTACCTGCCTGCTTGCTTGCCATACCTGTCTGTCTGTCTGTCTGCATCTTTTTCTGGGTTTTCTGTTGTTGTTGCTGAACAATTTGCTAACCAAAGTAGGATTTTTGAGCACAAAAAAGAAACCTGATTCAAATTGTCAATCAGATCAAAAAGTCCCTGGACATGTACTTTTCAATGAGTGGTGAGAGGAGGGGTTATTTGCTTGAATGTATGTAGTGCGTTGTTGTTGTTATTATTATTGTCTTTGTTCTCGTTGTCGCTGCTGTTGTTGAGCTGTCCACATCTTAAGCACCATGGGGGCTACAAGAAGTACCTAGTCTGTGTCTCACTCGTCATACCTGAGAATCACTGTGAGTCTGCAAGTACACAATAGGTGATAATTTTGCCTGTGTGACTGTTTCAAAAATCTTGCCATCCCCGAAGTCGCAATGCGGTTACCTTAATGGTGGGTAAAAAACGGTCGCATACGCAAAATCTCACCATTTGGTGAACTTGAATCTCTCTACCAGAGAAACGAATGAAACAAAAACGCCTTCCTATATATATATTTATATATATTTTAATCAGCTTGATAATTCGCCCATACTCTACGTAGCTTCCTTTCCGGGAGCAATAGGCGAGTGATAGGCCCTAACTGTAGGTTAATGGTTGTAGCTAAAAGATTCCATACGTTTATAATCATGACCGATGCATGTCTCAACAATAATGAAATGGGAGTAGAACACACACACACATACACACACACACACACACACACACACACACACACACACACACACACACACACACACAACACACACACAAGCGTGCGCACGTGCGCACGCACACACACAAGCGCGCGCACGTATGCACACACACACAGAGAAAGAGAGACAGAGACAGAGAGACAGAGACAGAGAGACAGAGACAGAGAGAGACAGAGACAGAAGGGGAGAGAGAGGGGAAGAGAGAGACAGAGACAGAGAGAGACAGAGACAGACTCCAGGAAACACAGAAAATAAACAACAGGAAAAGAAAGGGAAAGAAAGTCACTGAAATCGGAAAGAGAGTGGAAAGCTAGGTTGACGGAGTAAACATGATGCAGGGTTGGGCTGGGTTAGAATACCGGACGACATAGTGCGCCACGAGATACAGACCTGCTACGGTATAGAGTTCAGACTAGAAACAGACTTGAGAAGCAGACAAATAAAACATACGCGTGCACATGCATGCACGGGCGTATGAACCAAAACAACACACACACACGTGCGCGCGCGACACACACACACGACCACACACACACACACTTACTTTGAAGACAACACAACATCAAAGCAAACCAAAATAAAGATAGTATCACGTAGTGACGGTGTTCAAACACGATTCGTTTTTGACCAGAACAGTGTACAGTTTTAGTGTAGCACATTGTACTGTATTGTAGATAGACAGAGGAACAGACAAACAGAAAAACAGATAGACTGACAGACACACAGACATAAAGATATACATGTATATAAATAGCATATGCACACATAGATAAACAGATAGATAGATAGATAGATAGATAGATAGATAGATAGATAGATAGATAGATAGATAGATAGATAGATAGATAGATAGATAGACAGATAGACAGATAGATACGTAGATAGATGGATAGATAGGTAGATAGGTAGATAGGCAGATAGGTAGATAGACAGATAGATCGATAGATTAGATAGATAGATAGATCAGATAGATCAGATATTAAGATAGATAAGATAGATAGATAGATAGATAGATAGATAGATAGATAGATAGATAGATAGATAATAGATAGATAGACAGATAGATAGATAGATAGATAGAAGACAGACAGACAGATTAATAGACAGACAGACAGACAGACAGACAGATTAATAGACAGACAGACAGACAGACAGACAGATAGATAGATAGGTAGATGAGAGAGAGGAGAGAGAGAGAGGAGAGAGAGAGAGAGAGAGAGGAGAGTGAGAGGAGAGAGATGAGGAGATGAGAGAGAGAGAGAGAATTTTTCTGGTTGAGACATTTCAGTATTCTTGAGTCTTGAGTCAAGCTGACGATTTCAAAACCAAAGACTGCATATTCTGACCTAACTTTGACAAAGAACCTCTGTATATGAAGCTGAGCAATTCACCAAAGTGTTTCGTCTTTATGTCACTTTAAGTCAACAGACGAAAAATCAAAGACACACACACACACAGTTCTTCTCCCCGATTCTCTTTCCATGTCCATCATTCATATTCATTACAAAAGAAAAAGAAAAAAATAATTTGAACACCCCCTCTTCTTCTCTTCTCCTTCTCTCTCTCCTCTCTCTCTCTCTCTCTCTCTCTCTCTCTCTCTCTCCTCTCTCTCTCTCTCTCTCTCTCTCTCTCTCTCTCTCTCTCTCTCTCTCTCTCTCTCCATCTCTCTCAAAAAACTATCACAAAAAACAACTCTACCAACAACAACAAAAAACCCACCATTGCAACTGCCACCATTACAGTGCTTATCCCTTTATCCTCGATATAAAAGAATGAAAATAAAAAAAAACTAAAACAATTTTTTAAAACCCACCGTCACCAATAACATGCCTATCGCAGAAGATCCTAATTAGCACACAAACTAGAACCATAATTATCAAACAACAACAAAACGAAAAAAAAACACACCACACACACACACAAACGCCAACAACTACAGCGACGACAACGACAACGAACAATGACACACAATAAACTTTCTGGCTCGTTAATGCTCTTATTTCATATTATTTAAAAAAATATGTAAAACATTCTCAAACAACGTTTGTTTTAAAAATCAAAGCAATATCTAACAAACAAATAAATACCTGTAGCGGAGAGTTCCCACGCAGCACAAAGTGAAGGGAGAAGGACAGCTAGCACCACACAAAATCACGCCCACACACTACTGGGCCTAGAGGAGCAGTGTTATTCCACAAACTTTCACGTCGGCACGTCCCCTTCTATTCGCCTCCTCTCCTCTCTCTACTCTCTCTTTCTCTCTCTCAACTCTATCTCTCCTTCACCAGCAAACAGCGTCCTCCGACATTACGTGTCATGTATCCCCAGCCTTGTTTCTAAGGCTAATGTCAGTCTGTCTGTCTGTCTGTCTGTCCCTCCACACTATACGGGTTTTCTGCAGGCCTAACACAATGGCAATTCCACTGCACAGGTGGTGTGTGCATATGTGTGGTGGTGTGTGTGTGTGTGTGTGTGGTTGGTGTGTGGGGGGGGGGGGAAGAGGGGGGGGAGGTGGGAGGGGGGGGCAGGAGCGGGTAGTAGGGAGAGGTGGTGGTGTGTGTAATGTGTCTGGGGGGGGAGGGAGGAGTGTGAGGGGTTTTGCTTGTTGTTTTGTGTTTGTTGTGTTGTGTGTGTGTGTGTGTGGTGTGGTGTGTGTGTGTGTGTGTGTGTGTGTGTGTGTGTGTGTGTGTGTGTGGTGTTTTGTTGGGTTTTTGTGTTTTTGTTGTTGTTGGGGGTTTGTTTTTTTTTTTGGGGGGGGGGTTGTTTCGTGTTTTTTGTTTCTTTGTTTTGGATTTCTTTTTTTAGATGGTGGGGGGCCCGGGGGGGTGGGGGGGGGGGGGGGGGTGCTGTTTAGTGTTGTCTGGCCGTGTGTGTTTGTAGGTAGGTGAGGGTTTGCTAGTACGGATGTGTGGGGTGCCGTGTGTGTGTGTGTGTGTGTTGTGTGTGTGTGTTGGTGTGTGTGTGTATTCATGTGAGTTGTGCATGCCACAGTGGGGTGTGCATGCTCGCAGACGTTCCCCCGCGTTCGTGCTGTGTGTACGCGCATACTTGCGAGCGCGCGCGAGCATGTGTAATGCGTGCATGCGCAACGCACGTGCGCTTCATTGCGTTTGTGCATGCCAGCGTGGGTGCGTACATGCTCGCAGGTGTTCCCCGCGGTGTGTATGTGTACGTGCATGCTCACGAGCGGCGCCGAGCATGTGTGTTGTGTTGAAAATGCAAACGCCTGCGCGCAACGTGCATACTAGCATATGTCTCAGCAGCACACGCAGCGCGCGCGCGCATATGAATACATTCAAAAGGTGAAAAAAATGAGTTAATTAATGACACACGGATGGTAGGTAGCAACACGATGTTCTTCTGCTATATTATATAGAGCGGCGATGGTGATGATGAAAGGGGTGAGGACAGGGATGGCGTGATGAGGAAGGAGAAAATAGGGGGTGATTGTGGTGATGGTGAGAAGAAAGAAAAGGAAGAGGAGGGTGGTGGTTGGTGGTGATGGTCGATCGTTTTGTCGTGGCGGTGGTGGTGAAGAGGAGGAGGGGAGAGGGGATTGAAGGTGGTGGTGGTGGGTGGTTGGTGGTGGTGGTGGTGGTGGGGTGGTGGTGGTGAGGAGAGGAGGAGGAGGAGGATGAGGGATGAAGGTGGTGGGGTGGTGGTTGGTGGTGGTGGTGGTGGTGGTGGTGGTGAGGGGAGGAGGAGGAGGAGAGGGATGAATGTGGTGGTGGGGTGGTGGTGGTGTGGTGGTGGTGGTGGTGGTGGGGTGGTGGTGGAGATGTAGGCCTCACAAAAGGGTGAAAAAGAGACACTGGTGCAGCAGCTGGTCTTGTGTGTTTTTTTTTTAATTTTCCAAAATTTTCCGGGGGGGGGAGAGAAAAAAGAGAAAGGGGGGGGGGGGGAGGGGGGAGACAGTTTAAAAACAGACAGACAAAAAGGAAGAGAAAAAGAAAGAGAATAGGGGGTGTTTTTTTGTGTGGGTGTGTGTTTTGGGGTGTGTTTGTGTGTGTTTTTGTGTTTTTTTTTTTGTTTTTGTCTGTTTTTGTCTGCGTTTTCCCTTTTTTTTTTTTTTTTCTCTTCCCCCCTCTGGTTTTTTTAAAATTTTTTAACCCCCCCAAACCCCAAAAAAATTTAAAAATTTTTTTTAAAAAAAATTTTAAACCTGCATAAAATTTTTTCAAAAAAGCAAACCCCTTTGCCAATTTTTCTAACTCCAATAATATTTTATAAAAAAATAAAAAATATATATATATAAAAAATATAAAAATTTAAAAATTTTAAAATATTTTTTGTGTTTTTGTGTGGGGTGAGGGGGGTTTTTGTGTTTGTGTGTGTGGGGGGTGGGGGGGGGGGGGTGTGTGTGTGTGGGGGTTTTTTAATTTTTTTGTTTTGGTGGTGTTTTGTTGGGGGGGGAGGGGGGGGGGGGGGGGGGGTGTGTGTGGTTTTTGTGCCCCAAATGGGGGGGGAAACTAAAAAAAAAAAGGTCTTTTTCAAAACCCCAAAGGAAGGGAAACCCAAAAAAATTTTTTTAATTTATAAAAACAATATATATTTTTATAAAAAAAAAAAAAAAGGGGGGGGGGAAAAAAAAGGGGGGAAAAAATTTTAAAATTACCGCAAAAAACCTTTCAATTTTTTTCCCCTTTAAAGTTTTTAAACAGGGGTCCTTTTTGGGGAAACCCCTTAAAATAAAAAGGGGGCCCCGTGGGCGGGAAAGCACGCAAAAAAAATTTCCTGCGTACACGAAAAAAAACCTTTTCCCAAACCTTTGGGGAAAAGAAAACCCCCTTTTGTGCCAGGGGGGAATTTTAAGGGGAAAAATTTAAAAAAATGCTGCAAGGGGGCCCGGGTTTTTAAAACCCCATAAAGGCTTTTTTTCCTTTTTAAAATTAAAAAAAAAAGGGGTTAAAAAAAAAAATTTTTTTAAAATAATATTTTGGGGCCCCGCCCACAAAAAAACCCCCGCCCCACAATCCCGAGCCCCACCCGGGACAACCACATAAACAAAAACACAAAAAAACACACCCCCCACACACCCCCCACCCCCCACCCCCCAAAACCCCACACACACACCCCAAAACACACAAAAAACCCACACACGTGTAACAGCAAAAAATTTTTGGGGAAAATGGGCAGCCAGTGAAAAAAGGGGGCCCCACAAGAGATAAAGACATCCCTAATAACAGAACAAAACAGCCAATAAAAATACAAAAGGGGGGGAATGGTTTTTTCCCCAAAATCAAAAGCTCGAAGACAACGACTTTATTGAATTTTTAAAATAAAAAAACATGAGAAAACTAAAATTTTTTACCAAACCATCCTTTTCTAAAAAAAAAGGCAAAGCCTTCTTGACAAACTTACAAAAACCCTTTTTTTTTTAATTTTGAAAACGTTTCCCCCGTTGATATTTTTTTTTTTGAAAATATCCCCACTAACAAGTAAAGGGGCCTAGGGTTTTGGGGTTGATTCCCCCCCTTGCCAAAATTTTTCCCTTTTACTGGAAAAAAAAGACTTAAAAAACAAGTCCGGGGGAAAATCAAAAAAAACCAAACGGGCCAAAATGCTTACAACTTGTCCCGTCAAAAAAAAAACCCACGGCATTTAAAAATCATAAACCGGGTTTTAAAACCTTCCGAATGTTTAAAAAAAAAATTTTTTAAAAGGTTCCAATTTTCCCCCTGAAAACCCAAACGGGATGGCCCCCCTTAATGGGGGAGGGGGAAAAATCGATTAAGTAAAAAAAAAAAAATCCACGATTTTAAACCCCCATACCCCCTTTGGGGGAAAAGCCAAAAAAAAATAGAGAGAGAGAGAGAGGGAGAGAAAGAGAGAGAGAGAGAGAAAGAGAAAAGGAAAATAGAGAGAGAGAGAAGAGAGAGAAAAGAGAGAAAGAGAGAGAATTTTTAAAAACCGAGGGGTCGGGGTTTTTAACCAACACACAGAACAAAATAAACAGATGTTTTCTTCCACAATCTACTTTTTTTTAAAAATAAAGGCCCAAAGGCCTGTTTTGGAAAAGGGAACATAAACAAAAAACCCCCCCCCCCTGCTGTTTTGGGGCCGGTTCAAAACCAAAAAACCCCAACCCTGAACAAAACACTGTAAAAAACCCCCCTACCCCCCAAGACTTCCCCCGGAGTTTAGGGAAACCAAACCCCCAACCTTTTAAAAACGAGATTAACCTCCCAACCCCAAACCCTAGTATCAAGTAGCCAAAAATCCAAAATGTCTGTTTTCTGTCTGTCTGTCTGTCTGTCTCGTGGTCTGCTTCTGCTTCCGTCTGCCGTCTGTTTTTTTTTCCAAACCTTTTTCCCCTGGGATAGCCGGAAGAAAGGGGGCATTGGGGACGGGGATGGGGCCCAAGTTAAAAGAAAACGAACGCAAAATCTTCCCAAAACCCGAAAAGGTTTGGTTTTCCTCTGTGCCCCCCAATTTCCCCTTTCCCCCCCACAGCCCCTTCCAGTAAAAAACCCCCCCTTAAACCTTGTCCAAACCCCCAATCCAGTTATTTTAAATTTTTTTGCCCCGCCCCCCACCAAAAAGGGCCTTTTATAAAGGGGGGGCACTTTGGGGCCCGGGGGCTGCTTACAACAAGGGGTGGTGATGTACCCCCGGGCACCGGTAAAAACTACCCCCGAAGCTTGTCGCCTGCTCTGTATAGTCCTACAGGCCTGACGTAATCGGGGAAAAACCCTCAAACCCGGAGAACATAGTTTTCTAACCCCCTTTCCCGATTTTTCTGACCCCTTCCAAAATTTTTTTTTTAACATTTTGTCTGTACGTATTAGAAATGTATCCCAAACCCCCTTTAAAAATTTGCATTCTTTTAAAACCTTTTAATTTTTTCAAAATTTCCTCCTCGGTAGAACAAAAATAAAGTGAAACAATATAAAAAATAACAAATTTAAAAAAAAACAACCCCAACACGATAGAAACAACACAAAAACACATTTTAAAACCCCAAAAAGCACAACCTATTTTATTTTCCCACTTAATAAAAAGAAACAATAGTAAAAGAAAACAGGGGAAAAAAAAAAAAACAAAAACCCCAAACAATACAAACAAAAACGGAAAAAACACATCACAACAAACATAAAAACAAAAATACTAAAAATTTTTCCCCTTTTTCCCCTATGGAAAATTACCAAAAAAAAAGGTTCCCCCCTAGCCGATACTTTTTCCAGGAAGGCCCCTTGGGGGTTTTCCCCAAAAATTTTGGCCAACCCAATTTCAAAAGGTAGGGGGGGGCACATGTTACACAGTAGAAGAGTGATGCTGGAAAACCCCTTGTAACGACATGGTCAACAGAATAAGCACCAGTGAGGGAAGGGGTGACTTTTAAAAGCCAGTTAAAAAACCCCTTTGTTTCTTAATTTTTTTTTTACTTTTCTCTCTCTCCCCCCAAACCTCTCCTCCCCTCTCCCCCAAAAAACCCCCCTCCCCCTCCCCCCGCCCCCCCTTTTCCCTCTCCCAAACCCCCCCTTCTCTCACTCTCTTTTTCCCCCCACCTCCCCCTTTTTTCTCCCATCCTCTTCTCTCCCTTCCCTCTTCCCCCTCCCCCCCCCCCCCCCCCCCTTTTCCCCTTCTTAATTTCGTTCTTCCTTTTCGGGGGGTTAAAAAAGGTCCCTTTTTCCACCCCCTCCCCCCCCCTTTCCCACCTCCCCAAAACCCCCCCCAAACCAATATTTCCCCCAAACTTACAAAAGAAAAAAAAAAATTCCCCGGGGGAAAAAAAAAAAAAAAAAAAAGAAAAAAACAATAATTTTTGGAAATGTCTTTCAAAAGGCCTTTGCCCTTTTAAAAAAAAAGGGGCCCTTCAAAGAAACGCCCGAAAAAAAAAAAAAAAAAACCACAAAAAAAACGGAAAAAGGGTCCGCGGCCCCAACACCACCCACCCACACGAAAAACCCCCAAACCCCACACCCCCACACAAAAACACAAAACCACCACCCCCCCCCACACACAAGTAAGAACCCCACACCAACAAAAACACCCACACCCCCAAAAAACCCCGGGGGGGGCGAAAACCCCCGCTCCTTTCCCGGGTTTTTGAAAAGTAGGATTGGTTTTTCCGGGGGAAACAGGTGACCCCAAAAGTTACCCAAAAAAATGGGGTTTTACCAAGGGAAGACTGGAAAGGGGTAAAAACACCTGTTGCTTTTTTAAAACCATTTTGGGAAAGTTAATTTAAAAACCTCCCGGGGGGTTAAAAGAAAATTTTTTTAATAAAAAAAAGAAAAAAAACCACACAACCACCCCACACAAAAAAACACACACCCCAAAAAAACCCCCCACAACCACACACACACACACAAAAAACCCCCGGGGGTGGTAAGGGAAACAGCTGCCCGGGCCTCCATCAATAAAACCAAATATTTTTGCCTGGGGTTTAAAACCCGGGGGTTTTCCCCCTTAATTTCGCCCTCAAAAACCCCCCCAAAAGGAACCCAGGAAAAAAAAGAAAAACCCCGAAGGGAAAAAAAAAGAAAAAACAGGAAAGAAGAAAAAAAAGGACCCAGGGACCCCCCACCCATAGGGGAAAAAAAAACAACCCCAAAAAAGGGAAAAAAAAACCACCACAAACCCCCCCCCGGAAACGCCCCCCAAGAAATGACAACACACCCACCCCCCAAAAAAACCACACACACACACCCCCCACACACACACACACACACACACCACAAAAGGGGGAAATTTAAAAAAAAGGACAAGGAAAGGGGCGGGGGAAAGACAAAAAAAGACAGAAAAACAAGGAAAATGAAAAAAAAAACACCAAACCCCAAAAAAAAAAAAAAAAAAAAACACAAACACACACACACACACCCAAAAAGCAACAAAACCACAAAACACCCACCACACACACACTACCACCACAAAAAACCCCCCCAGAAAAACAAAAAAAAACAACACAACACACACAAAACAAGACACCACCCCAAAACAAAATAAGCTTTCACAAAAACAAAAAACCCCAAAAAACAGACCAGGAATAGGCAGACTGGGCAAAAACAGAAAAAAACCCGAGAAGGAACAAAGGAAGGCAAAAGCAGAAAAAAAAAACAAAAAAAAAAAAAAAGTCCCCAAAAAATGGAACAAAGAAAAAGAAAAAACCGAGGGGAAAATAGACAAAAAATTTTAAAATCGAAATTCCCCGAAAGCCCCCTGAGAAAGGGGCCAAAACCTTAAAACCCCAACCAATGAAACTGACAACAAAGAAAGAAAATGAAAATTCATGAAAAAGTTGGGGGTTTTCTTTTTGGTTTTTTTGTTTCAGATATTAACCTCCGCAAAAAAAAAATGTACAAAAAGTGGGGGGTTCATTTTTATTTTTGATTTAAAACTCCAGTGAATTAATGTACAAAACGTGGTGGGGTTATTACATTTTGATGAAAACCCAGTAAAAATGTACAAACGTGGTTTCATTTTGATTTAATAAAACTCCGGTTTAATGAAAATTGTTTCATAACAGATTGGTTTTTACATTGACCCCTTTTTCGATGAAAACTCCAGGGTTAATGTACAAACTGTGGTTTCATTAATTTAAAGAAAACTCCAGTGAATTAATGACAACTGTGGTTCATTGATTCAGATAAAACTCCAGTGAATTAATGTACAAACTGTGGTAGTTCATTACATTCAGATGAAAACTCCAGTGAATTAATGTACAAATTGTGGTAGTTCATTGAACTACATTCAGATGTAAACTCCAGAGAATTAATGTACAAACTGTGGTAGTTCATTACATTCAGATGAAAACTCCAGTGAATTAATGTACAAACTGTGGTAGTTCATTGAACTACATTCAGATGTAAACTCCAGAGAATTAATGTACAAACTGTGGTAGTTCATTAGATTCAGATGTAAACTCCAGTCAATCAATGTACCGTAGTAGTTCATTAGATTCAGATGAAAATTTCAGTACTATCGTACTACAGTACTATCGTGACAGAAACTGGCTACGCTAAAAGCATACTTCCTCACTGTGATAGTTCAAGGCACTCTGTGTGTGTGTGTGTGTGTGTGTGTGTGTGTGTGTGTGTGTGTGTGTGTGTGTGTGTGTGTGTGTGTGTGTGTGTGTGTGTGTGTGTGTGTGTGTGATAACAACTGTATAACTCAATGTAGCAAGCATCAACACAGGAGATACATGTATCCTCTCTGCTGGGGTTCAGCGCATTCAGAGGTCACAGCTGGTCATGGGAAGGAGGGGGGGGGGGCTGCGGGGGAAGGGGGGAGAGAGTGATGGAAGAGACAGAGGTAGGAATAAGTTTGACACTTGACGACTGAATAAAACTACATAATACGCGCGTGTGTGTGTCACACACGGATGCACGCACGCACACACGCGCGCGCACACACACACAAACACACAGATACACACAGAGACAGACAGACAGACAGACAGACACAAACACAGACAAACACACACACACACATACACACACAACACACACACACACACACACACACACACACACACACACACACACACAACACACACAACACACACATACAGAGAGAGAAGAAGACAGACAACAGTCAGACAGATAGACTGACAGACAGGTTGAGAGACAAAAAGGCAAACTACCAGACAAACAGACAGACAGATTGACAGGCAGAAAGTGACTGAGAGAAAATCTGAAAATCCGAAATGTGATCTGCTTCACATTTTTCATGATATGGAACTGCCCATAATCACTAGTGTAAAAAAGAACACAAAGCATTTGAAACAGTCAACAAAAGCAACACCACCATTTTCAGACTAAAAGTTCAGTCCACAATGCTGTACGACCTTTAGGTCTCTCACACTGCTATCTATCTATCTATCTATCTATCTATCTATCTATCTATCTATCTATCTATCTATCTATCTATCTATCTATCTATCTATCTATCTATCTATCTATCTACCTACCTACCTATCTACCTATCTACCTACTTACCTACTTATCTATCTATCTATCTATCTATCTATCTATCTATCTATCTACCTGTCTATCTATCTATCTATCTATCTATCTATCTATCTATCTATCTATCTATCTATCTATCTTATAGTATCTATTTATCTATCTATGTCTGTCTGTGTTGAGCCTTGATACAATATCACACTTACACATTATCACAATAATACAGTACAATAATATCCCACAATAGTGTAACATCACAAATAATACGACATGACAATAACAGAAAACTACGCGATTACAACATCACAATCATTATAAAACAACAATCGCCTACAACTCTATCAAATTTTTGTTTTTGTTTCCAGTTGCACCAGACGCCGTAGAAGTTCGAACCCAAGACTTCGTGGACCCATGGGATTGAAGTCGAACGGTCTTAACCATTTGGCTATAGCATCTGTTAAACTAGCTCAATTAACTCTATAAATATTCAATCACATTTTCATCCTATTTATCGTCATTGTTTAAATTAATTAGTAATAATCAAAGCAGTTATATCCTGGAAAAGGTTAGGCTCTGCCAGGTTCCACTGTCCCACCACACACAGCCTGAAACATTCACTGCAGTGCAGTGCCCCAACCACTGACTCCTCAAGGAGTTAGTTCAGGGAGAGAAGTCAGATCAATACAGTGACTGCAATGAGTCTCTTTCAGTCGTTAAAGTATGTCGAAAAGGTAATAGAGTCTAGACTCTTTGCGAAATTTGTTTTCAACATGATTTTTTTAAATATACAAATAATTATGCCTATGAGCTTCATAGTGGAACTAAAATTTTACCTCTTCTCAAAAAAACAAACAAAAAAAACATACATTACGGAAAAGAAAATGACGATGGCTTATAAATGAAATCCATATATATTTTTATAAACTGACAGTGCTCGTATTAATCCTGATGAAAATACTTCATGCATTTGTTGCGGTATCAACATTCTTACTGGTTCAAAACAGTCAAAACCTAAAAAACAATTCAAGAGAAAGGAAAAGAGAGGAAAAAAAACATCAGGTAAATCAATATACTGTGAGGAAGTAGCAATTTACTCTCTCTCTCTCTCTCTCTCTCTCTCTCTCTCTCTCTCTCTCTCTCTCTCTCTCTCTCTCTCTTCTCTGGGTTATGATCTACTTGTCTGTGTGTGTGTGTCTGTGTGTGTGTCCGAATGGCCTAAGTGTCGGGTAGGGGAGAAGAGCGAACATGCTGCACTGACAAAGTGGTGAAGATCAGGAATTCAAAGGTCTCAGAGGTCAGACGTCATCATTCCTATTGTTTTCCTGAATCAATTCCAACCATAGTGCTCTCTCTCTCTCTCTCTCTCTCTCTCTCTCTCTCTCTCTCTCTCTCTCTCTCTCTCTCTCTCTCTCTCTCCACACACACACACACCACACACACACACACACACACACACACACACACACACACACACACACACACACCCCACGGTAAAAAGCGAATCAGCAAAAAACCGCTTTTCTCTAAATTGGGCATAAAAACACACATACACACACATACACACACACACACACACACACACACACACACACACACACACACACACAACACACACACACACACGGTAAAAAGCGAATCAGCAAAAAACTGCTTTTCTCTAAATTGGGCATAAAAGCATCCCCGCTCAAAATATCGACATGGCAAAAAAAACACAAAAATAAATGTCCGCAAGTGAACTATTCCGGACACACGCTCGCACCTGCACGCTAACACACACACACACACACACACACACACACACAACACACACACACACACACACACACACACACACACACACCACAACACATGGCTGACAGCACACAAGAATCGACCACGCA
>CM060327.1:36852769-36862769 GCA_030674155.1 Stramonita haemastoma | reverse complement strand
ATACACACACAAACGCAAACACGAACTTACGCACGCACGCACACACACACACAATCATTGTATTTACTACAATCCCAAATCACACCAATCCTCCAAACATTCACATCGACAGTGACAAAGACAAAGACGTGTTTATTTAGCATTGAAAGGTTTGAACCGACAACCTTTAGCGGTCACGACACTCAAATCCGACACCACTGAACTAAACGAACACTGTCGACCACGCCACAAAATGCCAATGTCTTGCAATGTCTTTTGTATAGATACAGCAATAATCGATCTTTCTCCAAGCCTGAAGCTGCGGTTGCGGAAACGTCAATTCTATGTGGTGGTGGTGGTGGTGGTGGTGGTTTGTATTGATGCTTTGCTTTGCTCAGCAGATCGCTACAGCGGTTGTAATCGGAGAAACACAATGGCTTTTCTTTTAATGAGTTTGTTTGGTCAGTGAGTTGATGAAGAAGTCAGAAAATGTGTGTGTGTGTGTGTGTGTGTGTGTGTGTGTGTGTGTGTGTGTGTGTGTGTGTGTGTGTGTGTGTGGTGTGTGTGTGTGAGTGTGTGTGTGTGTTCACGCGTGCTAATCGAAAAACATTGTTTTTTTCATTACCATTTTGCAATCTGAGAACTATAATCCTACTAATCGAAAGATATTATTTTCATTACCATTTGTAATCTGAGAACTGCCTTATTTGCCATCTGCCTTATAGATATACTAATGAAATCAGTGTCATGCTAATATATCCAGAAAAATCAATATTAACATCAACATACGAATCATTAACAGCACTCATTCATTCACAGAAAAGCACTGACAATGATAGACAGAGAAGGCGAAGACCATGGGAAAGAAACACACACACACACACACACACACACACACACATACATACAGACACACACACACACACACACACACACACACACACACACACACACACACACACACACGTCTGATATCACTGTTTTGTGTAAGGACGTTAAACTGCACACACACACACACAACACACACACACCACACACACACATACACACACACACACGCGCACACACACACACACACACACACACACACACACACACACACACACACACACACACACACACACACACACACACACACACACAGCGAGCACGCGTCAAAGCTATTAATTGGAATCAGCCTGACTTTATTCTCCTTTTTCGTTTTCTGTTGTTTTTATTTTCAAGTATGACTTTCTTTCATTTACTCTTTTATTTCGAGAATAATGGAATAATGTAGAGAGCCGTAAAAACCAAGACTACCATTACGATTTCTGCAGCTGATGTTGCTGCTACTACCACTGCTGCTACCGCCACTACTACGACAACCACAACCACAACCTCAACAATTACTACAACAACAACAACAACAACAACAACAACAACACAAAAACTACTACTACTACTACTACTACTACTACTACTACTACTACTACTACTACTACTACTACTACTGCTGCTGCTGCTGCTGCTGCTGCTGCTGCTGCTCTACTGCTGCTGCTGCTGCTCTACTACTACTACTACTACTACTACTACTACTACTACTACTACTACTACTACTACTACTGCTGCTGCTGCTGCTGCTGCTGCTGCTGCTACTAAGATTATCTACTGACTAGCTTGGTGAATGACTGTTCATAAACTTCATTCATAAACTGAAAAAAAATTCCAGTCTACTGATGTTGATCCGATGACAAAAAGACACTATGTGACTTTTCTCTTTTATCTTTTTAAAAAATAGAAACAGATGTCTTTCAGTTATATTTGAATAACATAATAAAAAGTAAGTGATGAACCTTTCAAAAAACAAGAAAACAAATCTTGAACGTATTTCCTGTGGTGTATTAGACATTTACGCTTGAATCAGATTTTTATTTGTCTCGACTCGTACCACTACTTCTAAACAAACTATTCACATACTCCAGTAATTTGAAAACAAGTGTTAGGTGAGAGACAGAACGGGGAGTGGTCTCATTAAGAACCCTTCTAAAAAAAATACTTTAGGCTCTATGTGAAGACAGGAAAGAAAATAACTGATGGAAAGACAGAAAGACCGATAGGTGTAGACACAGACAGACATAGACAAAGAGAAAGAGAGAGGCTGAGGCAGGCAGGCAGACAGACAGACAGACAGACAGACATTCAGGCAAATATCTTTAAAAACAACAACAACAAAAAACAACCCTGACATATCCGTCAGACAAAGAAAAGAACAAAGTGAAGCGCGAGAGAAGAAAACAGAAAGAAATATACACATGGAAGTATGGGTGTACAATTATTAAAAAGAATAATTTGCTCGTACATACCTCTTCTCATGTGGTCTTCTCGTCTACCGGATTCCGCGCTGAGAGAAGTGCATTGCCTGTCCACTTTCAGCACTTCATTCACAACTTGGACAAAAGCCTTGTATTCTTGAAATCTGTTTGCTTTTATTATTGAAATTAAAATCTTTCAGTGAGAAAGCGAGAAATGAATAGAATACACCAAAAGCTATTGATTGCTGCTAATTAGTCTTTTATAGTTTTTTGTTCTTTTTGAAAGCCCACACTACTCAATTTCACGAATCACCACGCGTTCTTTGTTTCAGACACAAGTTTGTGAAGCAGGTCACTGTAAATTTCTTCCGTTGAAAGTATAAATGACAAATTCACTGAAATATTGCAAAGCGTAGGCTATAACCACACCTGTTTTTTCTAAAGTCCTACTGAACATCACAGCACAGCTGATAAGCTCTCGAAGAACAGGCAACAAGTTTTTCGTAGTACTACCAAACACTTCAGTCGTCGACACAAATCAACGTAATTGTCTTTGAAAAATGCCATGCACGCTTAATATAAATCGACTGAAAGTCTTGATCTTTTTCAACGAAGCAACTTTTCCTACACATGACGAGTAAATCTCCATTTCCACAAATTTTAGGCGATCCATTACCCGAAAATTAGATAAAATCGAAAACTAATTCACACAATCCACAGATGGTCGAACGAAAACAACAGTCATTCAGAATTTAAAGGTCGTCTGTTCAACTCTGACTGGCAGGAAATAGTGCGCCAATACCAATACGCCTCGCGGACTACATGGCTTGTTCTGCGGCACATCATCAGTAATTCGAATCTTCTTGTAAGGAAATTTCCTGGAACGACAGAAGCCGATGGTTTGAACTTGAAACCCTCTGCTGTACAGGTTGCTAGAGGTGAATCCGACACGAGCGGTTCCTCTCCTGTGTCTGCTCAGCGCGGACGAATCGTGTCACAAGAAAGCCTGGTTTCCATGGTAACTCCAATCACCTGCCTCTCGCGTGCAGTGCTGTGTCATTTTTTTTGTTGTTGCTTGTGCGTGTGTGTGGTGTGGTTGCTTTCATGTGCGCGCACACTTGTCACTATGGTTATTCATCTATTGAAAAGGGAGGGAGGGAGGGAGGGAGCAGTTAGGAGATTGCTGGGCGGCGATTATTTTACCTGGTTCATTAGGTAATTGTCTGATATACATTCTCTCTCTCTGTCTCTCTGTCTCTGTCTCGGTACGATAGCTATAGGAGTTTCAAAACAATATTTGCTAAAGAAGAATATATTCTACAATTAGATACATACTGCTTTAGAGTAGCTGTGTCACAGGTGAGATGTAATGTTTTGCCACTGAACAACAATGTACATCGTTATAGTGAACAAAATCAAAAGAAAGAATGTCCATTTTGTAAACTTAAAGTTGAAGACGAAAAGCATTTCCTTTATGAGTGTTTCATGTATAATGATTTAAGAATTAAATTTTTAAGTGATTGTGTTGATAGACCGTTACACGATCTGCTTAAAGCTGAAAACAGAGACAAAAATTACTGTCTGTCTAGATATATATTTCACGCAATCAACAAGAGGAAAAAATTGTTGTATTAGAATGTTACGTTACAAACGATGACAAGGGTTACTGTTATGATATGATTCTGAGTAGCTATACGTATGATTTTTTAGTCATAAGGAAGGTACACTTGTTAATTTTGTTTGATTCACTTGTCTTATTATATATTTGTGCATTGTCTTCATTATTCCTTGCATATAAACTGAGCTTAGTTTTTTTTGTTGTTGTTTTTTTCCCCCACGCTGTGGTATTGTCAATCTCTCCTACGTCAACCATGTATTGTGGCCCAAGGCCGAAGTACATTAAATTTCAGAGTTCAGAGTTCAGAGTTCTGTCTCTGTCTCTCTCTGTCTCTGTCTCTGTCTCTGTCTCTCTCTCTCTCTCTCTCTCTCTCTCTCTCTCTCTCTCTCTCTCTCAGATGACAAAATTTACAAAACCGCATAGGCTTACACATGGGGACTGGATGTAAGAAAAAAAAACGCACGAGTGCTTATTCCATTATCCTCGATATAAAAGAAAACTCTCTCTCTCTCTCTCTCTCTCTCTCTCTCTCTCTCTCTCTCTCTCTCTCTCTCTCTCTCTCCTCTCCTCTCTCCTCTCTCTCTCTCTCCTCTCTCTCTCTCTCTCGAAGCATGTACGTTTGCGATATTTTTGTGTGTGGTTGTTTATTTTTTTTCGCATGCGTGTAGCCCATGTTTGACATTTGCCTCCAAGATGACCTTTTCTACAGAAAGTTGTAAGAATTCTTTCACGTGTTGCGTGTTGTAAACGCCGGCCGGGGAACCTCACTTGTAGGCTTTCGTTTGAAAGAAGACTAGCGCACAGACCCCCACTCGTGGTTAAGGGGGAGGGAGAGAGAGGGAGGGAGAGCCTGGCTTGGGCCTGGTACAAACATGGGACTTATTTCCTTCTCTTACACAGGTGTCTTGTCTTACCACTTGACCAAAGAAGTACTAGCAAGCATCACGCCACCATTTTTATCGTTATCATTCAAAGGGTTTGGTTTCTCCCTTTACTTTGAGTCTTTGAAATTGCACTGAATTTTTCAGGATTTTTTTTTCGGGCAACTTGAACCTGGTGGAGCCCATCCCTCTCCAGGCATCAGCGTGCATGCTGGGTATATTGATGCTATTCATCCATCCATCCCCAAAGCCATTGCTGGCCTTCTCTTCTACAAAAAGCGAATGAACTGTCCATGTATGGTATGGAAAATGTTCCGTATGTGTTTGTACACAGGACTTCGGTTTTTAGTCTCACCTGAAGGACTTTCAAGGGAGTTAAGTCAGTACCAATGTTAACTCCAGGTAAAAAAAAAAAAAAACTACAACCAAAAAAAAACAAAAAACCTCCCTCTAATGGACAGCATGGCAGAGACTTGAACCCGTAACTGTCAGTTACTAGACGATCAGATGACGCTTACACTGGTCTAACCACTACATGTTTTATTGGCTTTTTTTTTTTTGGGGGGGGGGGGGGGGGGGGGGGGGGGGGGGGGGGGGGGGGGGGGGGGGGGGGGGGGGGGGGGGGTTGTTTGTTGTTTGTTGTTTTTGGTGTGTGTGAGTTGTTTTTATTTTTGTTTTTTTTACATTTACACCACTTAAAAAGTCACGGCAGATTTCTCTGAGTGAAATTCGGGCTGCTCTCCCGGCCTTGGAAGAGCGCGTCGCCACAAGAGCAGCGCCACCACTACGCTACAAGCCTACCCGGCAGAGGCTTGGTTACCATGTCAGGGCAGGTCACCTCTTCACTGCTAACGATACTCTGCTGCTTCGATGGCCGGCAAAGCTGACAAGATGAACGCCCTATCCTGGAGGAAATAACACCCGAATCGATACTACAGCATTTTCCATGTGTGCTCCTGATCTTTTTCTTTTTCTTCTTCTTTTTTTTTTTTTTAATGAGGAGGCAAATCTGAAAGAAAAATATATTGCGGTAACAAAGGTGATAAAGCCTGGATTGTGTAGTATTGGTTGGTGTTCTTTGTCTTTGTTACGCAGATTTATAGCAGACAGGCTGACAGAGTAGACTAGGAGACAGACATACTGACAAACTCTCTCTGTCTCTCTCTGTCTCTCTCTGTCTCTCTCTGTCTCTCTCTGTCTCTCTCTGTCTCTCTGTCTCTCTGTCTCTCTCTCTCTCTCTCTCTCTCTCTCTCTCTCTCTCTCTCTCTCTCTCTGTGTATATGTGCCTGTGTGTGTGTGCGTGCGATCATGTGTGTGTCTATGTGTGTGTGTTGTGTGTGTGTGTGTGTGTGTGTGTGTGTGTGTGTGTGTGTGTCTGTATGTATGTCTGTCTGTGTCTGTGTCTGGGCATAACTGATTTTCTACATTCGAATAGGTACCGAGACAGCTAGTACATAATACTGACCATTGTACATAAGTAGAGATCGTCAAATCTTTCTTCTTAATTAATCCGCCAGACTCCACGGACCTGCGGCTTGAGAATCATTAGGATTACAGGGTCATCGCTTTTATCCACAAGGAAGGCTATCGTGACCTGAAGACCTTGACCTGACTTCTCCCTGAACTAACTCCTTGAGGAGTCAGTGGTTTTTTTTTGTTTTTTTTTTTTTTTTAATGTTTTTATTCAGTCCAACAGAATATGCATACTATAAGCAAAATAGGATAAATTTTATATCATCATGGAATGATTTTTTTCAATCAAAAATAGAAAAAAATATGAATGCATATACTTTGTTTCAATCAATAAAATAAAAAAAGGGGAAAAAAAAGCTTTTTCTACTCGTTGACATAAAAAAAGAAAATGCTTTTCTATGACACACACACGAATGTGCATGATGCTAATGCATAAGAGGAGTCAGTGGTTGGTTGGGGCACTGCACTGCAGTGAATGTTTCAGGCAGTGTGTGGTGGGACAAGTTGAACCTGGCTGAGCCCAGCCCTCTCCAGGTTGCAGGGTGCATGCTGGGTACGTTCTTGTCATCCATCCTACTGACTTTAACTGGCACACTCTTCTGTGAAAAGTGGGTGAGGTTTTTAAACAAGTGTGAGCAAGATGTTCTGCACTCGGGATTACAGTTTAAAGTCTCGACTAAAGTACTCTTAGGGGAGTGGAGTCAGTACCAATGTTGTTAACTCCAGGGGAAAAATACCCTCAGACAGACACCTCAGTGGAAACTGGAACCCGCGCCCTCTGTTACTGTTTTTCTTCTTTCTTTCTTTCTTTCTTTCTTTCTTTCTTTCTTTCTTTCTTTCGCTCTTTCTTTTTTCTTTCATTTCGAGGATAGTGGAATAAACGTTCATGTGCTTTTTTACATCCAGTCCCCGTGGGTATGCAGTTTTGTAAATTTTGTCATCGTTCTAACCCGCGTACAATGGCTTATTCTTCCGAAAGGAGGAACGGGTTTTAACGTGTGCACAAGATGTTCTGCGTGCGTTCGCACACGGGACTTCGGTTTATAATCTCATCCGAAGGACTTTTAGGGGGAGTGGAGTCGGCACTGATGTTAGCTCCAGAGGAAAAATCCTCCTAAATGAGATTCGAACACAGGTCAGCAGATCACGAGAGCATCACAGTGACCACCAGGCTATCCCATCCCCCTGTCACATCATGAAAATGACCCTCTACCCACTAGCCCAATTCTGCCCCCTGTGCAGACCAAGCTACACTCAACAGCATGACAGTGCGGGTAGTCTGATTATCAGGCCATTTCATGTCGGCTGCTTCCTCAACGGAAACGCTTTGTTATTGTAATGGCGTCCAAAGCCGTAGAGATCAACAGACGACAGGAAATTAGTAGACACGAAATGGATGAGACAGGATTTTCCTGGATGGACGGATGTCTACTGTGAATTTGGTGGTGGTGGAGGTGATGATGGTGGTGGTTGTTGTGGTGGTTTTGGTGGTTGTGATGGTGATGGGGGTGGGGGTGGTGAAGGTGTGTATTAAAAAAAAAAAAATTCTTCTAGTGTGATTGTGTGTATTCTTATTTATTCATTTTGTTCTATTTTATTCTTTTATATCGAGGATAATATGTGCGTGCGTGAGTGCGTGCGTGTGTGTGTCTGTGTCTGTGTGTCTGTATGTCTGTGTGTCTGTGTCTTTGTGTTTGTCTTCAATTTTACGTCTGTTCACTCAATGGATATATGTGTGTCTGTGTGTCTGTGTGTTATTCTTTTAGTGTGTGTGCTATGTTGTGTTGTGTTTGTGTTGTGTACCTGCGTGCGTGCGCGCGTCTGTATCTACGTGTCTATTTGTTTGGGTGGGGGGAGGGGTTGTGTTTTTCTTCTTGTTTTTTGTTGGGTTTGTTTGGGGGGTTTTGAGGGGAGAGAGAGTATTTTTGGTTGTTTTTTTTAAAAGTTATTTTGGAATATTTCAAGAATTTTTTTTATATGAAACGCAGCTTGCTTTTGTCTTTTCGAGATTATGACTCCTACCAATTGTGTTCCTGTAAGTGTTATTATTGCTATCCATGGGATGATTAAACTATTTTTACTTGATTTGACTTGACTTTAAACACAAACACACACACACACACACACACACACACACACACACACACACACACACACACACACACACACACACACACACACACACACACACACACACACACTCACTCACTCACTCACTCACTCACTCACTCACTCACTCACTCACTCACACACACACACACACACACACACACACACACACACACACACACACACACACACACACACACACACACACACACACACACACACCTCTGTCTACTCATTTTGATCTTTTTTAATAACTTTTCCCTCCTTCTTCTTATTCTTTTAAATCTCGTTCATTCAATATTGTTGCAACACCGTTCATTGTGTGATGTCCAGTAGGCTGTCTGGCACATAGGGTCCGCCAGGGCAGTGCAGTGGTCAGTGGTCAGGTGAGATAGTGCCAGGACATTGACACTGACAGCTTACCACCTCCATCGTCCCTCCCTTCATACCATCGTTTTGTTTTTGTGCTTTGTTTCTGTCCCTTTGTCTTTTTTTTCTCTTTTCTTCCTCTGTCTCTATGTCTGTGTGTGTCTTAGTCTGTCTCTCTGAGTGTGTGTCTCTGTCACATTTTCTCTGTTTCTGTTTCTGTGTGTGTGTGCGTGCGTGCGTGCGTGCGTGCATGTGTGCGTGCGTGCATACGTTCGTGTGTGTGTGTGTGTTACTCTCTCTGTCTGTCTGTCTCTTTAATTTTGTCCCCTGTCTGTCTGTCTGTCTGTCTGTCTGTCTGTCTGTCTGTCTGTCTGTCTGTCTGTCTGTCTGTCTGTCTGTCTGTCTGTCTGTCTCTCTCTCTCTCTCTCTCTCTCTCTCTCTCCTCTCTCTCTCCTCTCTCTCTCTCTCTCTCTCTCTCTCTCCCCCCCCCTCTCTCTCTCTCTCTGTCTCTCTCTTTCACGCACGACTTCACAAAACAGTTTAGTGATTAGACTTCTCCCAAGACTTCTTATCTGGACCAATTTATTTTCTTTGATGATATCATTCCTCGTCTCCCCACAGACAAAAGAGCACAAGATATAACGAAGATGACCCATCACCTCTCCTTGGCTGCTTTACCTTCCCTGATCCTAGAGGGGGCACGCAGGTACCCATTTACAGCTGGGTGAACTGGGGGACTGTACTGAAGCCAAGGCGCGCAAACGGTCACCTATCTACTTGGTAACCATGCTCGACGCTGCTTAACCTTGGCTGGGGGAAAGCGAATGGCCTGACCACTGAGCTATTCCGCCCCCTCAGATGAGGAGTACGACAGTCTAACCACTTGGCCATCCTGCCCCCCAGCGTCTGATGTTATGCAGGGGGTCAGGTATCTGAAACATAACAGGATTGTCAAGACCCAGTTCTCGCCGCACACTCTCCAACGGCAACAGCAGACTGGATGCAAACATTTCCCCCCTCATACTAGGCTAAGTGTAACGCCACCTTTTTCCGGGCACTGTGTCACTGTGTTCTTCACTGGCCAATTCTCCTTCCTTGAGTGCTCAGTCAGCAACTATTGTTTGCCATAGAAGCAAAAATGCGTTGTGCTTCCTTTAATTAAGCTCCTGACAAGTCAGAGCCCAGGACATCCGACTTCGGCGTTGGAGAACACTGTTTTTTGTTGTTGTTGTTGTTTTGTTGTTTTTTAGATTCTATCTGGTAAAAAGGCAAGAGAATGG
>CM060327.1:36845269-36847769 GCA_030674155.1 Stramonita haemastoma | reverse complement strand
GAGAATAAAAGGAGTAGGAGAAGGAAGAGGAGGTGGGGGAGAAAGAGAAAAGGAAGATGGCGGTTGTGGTGTGAAAAAAAAGTAAGGGCAATATAACAGGAAACACAACAAAAACAAAACAAGAATCGTAAACATTTATGCAAAATACAATTTCAATGGCTTCAAAGAAAAATTAACTCTCTCTCTCTCTCTCTCTCTCTCTCTCTCCTCCTCTCTCTCTCTCTCTCTCTCTCTCTCTCTCTCTCTCCTCTCTCCTCTCTCTCTCTCTCTCTCTCTCTCTCTCTCTCCTCTGTTTGTTATTGGTCGTTGTTTCTAGTGTTTGACATTGTTGTTGTTTAGTTACAGTTTTTTTTTTATTTTTATCTTGATCCTATCCCCGACAAGGGACTGGATGTAAAAAAAAAACACGTGCTTATTCATTATCCTCGAAATAAAAGAATTTGACTTCTCTCTCATTCATTCATTCATTCATTCATTCATTCACTCATTCATTCTCTCTCTCTCTCTCTCTCTCTCTCTCTCCTCCTCTCTCTCTCATCTCTCTCTCTCTTCTCTCTCTCTCTCTCTCTCTCTCTCTCTCTCTCTCTCTCTCTGCGCTCCATTATTGGGTGGGGTGCGTAGTATCTGGTCTTCCTCTGTGCTTGTAACTCTGCAGGATGTCTGCTTGCTGGCCTCAGCTGACACTTGCCAACTTCAGAGCAGCTTATTTTATTGCTCATGATGCATGCTGGGTATGTTTGTGTTTCTATAACCTACAGAACGCTGACAAGAATAACGGGATCTTTAAAGTGCATATCATGATCTCCTGCATGTGTATATATACGAATGGAATTAAAGCATTGGCAGGTCTGCACTTAAAGTTGACTTGGAAGATCATAAAATCCCCCTCCTTCAACCGGAGGCTGCTACAGAGAAAGATCAAGGATATATGTCAGAGTACACTGCCTGTGTTGTGATTCCACAATCATACGAGAAACAAAGACATATATACAGAGTAACTGGTTTACAGTGGAGTCTCCTGGAGTAAAACCTGACTGGAATGGAGAAAGAATGAGATTATATGATAGGAAGTGATAAACTTTTTGAATAAATATATTTTTCTAAAAGCTTCCCGACACAACTTAGTAATGAAATTGGTCGATGGTTGTTACATAGTTCTTTTGGAGCTTTTTTTATGTGTCGGAAATTAAAATGATAAATTTCACGCAGAGAAATAGGCTTCGACTGAAAGTGGTTTACTTTAAACGGTACAATGCAATACAATGAAATACAACACAACACAACACAATGCAATATGATAAGTGCAACGCAACACAATACAACAATACAATGAATACAAGAATGCTATACGATACACAATACAATACAAAACTATAATAAAATTAATTCAGCATAACAGTATCACCCTTAGGACTTTCGAGGGTGTAAAACAGTACCAATGTTAATTCCAGGGAGAAGATTCTTCGAACAGACACCTCAGTGGAGACTGGAACCCGTGCCCTGTTTTAACCGCCAGATCAGGAGCACAAGGCTCTAACCACTGGGCTACCTCGGCTGGGAGACAAAGTTGAAGATGGTTCTGCTCATGGAAGGGACACTACCTGTGTTGTCAGACAGGAACGAAGGCGAAATTGTCTCCCCTATCTTCACGCCCGGGGCTTAGGATGCAAGGTGTGTGTGTGTGTGTGTGTGTGTGTGTGTGTGTGTGTGTGTGTGTGTGGTGTGTGTGTGTGTGTGTGAGAGAGAGAGAGAGAGAGAGAGAGAGAGAGAGAGAGAGAGGAGAGAGAGAGAGAGAGAGAGAGAGAGAGAGAGAGAGAGAGAGTGTGTGTGATGATGATGATGATGATGATGATGATGATGATGATGATGATGTTCTTTATTTTCCAAGCGTTACAGATAAGTATTAAACTACTGTTTCATTCGGTCCTTGCCTTAAGTAGGGTCTGCAAAGGTAGAATTCAAACTAGAACTATGACTTAAGAAAAAGGATAAGAAAAATAAACCAACTAACCAACAAACCAACCAGAGAGAAGAGAGAGAGAGAGAGAGAGAGAGAGAGAGAGAGAGAGAGAGAGAGAGAGAGAGAGAGAGAGAGAGAGAGAGAGATTTATTCTTTTATATCGAGGTTAGTTAGTTAAAGTCTGTCCCGAGCCATAAGGCTCATCAGGCCGGTGCTTATCCCGGTTTCTGTGGCGTTAAGCGACTGAGAGTCATAGACTCCCCCCTGGATAGGACGCCAGTCTATCGCAGGATTAACCCCCAACACAAGGTTGGTACCCCTTTTACACCTGGGTGGGGTGAGTTTATATCGAGGATAACAGAAAAAGCAACATGTGCTTTTTTTTCATCCGGTCCCCGTGTGTATGCAGTTTTTGTAAATATTGTCATCTGTTCCCACCGGCACACGATGGCCTACTCTTACGAAAAGCGGAACAGGATTTAACGTGTGCGCAAGATGTTCTGCGTGCGTTCGCACGAGAGAGAGAGAGAGAGAGAGAGA
>CM060327.1:36835269-36842769 GCA_030674155.1 Stramonita haemastoma | reverse complement strand
AAGTTATATGTTATGTATGTGTTTGCATACATGTGTTGGAGATACGGTACTTGACTTTGTGCAGAATGTACAAACCAATAGGCCTACCAGTGATGTAGCCTATATACCCCATTCAAACGGGCAATACCATGGCCTTTTCTTGTATACATTTATTGTCATTCTCTCTCTCTCTGTCATCTCTCTTCTATCTCTCTCTCTCTGTCTCTCTCTCTGTCTCTCTCTCTGTCTCTCTCTCCCTCTCTCCCTCCCTCTCTCGTCTTCTGTCTGTCTCTCTGTGCCGCGCGCATGTTGTTGGCTGTCTGTTCTGTGTGTGTCAGCTCGTGTGTGCTTGTCGTTGTCTGTTGTCTGTTCAGTCTTCTCTCTTCCCTCGTCTGCTCCCTCTCTGTCTCTGCGCTGTCGCCTCGTTCGTGTGTGTTGTTGTGTGTGTGTGTGTGTGTGTGTGTATGGGAGAGCGACGGACGCAGAGTGTGTGTATGTGTGTGTGGGGAGAGAGAGAGAGAGAGAGAAGAGAGAGAGAGAGAGAGAGGGAGAGAGAGAGAGGAGAGAGAGTTCATAATAGAAAAATAGCTCGTTATATTTGTACATACATATATATTTATACAGTATAGTGTGTGTTACAACTGTTTCACATGAACATACCGTATTGGTAATTTGACATGTTTTGATTTGATTTGATTTATTCTTTTATATCGAGGATAATGGAATAAGCACTCTTGTGCTTTTTTACATGCAGTCCCCGTGTGTATGCATTTTTGTAAATGTCATCTGTTCCCACCGGCACACGATGGCCTACTCTTACGAAAAGTGGAACAGGATTTAACGTGTGCGCAAGATGTTCTGCGTGCGTCCGCACACGGGGCCTCGGTTTAAAGTCTCATCCGAAGGACTTTTGGGGAGAGTGGAGTCAGCACCGATGTTAACTCTAGGAGAAAAATCACCTCGACCGGAATCGAACCCAGGTCGTCAAATTGCGAGCGCAATGTTCTGACCACTAGGCTATCCGAGGTGTGGTGTGTGTGTGTGTGTGTGTGTGTGTGTGTGTGTGTGTGTGTGTGTGTGTGTGTGTGCGTGTGTGTGTGAGTGTATATGAGTGAGGGGGGGAGGTGACTCTCTTATTTTCCCCTGTTTTATGTACATCTACATGATCTAGATTGTAGGTGTGCCTTCAGCGCTTGGGCTTTATCGCAGTTCTTGATTAAACCATTGATGCTGGGGGGTAACAGCAAAGTGAGAGGCTGTATGATCAGTGGCTTTAAACACAGTTCTTGATTAAACTATTGACGCTGGGGGCAACAGCAAAGTGATAGGCTGTATTAACTATTATCAGTGGCTTTCCCACTCATGGAATGCCACTCTAAAACTTCGTCTGTAGTGATCGACTATGACTCTGACTAGGAGGCTTGACTTGCACAGTCCTTATGTGCTGCAGCCCTGGGGGCTAGTTGACCTTTGAAGAACATCTCTAACGCTGACTGTCCGTATACACCCACTTGGCCGAGAGAGTGGGGATATTCTGTGGGCAAGGCATCTCCACAATAAAAACAAAATTCTGCCTCGTGTCTAAAACAGCAGCTGCCTCCTCTGCTGTTTTGGGGGTCATTGTGGAGCACAACGGACAAACAAAACGCCATAATGACGTTAGATACTAATAATAGCACTGTTGGCCCGCTTCTCTTTCAAAATGAACCTTTCAGAACAACAGCTTTGATTAGTCTTAGTATTTGTCGCCATGTTAAGTATGTTTGAGACCTCTCCTTCACTGCATTTCATTTCCATGACATTTCCTCGAAGTCGGAATGCGGCTACCTCCATGGTGGGTAAAAACGGTCGCACGCGCAAAATCTCACCATGTGTGAACCTCGGAGCTCTAGCTAAGGAAAAAAAAAAAAGTTAAAGGAAAATTCTCTATGCTTCCTGCTTTGTAAGCCAAAAAACATGAACCTTAAAAAAAAAAACCTGTAGACTTGTACACTAGCTAACACAGTATGTTTCAAACTGCTTTTAAAACATATTAATATACATTTCTGTTGTAAACATAGAGTGATTAAAAAAGCCCCATTTTAGCGATTTGAAAACTTTTGCTTTAACAGACCGTTACAAAATGAAAAAAAATTGGGAAAGACACCGTTAAAAACAAATTTTATACAAACAAACAAGCAAGCAAGCAAGCAACCAACCAAACAAACAGAAAATAACACAAAAAGAAGTAGGTGGAGAGGTAAGTGACAGGACGGAAGGAAATAATGTTGGTAAAGAATTTGCGGTTTCGGGGGTTGAGGGGTGGGGGTAGGGGAGTCGCCAGAGGAAGTCTTTTCCTGTTCCACTACCACCACCTCACCCCACCCTCTTTTTCTGCGTGGTTCCTTATCAGATGAAGGCGGTTTGTTGTCTTAGATCTGAAAGGAAGACTGTCGATAGTCTGATTTGCCCTTCTGTTCCTTTGTCGGCAGGAAGAGGAAACGACAACTCGCTTCCTTCCTTTGTCTTTGCCCATGCGCATACTGTAGTATACCACTGTCTAGTACTAGTTGGTAAAGAATTTGCGGTTTCGGGGGGTGAGGGGTTCAAAATTTTTTTCGCCTGTTTTATGTTTTGGTGGGTGTACTTGACCATCCCAAAAGGTTTTAAGAAAAATTTAGTGGGGGTATAAGATTTAATTCGTGTTTGAAAAGAGTAGGTGCAGTGCAGCTGAGCTGAAACGGTATTTCCCATTTGCGCTGCTTTGCAAGCTGTTCTGGTTGTCCAGCAGGACTTTGTACACTTATTGAAGCAGGCTTGTATAAATTACATTTCTTAACTAAAACTTTTATACTCTGACGACCCGATTCCTTTCTATTGGGGGAAAACTAATGTAACTGCACATTAAGAAAAGTTTACAGATAACATTACTGTAGGCAGCAAAATTTGAACATTGTGCATTCATTATGAGTGTAATAATCTTAAACACTGAAAAATGCATTCATATGATGCAAAGAACATGATGTTTGATACATGCTGGTGTCGTTATAACTTACTTGCTTAAAATGAGTGACCCAAGCGTTCAAACCAAGTACAATTTTCAGTCAATAAAAAACTACTGGTTACAGGCAATCACCTTCAGCCTCACCTTTCCCGACCACCACTCCCCCTCCCTCCCCTCCCCCCCTCCCTCCCCCACCATCCCCCCTCCCTCTCCTCCACCCCCCTACCACCCTCTACCACCCTCCCCTCCCTCTACCCCAACCACCCTCTACCCCCTCCCCCCACCCTCTCTCCCCTCCCCCCACCCTCTCTCCCCCCTCCCCCCGCCTCCCTCCCCCCGCCTCCCTCCCCCCGCCTCCCTCCCCCCGCCTCCCTCCCCCCCGCCTCCATCTCCCTCCCCCCAAGCCCCCCATCCCCAAACCCTCCCCCCCAAGCCCCCCATCCCCAAACCCTCCCCCCAAGCCCCCCATCCCCAAACCCCTCCCCCTCCCCCCCCAAACCCTCCCCCCTTCCCCGCCCTTCCCTCCCCCACCCTCCCTTCCCTCCCCCACCCTCCCTTCCCTCCCCCACCCTCCCCTTTCCCCACACTCCCCTCCCCCACCCTCTCCCCTCCCCCACCCTAGCACAAACATGGGAAGATAGACAACACATCACTCCAAAGCTCGGCGCATTGGAAGTTAGGGGCAGATCCCCCTACAGATCTGCAATTCCTAACTCACACCTTAAATTGTTGCCTTCACATTTTTACAACTTATCATTAAACCAACAAATTCAAATTCCAAAGGTGTCTTTTACAACATGTTCACAAATTGAAAAACATTTATGTCTACAATCGTTTACTTTCGCCTTGTACTTCTTTCACACAGGTCAACAGTAAGTCAACCATTTCATATCAAAACTACTGCTTCATTTCCATCAGATGAAACCTTTGATCTGGACAACAAAGCAACTGCAAACAATTAAAAGGGATGCAACTCTTTAAAAGGATATGTAGCCTGTCAAGGGGAAGTAATATTGATATCAAGTAGCACACACACACAGTTTCTCAATGATTTGGAACAATATTTATCAGAAATTGCTCAACACTGCATATTCAACTTTCACCTCATGGGAAAATGTTAACTAGTTATGTAAAACTTTTACTTTATGCCGATGATACCATTTTATTATCCACTACAAAGAAGGGTTATAAGATGCTTTAGACATTTTGGATACTTGCTGTTTTCGTTAGAAACTTGTTGTGAATCTAGTAAAAACCCAAATCATGATATTCGGCAACAATAGATCTCTAATAATTCTGTGAAATAGAAGAAAAACACTTGAAGTTCTTAACAGTTTTAAATATTCAGGAATCAACTTCAGTAGCAGTGGTAGCAAATCTGGATTCAGAGGGGGCAATTGTTCAATCCAGCAAATCCTCCGTTCTGGACTAAGAGGGTTAGTATATGGAGAATTAAGTCATGTTTAATTGATAAGGACTGCATGGCAAAAAAACTATGTACACATAAAGTTGTTTATCTTTTATTGTATTGATGTTAAATTATGGGCATATGAAAATGTAATGCATGAAAAATGCTTATGATAAAGCTGCTTAAGTTATGCTTAGCTTAACAAGGACAGCACAGCAAATAGAACTACAGACACATGTGGCACTTGATTTATTCCATATAAATTGTTGTACCTGTTTTGTTGCATGAATGTGAAATTTGGGGACATGAAAACATAGCAATAATTTCTTAAGTTTCAGTTAAAGGTTATAAAATATAGTTTTTCTTTAACCTTCTTGCATTCAGATTCTCTGAACACAAACTGCCCCTAGATTTTGCATTCCATCACGAAATCAGGTCAGACACACATGCTTGCTAGCCTTTTCCTCCTTCTAAGTACATACCAGCAGCTACAATTACTTCCAGATTCTCAGCAGGGCTTCTACTTCTAGCCTGATAGAGCATTGACATGTGGTAGCAATTAGTGATGATCACAGCATGATAGAAATCTACTGTGTGTAAATCCCAGCAAATTCGGATTCAGAGGGGGCAATTATTCAATCCCTGCAAATTTGGGTTCAGACTAAGAGGGTTAGTATATGGAGAAACTGGCAGACATCCCTTGTTGAGTTTGGTCTCTGTTGGAATGGTGCGTTTCTGGATGCAGCTGCTCCACTTCTAGTGTGAAAAGCTGCCATCAAGTGTTTACCAGATGATGATAGATTTACTTGACAAATACTTGATTCAATCAGCATGGCTAAATATGATTAAAAAAAATCCTAGTACAAAGCGGATTTGACTTTGTGGGAGAGACAGTTATGTTCAAGTATTAATTTTCTTCAAGTATTTAAAAGTTCACATATTAAAGTTAAAATTTCACATATCAAAGCCTTCTTAATAGAAAATTTTGTTAATGAATGGAGAAGTGAGCCATGGGATAATAGAAGACGCCTTTATTATAGAAATTTGAGGATCGATTTTGGTAAGGAAAATATATATAACTTGTCTACCAAATAAATATGTTTACGTTTTAATAAAAAAAAAAATTGTTGTAGTTGTCACAAGCTTCCAATTGAAGATGGACATTTCCATAACATACCACAGGAATAAAGAATGTGTTCAAAATACAATATATCTGTTTTAGGGGATGAATTTTATTTTATGATGGATTGTCCCCACTTTATGAATTTAGAATAAGATTTTAATCCTCAGCATTTTCTTCAACCCTTGTTCAGTTATAAATTTTGATAGCTGATGGAATGTAAATCTCAAAAAGTTCTCCTGTCACTCAAAATTCATAAGATGTGCAGGTATTTCTTGTGTATTTTAAAGAAATTGATATAGTTTTAAAATGTTTTGAGGTTTTAATGCTATTTGTTTGTCATTTTGTGATGAACTCGTTTTGTGGTGGCACCATTAGAGGATGCAATTTCTGTCTTTTTTGTCTAGTGGTTATAAACATGCACTTTGTTTTGTTTGAAAAAAGAGACATATGATTGAGTTCTGTCTATTCAATAAGTTTATCAATATCTGCCTGCATATTACTCACAAGCTGGTTTGGACCACTGTTGTTACATTGAATTGATGTATCATCAACAAATCTTTGACCTAAACAATGAATATGCAGAGGTAGGTTGTTAATATCAGAAATAGAGAAAAGAAGTAGTCCTAGTATTGATCGTTGTGGTAATCCATATTTCACGGGTAATAAGGTGGATCTCCTAGACCCAATTTCAACAAGCTGTTGATGATTACTGAGAAATAGGTGTAAAGTCTTAATGCTTTGTTGGAAATCTTATGACATTTTAAGTTTTGAATGAAAAGAGAAAGTTAAGTTATACTGCAGATGAACGTTGCTCAACTGTATTTCGAGTTTTTGACACATTCTACATGCCTGATAAAACATTTTTAAGGGAATATTACCTCCCCTTCAAAGGCTATTGTAAAGAGTGAGATTCCTTTTTATTATTTGAAGTCGCTGAGAATTCCAGAGAAAAGTGTGTATGTAATGGAAATGAAGCTTTAGTTCTTATGTAAAATTGTAGACTGTGCTGTTTAGCATCTGAAAAAAGGGTGTGGTGGACCAAAATGTTTTAAAGTAAGCTTTTGTTTTCAAATTATGAGGAGATATAGAAAAGGACACCTTTAAATTGTGGACTTGTTAGTCTAATATATAGGTTTTAAAACTTTGATGACAACAAGTTAAGCGTTTAGTTAGGAGGTGCAGATCTGTAGGGGGATCTGCCCCTAACTTCTAATGCTCCAAGCTTTGGAGGGATGTGTTGTCTATCTTCCCATGTTTGTGCCAGGGAGAAGCATAGGGAAGGGGGGAGAAGGATAGGGGGAGGGAAGAAAGGGAGCAGAAAGACAAGGGGGGGGATGAGGGGGGAAGGGGATGGGGGAGGGAGGGGGGGGGAGGAGGAGGGAGGGGAGAGGGTGGAAGAAAATAGTTCGACATAAAAGTGTTTTTACGTAAAAACACCCCCACAAAACTTTTATTAAAACCAGTGGAATGTAATCGGGAAGGGTCAATTTCCTAGTTTGTGTAGTCAGGAATTTTGAAGCAATTACTTTGCACCAAAAATATTTCTTGGACTATCTCTAGTATCTGCGATGTTTGATTCCCTTCCCTAAACTGCGCTATGCTACATGACACTACTTTATACTACTCTACAGTATACTTCACTACACTGCATTACACTACACTTCTTTAAAATACAGTACACTACAGTCTACAGTACAGTACAGTACACTACGCAACACTACACTACACTGCATTACACTACAGTACACTAATCTACGCTACTCTACAGTCTACACTACACCACACTACACTACACTGCCACTACACTGCACCACACTACACTACACTGCACTACACTTCACTACACTACACTACACTACACTACACTACACTACACTACACTACACTACACTGCATTACACTACACTACACTACACTGCATTACACTACACTACACTACACTTATCTCCACTAATCTACACTACACTACAGTCTACACTACACCACACCACACCACACCACACCACA
>CM060327.1:36817769-36822769 GCA_030674155.1 Stramonita haemastoma | reverse complement strand
ATTGAAAAAATTTGATTTTTTAAAGGCATTAAAATTGCACTGGTAAAAGCCCAGTCAGCATCAAATAAAAAAAACTATAATACAGCTGGAATTTTCTCCCCCCTAGGTACTATCGAGTAATACAGCTTCAAAATTCTTATAAGAGCACATCAACAACAAATAATTTTTCTTGGGGGAAAAAAAAACATATCAAGTCTGACCCTTGATTTTTCCAAAACAAGCGCGGAAAAATTTTCCCCCCCCCCAAATTGGGGCTATTGCCCCAAACCCAAAATTCCCCGGAAAAGAACCCAAATTCCCCCAAAAAGCTGGAGTTTTTTTGGGCCCCCCCCCAAAAAAAAATTAACCCCCCAAAACCCCGTAAAGGACCCCCTTTATCCCAAAAAATGGGAAAACCCCCTAAAAAAGGGAAAATTTCCCCACCCGATTTTTTCAAATTTCGAAATTAAAAGGGGATTTTGTTGGGGGGGAAAAAAATTTTTTTTTCCCCCCCTGGAGCAAATGTTTTTTTTTGGTTTTTTTCAAAAAAAATTTCCCCCTGTTTTTTTTTTTTTTTATTTTTTTTCCAAACAAACTTTTTTTTTAACAAAAAAAAATTTAAACTGGAAAAAAAATTAAAGTAATTCTTCCCCCCACCCAAAAAACCCCTTTTTTTTTTTTTGCTTAATTTTTTTTTGAAAAATCCCCCCCCTTGTTAAAAAAAAAAGCCCCCGTTTTTTGCTTTTTTTAAATTTCCTTTTTTGGAAAAATTTTTTTTTTCCCTTTTGGTTTCCCCTTTTTTTTGCGTTTTTCATTTTTATTTTTTTCCCTAAACCAAAAAGGTTTTTCATTGGGTCCTTTTTTTTTCCCCCCATGTTTTTTTTTTTATTAATTTTTTTTTTTTTAAAGGTTTTTTTTTTCCTGGTTTCCCAAAATCCTTAAAAAGTTTAAAAAAGACGTTTTTTTAAAAACAAGAAAAAAAATCCAAACCCCCCCCCATCCCCCTCCATCCCTCCATCCATTCATCCCAACCAACCAAACCAAACCATCCATCCAAAAAAAACCAATTTCATACATACATACAAAACCCTATACATTTCACCTAAAAAAAATACCCAGAACCAAAAAAAACACAACACCAAAAACCAAAAAAACCCCACCCTCCCACACCCCCACACCAAACCAAAACCAAAACAAACCCATAACCCCCACACACACACACACAAAACACCCCCACACACACCAAAAACCCCCCCACACACCAAAAAACAACACACCCCAAACACCACAAAACACCCCACACACACACCAAAACACACACACCACACCACAAAACACCAAAACAAACTACAAACACCCCACCACCCACACACACACAATAAAACCAACCCAAACACACACCCCAAAACCCCACACACCCAAACCCCCACCAAAACCCCACCCCACACCCACACCCCCCAAAACCCCAAAAAAACACAAAACCAAACACACACACACAAAAACACCAACCTTCCCCACCCAACCCCCAAAACACCCCAAAAACACAAACCCCAAAACCCCAAACCCCAAAACACACACACCCCCCCAACCCAAAACACAACCCCACACAAAAACCCCCCAGTATTTTGTGGCAAGCCGGGCCCCCTTCCCTTTCCCCACCAAAACAAAATTCCCCCAAATAAAATCCATGGGGCCCCGTGGGGCCCCCCTAAGTCCCCCGAGGGGCCCCCCGGTTTTTTTTTTTTTTTTTTTTTCCCCAAGGTGGAATTTCTCCCCCACAAAAAAACACAAAAAAAATGCCTTTTCAAAACTTAAAAAAAACCCGGCCCCCCCCCCCCCCCGCCCGGGCCCCGGAAAAAAACACCTTTTCTTTTTTTCCCCTCTGGTTTGGGGAAAATTTTACCTGCACACCTGCCTTTTTTTCTTTTAAACCCCACCAAAAAAAAAAGAAAAGGGCCCCCCAAAGGAAAAAATAGAAGGAGAGAAAAAAAAAGAAAAAAAAACGAAAAAGGGAAAAAAAGAAAAACAAGGTTTTGGTTTAAAAAAAACCCAGAGGGGCAATAAAAGTTGAGGGTTTTGAAAAACCCGTTTATTTTTGGGGATTTTTTTAAAAAGGGGGGGGGTTTTTTTTTTTTTGGGGGGGGGGGTTTGGAAAATTCCCCCGTTCCAAACCCTAAAAGGAAAAGATTTTGAAAAAGGATTTTTTTTTTGGGTTTAAAAGGGGTTTTTTTTCCCTTCCCCCTTTTTTTTTCATTCCCCTTTTCCTTCTTCCCCTTTTTCTTTCCCTTTTTTTTTTTTTTTTTTTTCCTTTTTTTCCCTTTTTTTCTTTTCCCCTTTTTCCTTTCCCCTTTTCCCTTTTTCTTCCCTTTCCCCTTTTTCCCCTTCCCTTTCCTTTCCTTTCCTTTTTTTCTTTTTTTTTTTTTTTTCTTCTTCCCCTTTTTTCCTTTTTTTTTCTTCTTCTTCTTTTCTTCTTCCCCCTTCCCTTTTTCCCTTTTTCTTCTTTTCTTCTTCCCCCCCCTTCTTCCCCTTTTTCCCTTTTTTTTTCTTTTTTCTTTCCCTCCCCCTTCCCTTCCCTTTCTTTTTTCCTTCTTCCCTTTCCCCTTTCCTTTCCCCCCCCTTCCTTTTTTCCCTTTTTTTTTTTCCCCCCATCGTCCCCCCCCCCTTTTTTTTTTTTTTCCTTTTTTGTTTTTTTTTTTTTTTTTAACTTTTTTTTTTCTTTTTTTTTTTTTCTTTTTGTTTTTCCCCCCTTTTTTAAATTTTTTGAAAGTTTTTTTTTTTTTTTTTTTTGCTTATTTTTTTTGGGGGTTTTTTTTCCTCCCCAAAAAAAAAGGGTTTTCCCGGGGTTTTTTTTGTTTTTAAATTGGGCCCCCGCAAATGGTTTGAGTTTTTAAAGTTGCGGTTTTTTTTTTAATTGCTGGGTTTTCGAAAAAGTTTTTTTTTTGCTATTGGGGGTTTTTTTGAAAGTTTTTTTTTGTTTTCTGTTTTGGGGCAATTTTAAGAAAGAAATTGGGGAAGATAATTTTTTAAAGAGAAAAAAAACAGGAAAAAGAAAAAGGGAAAAGGGGTGGGTTTTGGAAATTGGGAAAATTTTGGAAAGGATTGGGAAAAAGGGGTGGGGGTGGAAAGGGAAAGGATGGAATTTTGGGGTTTGGGTGGGGGTGGAAATTTTGGGGTTTAAAATGCATGAAAAAATTTAATGAAGGTGAAAAAATGATGTTTTATGCTGGGTTTCTATGGAAAAAAGGGGATCCCGCTTTGAACTACTTTAAAAGGGTTTTAAATCTTTTCGTTTTTTTATTAAAAATATTTTTCCCCCCCCGTCCCAACCCCGGGGCCCCCAAAAATACACAAAAACCTGCCCAAAATTTTTTTTGGGCCCCCGAAACCCAGCAAACCCCTCTCTGGCGGCCTTTGGGGGGGGCTTTTCCCCCATTTTTTTTCCCCAAAAATTAAAAAAATGGGTTAAACTTTTAAAGGATTGGAAAGGTTTTTGGTTTTTAAAAAAATTTTTTTTTAAAGTTTAAACCCCCAAGGTCCCCCAAAAAGGGGGGGGGGTTTTTCTTCTTTCCCGCTGCTAAAATATTAATACTGGTACTGCTTCCCCAAAAAGCCAAATACCAAACAGCCCGCACCCCGCCAACAAACCCCCAACAGAAAAAAACAGCAAAATAAAAATTTAATAAATAAATTTTAGTAGTTAAGTAGTAGTAAGTAAAGAAAGTAAGTTTAATTAGTATTTGTTTGTTAGTAAGGGAGTAAAATTTTAGTAGTAAAATAGGAAAGGAAAAAGGAAAGGAAAGGGGGAGGAAGGCCGGGTAACAAAACAAGGCCAAAAAAATAAACCCAAAAAGCAAGCCCGAAAATTTTTTCCCGTCCCCCCCCCCTGCAAAATATTTTGTAATTTGCAGCCCCGTGGGGAGCAGCAAACCCAAAAAAACCCCGCCCTAAAAAACCCTAAAAAAACAGTTTTTTCAAAAACAACCCCACCAAACACCCCAAACCAAAAATTTGCAAAACAACAAAAAGCAAATGTAAACCAAACTTTTTTTTTTTCCACCCGCCTGACAAAATTGGTTCCCCCCCAACCAAAATTTTCTGGAAAAACCCCGGGGCAAGGTTTAAACCCCAAAACCTTGGAAAGCCCCCCTCTTGGGCTTATTTTTTTTCCCCCAATTTTTGCCCCCTGTAAATAAATTTTGGGGGTGAAGAGAAAAAGAAAGAAAGGAAACCACCCTTTTTCCCCTTTTTTTTTCCCCTCCCCTTTTCTGTCCCCCCTTCCCCCTCTGAAAGTTTTTGTGGGGGGTAAATTTTTGGGGGGTTGTGTGCCGGGGCCCCCCGCGGGGCGCGCGGCCGCCCCCGGGGTTTTGGGGGGGTGGGGGGTGTTTTTTTGTGTTTTGTGGGGTGTGGTGGGGTTTTTTGTGGGGGTTTTTTGGGGTGGGGGGGGTGGGGGTTTTTTTTTTAAATTTTGGGGACAATTTCGCCCCCTTTTTTTTTTCACTTTTTAAACCCGGGGGAAAAAATCCCCCTAAATCAATACAAAGAGAGAAGGGGGGAGGGGGGGGAAAAAAAAGAGGGAGGGAGGGGGGGGAAAGGGAAAAAAGAGAGAAAAGGAGAGAGAAGAGAGAAGAGAGAGAGGGAGAAGAAGAAAGAGAGAGAGAGAATTTAAATTTAAAATTTTTTTTATAACGGGATAACAAAAAAAAAAGCAATCCCTGTGCCCTTTTTTTTTTTCCGGGCCCCCCCTGGGGTAATTTCCCGTTTTTTTAAATTCTGTCCTCTGTTTACCCAAAAAGGGCAACGAAAAGGGGGCCCACCCTCTTTTCAAAAAAGAGAGGGGAGAGAGAGAAAAAGGAGGGGAAAAGGGGAGAGAAAGAGAAGGAGAGGGGAGAGAAAAAGAGAGAGAAAAAGAAAAAAGAGAGGGGGAGAAGAGGGAGCGCTACAACCTTTTAAAAGAAAATAAACCTATTAATCCGGCCGGGGGACCTTTTTTTTTTTCTAAAACAAGACCCTTTAAACCTCAA
>CM060327.1:36789161-36794161 GCA_030674155.1 Stramonita haemastoma | reverse complement strand
CTTGCGATATGTGACCGTTTTTACCCCCGTTAAGGTAGCTGCATTCCGACTTTGGGGAGGATGTTTAAACACGACACTAGTGTGGATGCCATTTTTCAAATCTGGCCATTTGTTCATATCGGTATTTAATGGCCTACTCTTCCGAAAGGCACAACGGGTTATGCGCAAGATGTTTTGCACACAGGACCTCGGTTTGTAGTCTCATCTGAAGGACTTTTTGGGGACTAAAATCGGTATGCACTGACGAGTCTTCACCCCTCATATAAATAAAACTCCAGGGAGAAAATCGCCTTAAACAACTGCTAGCGCCCCCCCCCCCCCCCCCCCCCGCCCCCCTTTTCTCTGCTATATAAACAAGAACACCCTACTTTTTAAACAAAAGCTATTTCTATCATAGCTCAGCTATACATCTGTGGTTTTTGTCAGAAAATATTTATTTTTATTTATACAGTTTTTGTTTGACATATGCATTTCGCATTTTTAGTTTTTGCTTGTTTTTTAGTGTGTTGTTCTAAAATTATATCTGCCCCCCCCCCCCTCACTCTCTCTCTGTATCTGTCTCTCTCTCTCTGTCTCTGTCTCTCTCGTATATATATCTCTCTCTCTGACTCTGTCTCTGTCTCTGTTTGTCTGTCTGTCTCTCTCTGTGTCTCTCTCTCTCTGTATCTTCCTCTATCTCTCACTCTGTCTCTCACTCTGTCTCTCACTCTGCCTGTCTGTCTGTCTGTCTGTCTGTCTGTCTGTCTGTCTGTCTCTCTCTCTCTCTCTCTCTCTCTCTCTCTCTCTCTCTCTCTCTCTCTCTCTATCTATCTATCTATCTATCTATCTACTCTATCTATCTATCTCTGTCTCTGTTTGTTTACTGTCTGTATCTCTGTCTGTATCTCTGTCTGTCTCTCCCTCTCTCCCTCTCTCCCTCATTTCCCCCCTCCCTTCTTTCCTCCCCCCCCCCCTCTTCAGTATCAGGCATAAACTAAGCACACTCCTCCTCCTCCCATCCCACATGTTCGTACTTAACAAGTTCCTTGCTCCTAAACTATACGCAGACGTATATCAGACTCTTCCTGTGTGGCTACTGGTTGCTAGGCTAATGATCTAACCATCAGCATACAAGCCCTACTATACTATCTCTGCATTAGTGACTAATGCCAGTCAAGTAAAAGGGGAAAAGGAACTGCCGTCTCGTATTAGCAGCCAGGCCTGGATGTGGGTCCATGGGCCAGAATTAACGAACCATGTTTTTTTTCTTTGTTCCTCGGCTAGAGAAGGGCGCGTCGCCAAAGTACAGTGCCATTCTCTCTCTCTCTGTCTCTGTCTCTGTCTCTGTCTCTGTCTCTCTGTCTCTGAGTCTCTCTCTCTCTCTCTGTCTCTCTGTCTCTCTCTGTCCTCTCCCCTGTCTCTGTCTGTCTGTCTGTCTGTCTGTCTGTCTGTCTGTCTCTGTCTCTGTCTCTCTCTCTCTGTCTGTCTGTCTGTCTGTCTCTGTCTCTCTCTCTCTCTCTCTCTCTCTCTCTCTCTCTCTCTCTCTCTCTCTCTCTCTCTCTCTCTCTCTCTCTCTCTCTCTCTCTCTCTCTCGGTTTTGGATTTGTTTTGGCTCAGTCAAGGTGTTGGAAATTGTAGAGAATTTATAAACACTTTCAGACAAAGACTGATTGACTGCCGATGGCAGCAATGGAATGATCATATACAAACCAGTGAAAGGTATTCAATGTATAGACAATTTATAAGTACACATGATATCAAACCTTATTTTAAGCTTTATATGGACATACATTTGAAAAGATTATGTTCAAATTTAGGCTTGGTGTATCAGATATAATGTTCATAATTCAGATACAGAGGATATGTTTTTGATGCCTTCAGGTTACTTATGCCGTTATTTGTAAGCAAGCACCTGAAATGGGGCATTTTGTGTTGTGCGGTCCAGTGTAGAGGATGTAGCAGAGTACATCCTGTGAAATATAGAAAGCAGCCTAATTCCTTTAGACTTGTTAACTCATGGCATCAAGTCAGCCTGAGCTTGGGTGCGCAGCCTCACTCTATATTTCTGTAAAGCCTTTAGAATAGAGATACTTTATTATCGTAGTCATGTTTTTGCTAACTGTTGTTGTTGCTATACAATTCTGCTGTTTTCATTGCTGTTGTCTTTTATTCCACCAAAACACTAAGCAGTTTGGCAACCCCCTTCATGTATGGGCCAATGGCCTTTGTGTGAATAAACTTTTCGAGTTCTCTCTCTCTCTCTCTCTCTCTCTCTCTCTCTCTCTCTCTCTCTCTCTCTCTCTCTCTCTCTCTCTCTCTGTCTCTGTCTCTCTCTCTCTCTCTCTCTCTCTCTCTCTCTCTCTCTCTCTCTCTCTCTCTCTCTCTCTCTCTCTCTCTCTCTCTCTCTCTCTCTCTATTTTTCTTTCCTCTTTTTTTTTTTTTTTTTTTTGGGGGGGGGGGGGGGGGGGGGGGGGGGGGGGGGGGGGGGGGGGGGTCAACGGAACATTAGCTAATGAGAGTTAAAGAGAAGAGGAAATTAGCTAGGTAACCTGACTTGACTTCTCCCTGAACCTCTTGAGGAGTCAAAGGTCGGGTCACTGCACTGCAGTGAATGTTTTGGGCAATGTGCCTTTGGCAAGATGAGTCTGGTGGAGCCCATTCTTTAGCAGGGTGCAGGCTGGGTGCCTGAGCATTCATGCCTTCCACACCTCCGGTCACCGCTGGCTTACTCTACACAAAGTAGACGATTTTTAATGTGTGCGCAAGATGTGTGTGCGTTCTTACACAGGATCACAGTTGAAAGTCTTATGTAAAGGACTTCCAGTTTGGTACCTATGTCAAATAAGTTTTCACGGTTTCCAGATTATGTTTATCTTATAACTGCAGTAATGTTTTAATCGGTAATTGTTAATGATGAATATGTATTGCAGGTATGTTCAAATGTGTGAATGAGATCTGTATGCCATTTTTAATGCTTATCTTATTTATTTCATTTTATTTCATTCTTTTATTTCGAGAATAATGGAATAAGCACTCATATGTTTTGTATTTTTACATCCAGCCCCATGTGTATGCAAGTTTATCAATTTTGTTATCTGTCTCATGTAACTCAGTGGGTTTTTGAAGTAATACATTCTTGTAATTCTTGTTAACTCAGGGAAGAAAATATATATCTCCTAGATGGGACACCTCAACGGAGACTCAAACTCCGGCCCTCAGCTAACAGGAGGTTTTGTGCACAGTGTTCTAACCACTAGGCTCTCTGACCCTCAGCGCCAAGTTGCGCCAATCTGGCCAGCATAATGTAGGTAATGAAATAAAGCGAACAGGAGCGGAGCCAGACACTCCGTGTAAAGAGAACCAGGGTCTCCATCCTCTATGAGTCTTTGATCTTTGTGTGTAGCATTCAAGTCCACTGTTTCTCTGAAGTGGACTGTAGCGGCACGCGCGCGCGCACACACACACACACTCGCACGCACGCATGTATGCACGCACGCATGCACGTATGCACGCACGCACGATTGCACGCACACACGCATGCACCACAAACACACGCACGCACGCACGCATGCACACACACACACCACACACACACACCACTCACACGCACTCTGGGTAGCCCCATTGCTGGACACAGTCCTCATGAAACTAATAGTGACTCTGGTGCCAGGAATAAGACGGCAAAGTCTCTGATGTTGTGAGTTTTAGTAGGGAAGGAAACACTTTACAATAACACGATGAAGAAACAGGAGGGAAGAGAGCACACAAGAGAGAGGTTGTAGGATGGATCGTGGAAGTAAGAGAGGGCAAAGGGGACAGGATGGCTCAGTGGTCAGAACATTCGCTTTCCCCAAGCTAAGGTTAAGCAGCATCGAGCGTGGTTACCAGTTTCATGGGTGACCGTTTTGCGCGCTTTGGTTTCAGTACAGTCCCCAGTTCACCCAGCTGTAAATGGGTACCTGCCCTCTTTAGGGTCAGGGAAGGTAAAGCAGCGAGTGAGAGAAGATGAGCGCCGCCCTCAACATGCTGGCCCCTAGAGAAGCTGATATCTCTGATGCCTCCCTCCTCTATGACCGCCTAGGTTATGGGACACCTTTACCTTTATTAATATGCAAAAATGTCACATTGGTGAACTCGGGAGCTCTAGCCGAGGAACAGAAAAGCAAAAAAAGTATCTTCACCACAACGATTGTCAGGAGGGGGGGGGGGGGACACAAGGAAGCGTTGGTGGAGAGTTTTCTGCATGCTGGTATGTCTTCAGCCTTTGGCATGATAGAAAAAATGTGAAAGAGAAAAAAAAACTTTAGTTTTCTGTGTGTGAGAAGGTTGTGTGATATGTGTGGGCACACGAGCACTCTCTTTCTCCGGGGTTTATGTTGCCAGTGCTTTTTTTTGAAGCGAAGATTTCATTGTTCTTTTATTCCTCAGGTGCTTCCAGACATTCTGCCTGCACCATTTTTATTGTCATTTCCATGCATTTTTTTCTTTGGATTTGTTTCTTTGGCTTCCTTTGTGTGTGTGTGTGTGTGTGTGTGTGTGTGTGTGTGTGTGTGTGTGTGTGTGTGTGTGTGTGTGTGTGTGTGTGTGTGTGTGTGTGTGTGTGTGTGTGTGTGTATGTGTGTGTGTGTGTGCGTGCGTGTGTGTAAGTGTAAGTGTGTGTGTGTGTGTGTGCGTGCGCGTGCGTGCTTGCGTGCTTGTGTGTGTGTTCACCAGTTCCTACTCTCTACGTCGTCTTCACTTCATGGGTAGATTCGTCAAGTGCTTGTATCAAATTGGGGTTTCTGGGGTTCCAGTAGCCTATATTTCATTTGTGTCTGTTTTTCTGTTTTTTTCTCTGTCGTGCGCAAGTAGGCAGGCGGGTGCGTGCGCGCATGCACGTATGCACGCACACAAGCACGTGCACATGCACGCGGGCATACACGCACGCACGCGGACACGTACGCACAGAGTCAGTATCACTAATTGTGAAAAGACGTTAAATCAAAAGAACGTACATTACACACACACCACACACACACACA
>CM060327.1:36776661-36784161 GCA_030674155.1 Stramonita haemastoma | reverse complement strand
ACACACACACCACACTACACACACACACGCACCCACACACGCACACACACACACACACACACACACACACACACTCACCACACACACACACACTCACACACACACACACACACACCCCACACACACACACACCACACCACACACACAGAGCCAGGCATGCAGGCTCCCCAAACAGTGAAGGAATTATTTAAACCCCTGTAGCATTCCCTTCCTTCTTTCTCAGGCTGTCTATTACCTGAGTTTTTTTTTTTTTTTTTTTTTTAATGTTCTTTCTCTGTCTGCCCTGGTACCTGGTGTGCCTGCTAATTGTCAGTCTTGGGACAGAAATAATCCGTGGTTTAATGACCTGGAACGCACTCGATGATTTTAACCGCCCCCACTCCCCTTACCCCCCCCCCCTTCTCTAGACCCTGCTTTTCTCTGTGTGTGTGTTGTGTGTGTGTGTATGTGTGTGTCTGTGTCTGTGTCTGTGTCTGTGTGTGTCTGTGTGTGTGTGTGTGTGTCTGTGTCTGTGTCTGTGTGTGTCTGTGTGTGTTCTCTGTGTGTCTGTGTCTGTCTATGTATTCTCTGTCTGTCTGTCTCTTCTCTCTCTCTCTCTCTCTCTCTCTCTCTCTCTCTCTCTCTCTCTCTCTCTCTCTCTCTCTCTCTCTCTCTCTCTCTCTCTCTCTCTCTCTCTCCCCACGTCCCATACCCACTGTTGCCCTTGGAAATAAATAAAAACATCATCATTATCCTCACCACCACCACCATCATCATTTGTGTGTGTGTGCGGCGCGCGCGCGCGCGTGTGTGTGTGTGATCAGGTGCGCGATCTTCAATGTACATTCGGTTTGTACACACACACACACACACACACACACACACACACACACACACACACACACACACACACACACACACACACACACACACACACACACACACACACTCACACACACACACACGCTTATATATATATATACATATATATATATATATATACATATATATATATATATATATATATATATATATCCTTACATATTACTGTCTTTCCTGTGGCCTGTGTGCGATGCATGATGTGTAGGTGCTGTTCATTAGGTGAAGGTCTGTGTAACCTGTACACAGATGCTGGATGATATTCTCTGCCCTTTGTTGTTGGTGTACGTTCCCCAGCTTAACACCCTGGGGATCACCCACAATATACACTGTCTTACTCATCACACCCCCCCCCCCCCCCAGCACACCCCGGCCTACCCCCCCCCCCCCCAGCACACCCCCTCCCCCGGGCATGCCGGGGACCTGGCAGCATAAATAACATCCCCGCCTTCTGAAAATTATGTGCCAGGAATTCCCTCTTTTCTATCCCTCTCTTTGTTTCTACCTTGTTTCTTTTCTTCCCGTCACTTCCATCTCGTCTATTTTCTACCTTGGTCCATTCTCCTGCCTTTTTTTTTCTCTCAGAAAGACTTATAAATTAACAACTCTGTCCCACGTAGGCAGAAGTCGCGTGTGCGGGGCTTGACTTGTCAGGTGCTTAATAACGGCAGCGCAACGCATTTTCGCTCATATTGTGGACCCATACTGAAGGCCACAGTCTGCCTACTCATCTGCGAAATATAGATAGGACTTTATTCGTCGAAGATAGGATTTTTATCTTCGAAGATAGGACAACAATAGTTGCTGTCTGAGCGTTCAACAAAGAAGGAAAGAAAGAAAGGAAAATGGGTATAACCCCAAAACTTATTTTGTATCTTTTTTGTATTTTGTACCACTTTATGTCACAGCAGATTTCTCAGCTTGAAATTCGGGCTGCTCTCTCTCCCGGGGAGAGCGCGTCGCCACAAGTGCAGCACCTACCCACCTTTTTTTTTTCTTTTTTCCTGCATGCAACTGTCTTTTCCAGGTGTGGACCTACTAGCCAAGAGGAACCTCAAGTCTGTGGAAGGCATCACCAAGCTTCACCCAAGGGCTGGCAGCTGCATTCCAACTTCTCCGGGGTCCGGGTGCCTCGCTCCAAGGCGGAGGACTTCCTCAACAAGCTTTACGGGGACTTCTCTCTCACCGTCCGCAGCCATCTCCTGAAGAACAGCGTGGGGTCTGTGGTGACCATGCGACACCCGCACCGTAAGCTACCCTTCGCCGACCTGCAGATCGACCTCGTGCGGAACGTGCTGACCTTCAGGTACCTAGGGGTCAAGTCCTTCCAGCGGGTGGAGGTGGCCGGGGTGTTCCCGGAGACGCCGTGGTCCGGGCTGCGGGTGGATCTGCTGGGCAGGAGTCTGGCGGTGCGCGTGGACTGCCACCCCAGGGTCAAGGTCAAGCTGAGGCAGCCGTGGGGCGGGGCTCCGCCAGACGCCCACATGTACTTTGGGGACAGCCGACGCAACAGGCCGGGTTTGAGAGGTAGTTGGATGTGGGTGTAGGGTGTGTGCGTGCGTGTGCGTGGTGCGTGCGTGTGTGTGTGTGTGTGTGTGTGTGTGTGTGTGTTTGTGCTGGGTGTGTGTGTGGTGTGTGTGCCTGGTGTGTGTGTGTGTGTGTGTGTGTGTGTGTGTGTGTGTGTGTGTGTGTGTGTGTGTGTGTGTGAGAGAGAGAGAGAGAGGTGTGAGTGTGGTGTGTGTGTGGTGTGTGTGTGTGGTGTTTCCTGGGTGTGGGTGTGGGTGTGGGTGTGGGTGTTGGGTGGATTCTGGGTGGTGTGAGGTAGGGTTGTGTTAGAGCGTTGAGTTTGAATCTGAAGGTAGCTGAAGGAGCGGGATTGCCTCTCTGTGTGTTCAGTAATCTGTTTGTGGGGATTTTTCTCCTGGGGTGTTATTTTGTCTGGCCACCCTCTACTGAACGTTCCTTCATATGAGACTATAGACTGAGGTCCTGCTGTGAATATATATCAGACATATTGTGCACATGTTAAAGTCTATCTATATTTCGAGAAGAGAAACCAGCTGTGGCCTTCAGTATGGGTGACACAGTCTTGCCCAGCATGCGTCCTGCTACCTGGAGAGGGATGGGCTCCGCCAGTTTCAGCTGCCCCACCACACACTGCCTGAAACATTCACTGCAGTGCAGTGCCCCAACCACTGACTCCTCAAGGAGTTATTCAGGCAGAAATCAGTTGGGATATTATTTTGAATTGCATGCCAGTTGTTATTGCTTTGTTATTTTTATCTTATCATCATATCATCATCATCATCATCATCATCATCATCATCATCATCATCATCATCATCATCATCATCATCATATTTTATACTCAATAGTCTTTGCTAGCAGTAAATGTGGACATACAGGTAGTGTGACTGGAAGATTTGAAGCGTGACATAATCTTCTAAATGAATGGTAAATTAAATTTTTTTGCATGAAAATGCAATTTTGGGTGTATCTGCATATGACTGATGCCTAAACACTAGCTTAAACAATGTTTTGGTTGGTTTGTTTCAGGGGCTGGTCTTCAAAGCTGTGATGACTGTGCAGGGAAGAACAGAAGCACCAGAGTGTGCTCAGTTAGCTGAGGGAGACCAGCTGGGTAAGTCGAACACGACAGACAAAACATTTTTGTGTGTGTAGCTGTCAAGCACTGGTCCAACTCTGCTAGTGTAAAGCCTCTTGAGATTTGTGGTGTAATGTGTGCATTGTAGATCGTTCCTACCAGCTTTTGTCATGAGGGCAAGTCGTATTTTGGAACTGGCTTCTGACTTTTGTGGTCTGCTGCTTCATGTTAGTCACAGGTTGGTGAGCCTGTGTAAGATACAATGGGGTTGGGGGAATGTTCCTCCCAAGACCCTCTGAGTGATCAGTGGTCTGAAGGTAACTGATCTGCCTAGAAAGCGAAAAGTCTAGGCTTGAAGTCTGCTTTCGTTCGGTCCCTGTTCGGGCCCCAAATGTTTCCCATATCCATTACACCAAGAGCGAGGACCCGGGTACTAGTCTTTCACTTGAGACGATAAACCGATGTCCCGTGTGTTACACATAATTATTTAGCGCACGTAAAAGAACCCACAGCAACAAAAGATATGTCCCGGGCAAAATTCTGTAGAATAAAGCCACTCTGATGTGGAAACAAATACAGTTGCAGACAGGAAAAAGAAAAAAAAACAAGGAGTAATGGGTGTCGCTGCTTTTGGCGTCCAAGCGCTCTCCCGGTGAGAACAGCCCGAATTTCATGCACAGAAATCCGCCATGACTTGAAGTGGTGTAAATAAAAGAAGGAAATAAAGAAATAAGACCCGTCCATACAGCAGAGATCAGTACCTGCTGGGACCATAGAACGCTCTCCTCGCTGCTTTATCTTCCTTGTCCCTATAGAGGGTAGGCATTCATTTACCAGCTTGGTGAACTCGGGGACTGTACTGAAGCCAAGGCGCTCATGAACGGTCACCCATCCACTCGGTAACCCACACTCAACGCTGCATAACCTGAGCTTGGAGAAAGTGACTGCTGTGACAACTGAGCTATCCCGTCCCCCGATATAAAATAATAGTGATAGAGAATGTTGAAAAATAAATTATCCTTCAATTCCTTTGAAAGAAAAATTTTCAGAACCAATCAGAACAAAGCAACATGAATTGGGTTTCCTAGAGTTTCACAAACCCAGACCACTGTACATTACAGTTTTTCAGAAGAACTTTGGATCAGTGGAAAAATAACAATGATTTTGAGACTGTACCTCTCTCCACTCGTGGGGAGCGGGATAGCCTTGTGGTCCGCCCGACCCGGGTTCTATTCCCGTCGAGGGATGTTTTTCTCTGGAGTTAACATCAGTGCTGACTCCACTCTCCCCAAAAGTCCTTCGATGAGACTTAAACCGAGGCCCCGTGTGCCAACGCACGCAGAACATCTTGCGCACACGTTAAACCCTGTTCTGCAGGCCATTGTGTGCGGGTGGGAACAGATGACAAGATTTACAAAATGTAAACAGATGGGGACTGGATGTAAAAAATAAGAAGCACACAGTGCTTATTCCATTATCCTCGATATAAAAGAATGAATAAATAAATAGATAAATAAAAATAAATAAATAAATAATAAATAATAAATAAATAAATAAATAAATAAACAAATAAATAAATAAATAACAACACAGAACACTTTCTTTCTTTAACCCACAGTCCTCTGATAATCTTTTTTTTTTTCCCCAGTGGCAGACCAGCCCGTGGAGTCCAGAGACAGCTTCTCCTCCCAGGTGTCGGTGGAGGAACGGCTGGCCTTCCTGGAGCAGCAGCTGACCCAGTTGGTCAGCAGAGTGGACATGATGAAAGCACAGGTTGTCGCTAGTGTTTGGACTACGCCCTCGTCCAACCCTCAAACAGCAACTACTGTTGTCTTGTCATATCATGAGCGAAAAAGATTTGCAAAACTGCATACACACGGGGACTGGGTTTAAAAAAGCATATTATGAGTGCTTATTCCATTATCCTGGATATAAAAGAATAAATAAATAAATAAAAATAAATAAATATAATACATACATCATACATAATAATACCTTTTCCTTGCGCTGACGTTGATTTAAGACGCCTGATAAGTTAGGGCCAGTGCATGTGACTTCGGCATGGTGGCATGGGATTGTTTGATTGTCTTGGAATAGTCTATATTGTTCATGGTTTACAGATAGTACAAAGACTAAAGCTTGTGTAAATACTTTCAAGCCAGTGTGTGCACAGATTAGCATGCATATGTTCACACATACTAGTGTACATGTACATACATGCACTTTTATGCACATGGGCGTACGCACATGCACACACGCATGCAAGCGAGAGAGAGCGCACGCACACACCACACAAACGCACGCATGTACGCACGCACCCACGCTACACATGCACGGACTCACACAAACATAGATGTAGACAGACGCTGGCACATATCACACACACACAGGCACGCACGCTACACACGCACGCACGCACACAAACATAGATGTAGACAGACGCTTGCACATATCACACACACACACACACACACACACACACACACACACACACACACACACACACACACACACACACAACATACACACACACTGACACACACACAACACACACACTGACACACACACTGACACACACACACTGACACACACACACCACCTCACACACACACATACACACACACACACACACACACACACACACACAACACACACACACACACACACACACCACACACACACACACAGCATGCATGCATGCATGTATACATAGGCCTACATACATACATTCACCCACCCACACGTGCAGGCATGACATCAGGCTTAAAAAAGAGACTCCTAATGACTAGATCTAGATGTAGCCAGAAAAGATGAAAAGCGAAAAAGATGGCTGGAAAGTGAAGATAAACATAAGGCACAACAATATTATTACAGTGTATTTCTCAGTTCTCTTACTTGTGTCAGCAGAGATGGTGTATGCTCTAAGTGCAGCTGCAAAACTGTTTATGAAACCAATTTTTGTTTACAGGCACGCGCGCGCACGCACACACACACACACACACACACACCCACACACACACACACACACACACACACACACACACACACACACACACACACACACACACACACACACACACACACACATTCATAGAGAGAGAGAGAGAGTGTGTGTATTGTGTATTGTGTATATGTGTGTGTGTGTGTGTGTGCTCGGCACCCCACGCATATGGTCATGTGTGTGAAAAAGTTACAAAGCACTTGCAATAAATAAGGAGCTTTCTGATACCTGTATGTTTCATTGACATGTATGCTACTCAAGTGAGAGTTTGTTCTTTCACTGAGTATAAAAGCACCCTAATACAGTCCATCTTTCAGGAAGTGACGTGGTCTGTATGACAGCATTGGTAAGTTACCTCAAGTCATAGTATGACTCACAGTGTTAGCCACAGAAACCGGATAACCGCTATGAGCTGGTCGACAGACTTTACTTTACTTTTAACTCAAGGCTACTATTCTGTTGTGTTCTTCCCTGTGGGGATGCCAGGGGCTCTTTCAGTATAAACAGCATCACCTCGCTCACCTTCTGGAAATTCTGTTCTAGAAATTCCCCCTTTTCTGTCGCCTTTGTTTCTGTCTGTCTGTCTGTCTGTCTTCTCTCTCTATCTCCTCTCCATCACTCTCCTCACCTCTCTCTCTCTCTCCTCTTTCTTTTCTCCTCCTCCTTCTCTCTCTCTCTTCTCAAGAAAATCTGTTAGATCTAAATATTTTCTGGCATATTTCATTTCACTTTTTTTATTACGAACTGCCCTGAAGTCAGAATGTGTCAGCTGAGGCCAACAGGGCAGACCTCCTGCAAGTCACAAGCACAGGAGAAGACCAGGCACTAATATGCATCCATCCAATATGGCCGTGTAGAGGCTGGCCAAGACATGCAGAAGAATTCAGTTTTGTATGACCCCCCCCCCCTCCCCTGTTCCCGTTCTCTATCTTTCTTCAGGTTTTTCTGTTATTTTTGTAGAACCGGGAGCTTACTTCAGTTTTCTTCTGACCCCCCCCCCCCCCTCCCCTGCCTCCCCCTGTCCCCATGGTCTCAT
>CM060327.1:36772616-36776561 GCA_030674155.1 Stramonita haemastoma | reverse complement strand
TCCAGTCTCTGTGTGCATGCAGTTTTGTAAATTTTGTCATCTGTTCCCACCAGCACACAATGGCCTACTCTTCTGAAAAGCAGAATGGGTTTTAACATGTGCGCAAAATGTTCTGCGCGCGTTCACACACGGGATCTTGGCTTATGGTCTCATCCAAAGGACTTTTGGGGAGAGTGGAGTCGGCACTGATGTTAACTCCAGAGGAAAAATCCCCTTGAACGAGATTTGAACCTAGGTCAACAGATCACCTAAACCGTCCTGCCATCTTCCTTCTTAAAATGAAATGAATCCTTGGCACTGAAATTCACCTGCAGCACGAACGCTTGCATCATTTTCTCTGAAAGAGAAATCATACCCATGTCATGTTGAAGTTCATGATGAAATGCCAGAGGCCAGGACTGTATGGACTTTCAGGTCATCCCTCACACTGCATGCTGAAAACAGGACACTGCAACATGTTGGTATTGTTGGCAAAGATTTTGAATTAGACTTTTGCCATACCTAAAGAAGGACTCCCTAGGACTTACAGGAAACAGAAATGAATAAATAGGAAAAGTAATCATGTAAAGTTTGTTTCAAAGATTATGCAGTGTGTGTGTGTGTGTGTGTGTGTGTGTGTGTGTGTGTGTGTGTGTGTGTGTGTGTGTGTGCGTGTGTGTGTGTGTGTGTGTGTTGTGTGTGTCTGTGTGTGTGTGTGTATGTGTGTGTGTGTGTGTGTGTGTGTGTGTGTGTGTGTGTGTGTGTGTGTGTGTGTGTGCGTGTGTTTGTGTCTATGTGTCTGTGTGTGTGACTGTGTCTGTGTCTGTGTGAAGGAGTGATATCCTCTGTATGTGTCAATAAAAAAAAACACATTCAATTTTCTTTTCTCTAAAAACCTGCTCTCTGTCTCAGGGCTGGCTTTAACTGCCACGGTTACGACCGTCGGGGCTACGACGTGTACGGCATCCTACGAGGCTTCCAGTACAAGTGCCGACCCCTGACCCGCCTCCGCTGCCAGGCCTTCGAGCTACGCCGCAAAGTGGAAGTGGTGCGCTTCACACCCGGTAAACAGTGCTCCGAAATCCACTGCGAGGAAGAGTGCCGGTGCTTCCACGGCAACAAGACGTACAGCATCGGAGAAGAGTTCCGCTCGGGGTGTCAGAAATGCATGTGCATGGAGGGAGGCCACACCGTGTGCGTGTGCGACTACGCGGCGAAGCGACGCGAAGTGCGGGAGCTGTCCCCAGTAGAGATGCAGCAGTACCAGGCCGCGGTGCGGAACCTGACCTCCCACACGGGGTACCCCTCGCGCTGGTTCCACTTTGCTCGCCTGTACGCGCACCACAAACCCCAGGCGGTGGGCTCCCCCGCCTTCCTGCCCTGGCACCGCACCTTTCTCCTGGAGGTGGAGCGAGAGCTGCAGGCTGTGGACTGCTCCCTCTCCATCCCCTACTACGACTGGACGCTGGACGCAGGGGACCCCACGCGCACCCTCGTCTGGGCCGCCCACATGTTTGGCGGGAACGGGCGCTGGGACGGGTGCGTACGCTACCACCCCTTCAAGCCCTACCACCCCCCTCTGCTGGCGCCGTGTTTGCGTCGGCGGTTTTAACGCCAGCGTCAGTCTTCCTGACGCCGTGAACGTGCAGCTTGCCCTGAACGAGGAGGATTACGACCGCTTCAGGCTGCACATGGAGGTGTTTGTCTCCCTGCTGCAGAGCTTCGTAGGGGGGCATATGGAATCCGACCTGGCCCCTTACGACCCCATCTTTTACTCCCTCATGGCCTATGTCGACAAGCTGTGGGTGGACTGGCAGAACAAGTACCCGGACGGTCTCCTGCGCTACCCCTCCGAGCTGCGCTTCCTGCCCATGGCTCCGTTTGGGGCCACGCCTGACGACGTGATGGACGCCAGGCTTCAGCTGTGTGTGGAGTACCTGCCCCTGCTAGGTGGCACCCCCTGCAACACCTCGGTGGTGTAGGAGCTTCGGCTACGACGAGCAAGGGTACGATCGCCATGGCTACAACCGGAACGGGTTTGACCGGGACGGTTACAACATGGAGGGGGTGGACAGAGAGGGTAACACCGATGAGAGAGGGGTGTACAACTCTTTCGGCTACAACCGACAGGGCTACAGCCGGTCGGGTTACGACCCTACAGGGTTCGACCGCTACGGGTTTTACGTCGACTCTTACAACCTGGACGGTTTCAACGCCCAAGGTTACGACCGGTCTGGGTACGACAGGTACGGGTTTGACCGGGAGGGTTACAACCCCTCAGGGTTCCATCGCAACGGCAGTGTGCGCGTGAACGTCAGGCTGAACGGGGACATGTTCGATTCGTACGGCTACAACGTGGACGGGTTCAACAAGTTCGGCTTTGACAGGGAAGGCTACGACGCGTTTGGGTTCGACAGTAAAGGGTTTAACCGCAGGGTGTGTAACTACTACCACATCGGCCCCGCCTACATCCTGGTGAAGAAGATTGTGGAGGACAAGCTGAAGACTTTGGACGAGGAACAGATCAGACTCATTCCTCGCATCTGCCCGCCGCTCTCTTCGCTGCCCGAGTACCAGCTTCGAAACAACTGGCTGTACCGCAACGAGCAGGGCGACCTCGTCGAGGTCATCTACACCACCCAGCGCCAGGGTCACGGGATCAACCCTACGTGACCTCACGCAACACCAGCGTGCTGCCCTCTGGAGGCTGGCGTCCCGTTCCGCCGGATGCAAGGTAAACGCTGCCAACCTCCCCCACCCTCTCCCCCCTCTCCCCAAATACACGTTTAAAAATGTAAGAATTGTACAAAATGAGATATGTGACGCAACATCACGAAATAAGTCGCAATATGCCTGACCCTATTTTCTGCTAGGAGCCATTTTTAGGCAGGTGGGAGTCAGGTTGTTGATTTTCTTAGATTTTTGATTGATTATAAAATTAAAGCCAGTCTTCTGTCTTGTACTGAAGTATCAAGGTGTAATTTTGTTTCCTTTTGTTTTAAAATTCGTTAAAAAAAACACACAATCCACGTCCTCATTCTGACCACCTATTATGATGAAAAACTTGTCAATTTCCTGTTTTGTCATTCCTACAGTCTGTCTGTGTGTTTGGTTTTACAGGCTGTGTTTTGTGACCCATGCATACACGCAGTGTGATGTGGATCAGCCCCCTGTGGAATGTCCTGTGGACCTGTGTGCTGGCTACACTTGTGCAGGTAAGAGTGGTCATCAGATCAGGTACACTATGTTTTCAATTGCTTTTTTATGTTCAGAGCCTGGTGTGTGTTTGAACTGTTTCTTTATGCAATTATTTATTGTCTTTCAAAGCCACCTTTGAACTCGTCAGAGAATTTGGGGGGGGGGGGGGGGGGGCATTCCTCAGCTCATGCTCTAGTGTCTATCAATAGTGAAATTTCTGCATAATTATGTGACCATTGCCCACCCCCACCCCCACCCCCTTTCATTAAGGTCATGAGATGAAAATTAAGTCTTCTTCAGGCTCGGAAAAAAGAAACTTATTGCCTGTCTTATATATCTCTCTCTTCTTATTTACTTTTTTTTTTCTCCTCTGTATTAAGGGGGTGGGGGGGTATGGAATCCCTCTAGTCGTATTGATTGTGAAATTCACTGTTTTTGAATAAACTGAGGGTGTTGTGCTGAACAGATAAAAGATGTTTGACTTCTAATACTAGGAGCCCGGATTTCAGTGACAAGTATCATTATTTATTTAGTTAGTTAGTTATTCTTTTATATCAAGGATAATGGAATAAGCACTCATGTGCTTTTTTACATCCAGTCCCCGTGTGCATGCAGTTTTGTAAATCTTGTCATCTGTTCCCACCGGCGTACAATGGCCTACTCTTACAAAAAGCAGAACAGGATATCGTTGTCACAGCTGCACCCTGTCCACTTAGGAAGGGGGCAGTATTTTTTCTGATATCCCAGTTAGCTGAAAGATAGTGATTT
>CM060327.1:36760116-36767616 GCA_030674155.1 Stramonita haemastoma | reverse complement strand
TACACTTCTACATCTTTACTTCATACCACACTGGCAATACACCTTTACATCTTTACTTCATATCACACCATCAATACACTTCTACATCTTTACTTCATATCACACCATCAATACACTTCTACATCTTTACTTCATACCACACTGGCAATACACCTTTACATCTTTACTTCATATCACACCATCAATACACTTCTACATCTTTACTTCATACCACACCATCAATACACTTCTACATCTTTACTTCATACCACACCATCAATACACCTTTACATCTGTACTTCATACCACACCATCATTACACCTCTACATCTTATAATCCACCCATGGTGATCCTGTTTCAGCGTGGAGAGACGCGATGTGAGAAGATACGCTGCCCTACACCAAACTGCCAACATCCTTACACCCCTGACGGTCACTGCTGTCCCATCTGTCAAGGTCAGACCTTTTTAAAAAAATTGTTCATCATTCATTTATCCTTTTTTGGTTTTTATTTATTTACAATATTAATGATTTTAATAGTATGTATTAGAAATGTGTGATATTTTCTCTATATATCTCCACAAGCTAAACTAGGGAGGAAAGAATGGTTTTGCCTTGTCATCAGCTAACTCAAAGTTTTAACACTCTTGATTTTTTAAATGTCATGAAATCACTTGAAGTAACTGTTTGGGGGTTAAACAACTCATATATATATGGGCTGGAAGTTGTGAGATGCAAGGGTGGAAAAACCAGACGGGGCTGTGTGAGTTAAAGAGAGGTTGGGGTTTTTTTGGTTTTATTTTCATTCCTCAGCTAGAGCTTCAAGGTTCACCAATGGTGAGATTTTGCATATGTGACTATTTTGGCCCACCTTGAAGGTAGACATATTCTGACTTTGGAGAAAGAAGATGGTGTTGTAGAGGTTAGAGCTGAAATGTTCACCAAGGATAAGACTTTGTGTACACAACCATTTACCCACCATGATGATAGCTGCTTGCATTTTGACTTTTGGGGGATGATGTCTAAGCATAACACAAGTATGCTAACAGGGTAGGCGTTGTTTTGTTCCAGAGTGTTTTTACCAAGGTGAGGTGTATCGGGACGGGGACCAGTTCAAACCCGAGGCCTGCTCCACCTGTACCTGTGAACGGGGGTCGGTCAGGTGTGCCCAGCAGGACTGCCCACCTGCGCGCTGTGACAACCCCATCACCCCGCCCATGGCCTGCTGTCCTGCCTGCGACTTGGGTCAGGGTTCAATTCTTGGGTGTTAGGTGTTGATGTTGGTGGTAGTGGTGTCAGGGGTTTTTTGTTTGTGTGTTGTGTTTGTTTTTCGATGTGTGTAGTAGGGTTGTCTGTTGTGTGTCTGTTGTGTGTTTTTGTGTCTTTGGACCTGTATTTGTCAATGTTTTTGTTACACACACACACGCACGCACGCACGCACGCACGCACGCACGCACGCACACACACACAACACACACACACACACACACACACACGCATACACACATACATACATACACTCATACGTGAGCACGCACACATTCTTTGAATGTGACACACTTTCATCTTTTTTTGTGTGTGTGTCTAATATCACTTCGAGTGAACAGACGTTAAACTGAAGAAAGTACACACACACACACACACACACACACTGACTCCCTCCCTCTCTCCGTCTCTTCCCTGTTTGCAGACTGTGACTACGAAGGTCAGGAGTACCCCCACAGCGGAGACTTCACCCCCTCCTACAACCCCTGTCTGAACTGCACCTGTAACAACTCCATCGTTCGCTGCCGACCCCTCTACTGTCCCCCCGCTGCCAGCCTGCCCTGCCCACGACCCCTGACCCCTCCAGGTCAATGCTGCGCCACCGTGTGTCCTAGTAAGTAGGAGGATGATGATGATGTTTATGTTTATGAGGATTATTGTAATGGTCATCATGATGATGATGATGGTTATGAGGATTATTATGATTGTCATGATGATGGTGATAATGTTCATGAGGATTATTGTGATAGTCATGATGATGATGATAATGGTTGTGATGATTATTGTGATCGTCATGATGAGGGTGATAGTGGTCTAAGTGATGGATAGGGGCGGTTATATCAGTGATGTTGTTGATGATGATGATAGGAAAAGGATGATGATGATGATGATGGTGATGATGATGATGATGATGATGATGATGATGATGATGATGATGATGATGATGATGATGTTAGGTAAAGAAGGATCATTTTGATGATGACAATGATAATGATGATGATGCGACGATGACAACGACAATGATAATGATGTTCTGCATGCATTTGCACATGGCCTTGGTTTATAATCTCATCCAAAGGACTTTTGAAGGAGTCATGTAATTACTAATGCTAACTTCAGGGGAAAAAGTACCTTGAACACGAGTCTCAGGTCTGGCTGTCATTTGTGAACCCAATGCTCAAACCACTAGGCTACCCCCCCCCTCCCGTCTGTTTTATTTGTATGAATCTGTATGATATGAATAAAAGACCTCAGTTTGGTTAAAAACTCCATCATACCTGGCTTTCTTATGCAGTGTCACATCAAATCCATTATATGATATAATAGTTATAATACAGTGTTTGTATGCATTGTGTAGAATGTAGCTACGAAGGTCGGGAGTACGATGAAGGTCAGAGCTGGCCATCGTCCCAGAGCCCGTGTGAGGTGTGTGAGTGTCGCGGGGGGCTAGTGGACTGTCGACAGCAGAAGACCTGTTCCCAGCAGTGCTCCCATGGTGTGCCCACTGTGGACGGCTGCTGCTCTACTTGTACAGGTGAGTTCAGAGGGAAGGTAAAATTTTAAAGTTTTTTTTTTTTACTTTTGTGTTTATGTCGTTGGTACAAGTTGGTTTAGAGGAGGAGATAATTTTTATTTCATTCTCTTTCTTTCTTTTCTTTCTTTCTGTCTTTCTTTTTTTTTGTTTAATTGTTTATCTGTTTATTTATTTGTGTTTTTATCTGTGAATTGCTTGTTTTATCTGTATTTCATTTATCCTTTTGTGCAGGCTAATTTAGCTAAAAGCTAATTTTTCAGGGGGGGGGGAGGAGGGGGGCAGTGTTGGGGTTTTTTGTTATTCAACCTATTATATGTAGTTTCCCCTTTAGGGATACCAAGAACCTGTTAGTATAAATAACATCCCAACCTGTTGGAAATTCTTTGCTAGGAAATCCCTCTTTTCTATCCCTCCCTATGTTTCTGCCTTGTTCCTTTTCTTCCTGTTACCTCCGAGTCTACTGTCTGCCTTCTTGGTCCATTCTCCTGCCTTTTTTCAGGAAAGACTTCAAAGGTAAAACAATTTTCTCCCCCACCAAAGTCGGATGTGCTGGGCTTTGCTTGTCAGGTGCATAACAGCTGTGTGGTGTATTTTCACTCATATAACAAACAACTGTAATTATTTTATGAGTGTTCAACGAAGAAGAAGTTTACAGCCAACATTTGTTCAGACTCCAAATACTCCCTGTCCTTCAGCTGACATTTCAAAATGAGGTCCAGTGTATGGACTCATGCATATAGAAACAATCTGGAGCAGGAGGTAAATTGTGTGTGTGTCTTTTTTTGAAGAATGATGGACCATCACATGCTGGGAGGAACAGTCAATGAAAAAACAAACCCAAACAAGCATACTGTGTTGTCATGTGTAGACATCATCTCCAAAGATGGAATGTGGGGACCCTAGTGACAGGAAAATAGTCAATATGCATGCATGTGTGTGCATGTGCGTGTGCATGTGTGTGTGTGCATGTGTGTGTGTGTGCATGTGAGTGTGTGCATGCGCGTGTGCTTGTGTATGTGCACACAAGCACCTTGTCTCTACATGCATGCATGTGTGTGTGTTTGTGTGTGCAGACTGCCTGTATGAAGGCAGGATCGTGACGGAAGGTCGGAAGATGATCATTCCAGGCAACCCCTGTCAGGAGTGTTTGTGTCGTCGTGGCAACCTGCAATGTCAGCCCCAGCCTCCCTGTCAGAGACTGCCCTGTGCGCTGTCTGACCTGCCCACCGGCCGCTGCTGCCCTGTGTGTGTGGGTGAGTGAGTCCGGGGTTTGAACCTGTGTTTGGGTTTAGTTGTGTGTGTGTGTGTTCAAATTTTGTTGTTTGTAAGTGGTTGTGTGTGTGTGGTGTGTGTGTGTGTGTGTGTGTGTGTGTGTGTGTGTGTGTGTGTGTGTGTGTGTGTGTTTAGTTGTGTGTGTGGGTTTGAACTTGTGTTTATGTTTAGTTGTGTGTCATGTGTGGGTGAGTCTGTGAGTTTGAACTTGTGTGTGTGTGTTTAGTTGTGTGTGTGTGTGTGTGTGTGTGTGTGTGTGTGTGTGTGTGTGTGTGTGTGTGTGTGTGTGTTTGTGTGTGTGTGTGTGTGTGTTTGTGTGTGTGTGTGTGTGTGTGTGTGTGTGTGTGTGTGTGAGTCTGTGAGTTTGAACTTGTGTTTATGTTTAGTTGTGTGTGTGGATGTGTCTGTGGTTTGAACTTGTCTTTGCATTTAGTTGTTTAAGTAAAGGTAAAGGTGTTCCCATAACCTATACAGTCATTGGGGAGTGAGGCATCAGAGACCTCAGCTTCTCCAGGAGCCAGCATATTTAGGGTGATTATTGCTGTGTTGTTGTTGTTGTTTGCAAGACTTTATGATTATTGCTGTGTTGTTGTTGTTGTTTGCAGGGTGTGATTACCAGGGGCGAGAGTACAGGTATGGAGAGGTGGTGTCACAGACGGAGTGTGTTCGCTGTGTGTGTGAAGAGGGTGAGTACCACTGTCACACCACTGTGGTCTGTTGTCAGGGAAAGAACTTGCTAGATCATTATCTGCTGATGTGTGTGGGGGGGGGGGGGGGGGGGAGGGGGGGGGGCTGGGGGGGAGTTGCATGTGTGTGTGTGAGAGAGAGAGTGTGTGTGTGTGTTGTGTGTGTGTGTGTGTGTGTGTGTGTGTGTGTGTGTGTGTGTGTGTGTGTGTGTGTGTGTGTGTGTGTGTGTGTGTGTGTGTTATTTTAGTATGTGTGTTAGGATAAAACATCAAAGATTATATTTTATAACTATTGAAAGTAATGTTTATTTTTTATCTGTGGGAAACATCTTGGGGGGTGGGGGGGGGGGATTGGGATTTTTTTTTTAAGAAATAAGGAATTACGCAATGTAAAATCATCTTGCTTTATTTTTTTCCAAATGGATTTAAAGAAGAAAAAGAAGAAGAATGAAGCAGAAAGAAAATAGATAAGAAGAAAAACAAAGAAAAATAGAATAACTGGCTTTTTGCCTTTGAGGGGAATTGGAAATGTATGAGATATGTTTAAAAAAAAAACAGAAAGGAAAAGAGAAATAGACAAGAAGATAACTAAAAGATGGTGCTGAATGGCCTGCATGAACGAGGTATCCTTAAGTAAAAAAGGAAGAAATTGATTTGATTGATTGATTGATTGATTGATTGATTCTTTTATATCGAGGATAATGAGACAAGCTCTCTTGTGCTTTTTTACATCCAGTCCCCGTGTGTATGCAGTTTTGTAAATGTCATCTGTTCCCACCGGCACATGATGGCCTACTCTTACGAAAAGTGGAACAGGATTTAACGTGTGCACAGGATGTTCTGCGTGCATTCGAAAAAGAAAAAGAAAATGAGCACAGCAGAAGAGAAGGAGAAGAAAATATCAAGAAGATAAGTAGTAGTGGAAGAGAAGAAAAAGAAGTAGAAGAATAGGAAGAAAATAAAAAGTAGAAGAAAAAAAAGAAGTAGAAGAAAAAAGAAGTAGAAGAAAAAAAGAAGTAGAAGAAATGAAAAAGAAGTAAAAGAAGAATAAAAAGAAGTAGAAGAAGAAAGAAGTAGAAGAAAAAAAGAAGTAGAAGAAATGAAAAAGAAGTAGAAGAAGAAAAAAAAGAAGTAGAAGAAGAAAAAAAGAAGTAGAGAGAATGAAAAAGTAAAGAATGAAAAAGAAGTAGAAGAAGAAAAAAGAATGAAGAAGAAAAAAAAAGTAGAAGAAAAAGAAAGTAGAAGAAAAAAAAGAAGTAGAAGAAATGAAAAAGAAGTAGAAGAAGAAAAAAGAAGTAGAGAAGAAAAAAGAAGTAGGAAGAAGAAAAAAGAAGAGAGAAAAAAAAAGTAGAGGAAATGAAAAAAAGTAGAGAAAAAAGAGTAGAGAAATGAAAAAGAAGAGAAGAAGAAGAAAAAAGAAGAGGAAGGAAAGAAAAAAGGTAAGAAAGAAGAAGGAAGAAAGAAGAAAGAAAAAGCAAAGAAAGAGAATAGGATAAAGATTATTCATTAAAAAAAATTCTCTCTCTCTCTCTCTCTCTCTCTCTCTCTCTCTCTCTCTCTCTCTCTCTCTCTCTCTCTCTCCCTCTCCCTCTCTCTCTCTCTCTCTCTCCCTCCCTCTCTCTTGCATCAAAGTTTACGAGAAGTTTTTTTTTTAGGGGGGTGGGGTGGGGGAGGGTGCATCCTTCCATTTTTGCCCCTGAAACTGTATTGTGTTCTAAGGCCAATGTACATTAAACAATTTCAGTGTTCAGTGTTCTCTCTCTGTCTCAGGTCAGATCATGTGCACGGACAAGCAGGATCGCTGCCCTCCAGTGCAGTGTCAGAACCCGCGGCAAGTGGCGGGGCAGTGCTGCCCTGTGTGTGAGGGCTGTGACTACTACGCTCGCTACTACGAGGACGGCCAGAGCTTCGTGTCCCCCAGAGACGCTTGTCAGAGATGTGTCTGCCAGGTCCGTTTAGTTATCAGCTCGCTGGGGGTGGGGTGGGTGGGTGGGGGAAGGGGTTCATGGTGAGGTGAGGGGGTGTATGTCTTCAGCGACTATTTTCCACAGGTCTTTATTAAACCACTGATGTTGGTGGCAACAGAGAGGCTGTATGATCAGTGGCTTTCTTTCCCACTCATGGAATTCCACTTTACAGCTTAGTCTTTAAGTGATTGATGATGACTCTCCGACAAGGAGGCTTGACTTGTACGGTCCTTATGTGCTGCTGCAGCCCTGGGGGCTGGTTGGCCTTCAGAGAACATCTCCAATACTTCAGTTTTTCAACATGTATGTTGTTAATGATCATATGTATGAATATATGTATGCATACATTATTTTTATGAATACATTTAACATTCATGCCATTGATGGGGACAGGATAGTCTGGTGGGTAGAGCATTATGCTCACAATCTGATGGCCTGAGTTCAAGCCCAGGTTCCAGCCACCACCATCCATTCTTGAGGATTTTTCCCCTGGAGTTAATATCAGTGCCGACTCCACTCCCCCCTCCCCCCCAAATCCTACTGATGCAAGTATAAACCAAGGCCCCACATGTGAATGCACACAAAACATTTTGTGCACATATTAAGAATTGTTTGACGCTTCGGAAGAGTAGGCCGTTGCGTGCTGGTGGGAATGGATGGCAAAATTTACTCAACATGGGGTCTGGATGTAAAACGGTGTGCGAGTGCTTATTCCTGTAAATAAAAATGTACATGAAGACTATGTGATGCTGTGTCAAAGTCAAAGTCAAAATTTTATTTCCAGATGGTACTTTGA
>CM060327.1:36755187-36760016 GCA_030674155.1 Stramonita haemastoma | reverse complement strand
TTAGTTATATTGTTTTCATAGAAAAAATTTTCTTACCCATTTCTGTGTGGTGAAGTCAACAAGGTAAATTTCCCAGTACATAAAAAAAAACCCGTAAATACATTTTTTGAATAAAACGTATGAAAAAGGAGATAAAAAAAAAAAAAAAATTTGGGAACAGATTCAGAAATAAACCCTTTTGAAACTTTGGGGTTGATGTATTCTCATGATAGATTTCTTTTTTTAAAAAAAGTAAAAAAAAAATTCAAATTTCAATACTTCTGAAAACAAATTGAGTTTCAAAAACCCCCCCAAACGGAAGTTTAAAAACTTGTTACTTGTTAAAAAAAAAAGAAGAAGTAAACTTGAACTTTTTTTCTATGAACGTGAAAAAAAATTTCTTTTTGATTAAAACCAAAAAGGGGGGCCCCGGGTGAACTGCAACCCTCGAGCGTCCCCTTTCCCGCCCCCGGGCAGTCACCCGGCTACGCTGCCGGGAGAGTGCGGGGTCCCCGCTGTGACTTCTGTCTTTTACGAGCGTCGCTTTTTTCCGCAACATGCAGCGATTCCTGCTTCCTCAGGACACCTGTCAGCAGTGTCCTGTCAGGTGTGTGTGTGGTGTTTTTTTAAATTTATTTATTTTTTTTATTTTTTTTTCTATTTATTTGTTTATTTTTTTTATTTATTCTTTTAAAATTCGAGGATAATGGAATAACACTAATGTGCTTTTTTTACATCCAGTCCCCAATTGTGTATGCAGTTTTGTAAGTTTTGCTCTGTTCCCACCGGGTTATATTTGGGCCCACTCTTTCGAAAAGCGAACAGGAATTTTTAAAGTGTATGCAAACGTTCTGCATGCTTCGCACACGGGGCCCGGGGTTTTTAGCCCCATCCAAGGACTTTTTGGGGGGGGTAAGTTTTTGCGCTGATTTTAACTCCAGGGGGGAAAAATCCCTTCAACGGATTCAAACCTGGGTCGTCAGATTGGAGCACAATGTTTTCTAATGTGTGGGGTGTGTGTGTTTGGGCAGGAGGGGGAAAGGAAGGGTGCTGTGCCTGTGTTTTGAAATCCATGTGATGCAAAAGTGAGAGAGAAAGATTCTGACTGCATGCTTGTATAATTTGTGTTCGTGTGGTTGTTTAACTATACAAACATAAAAGTGGGAAAAGTTTTCAAAACATCACATAAAAAATTTCACAAAAACATCCTCATAAAAACCCTCCCCACCCACACCCAACATTCATTCCATCATCGCCGAAAACCCTTTTCCCCGCAGCAAGGGTATGACCTGCGACCCCATCACGTGCCCGACCCTGACCTGTGCCCAACCGATGCCCATGGCAGGCCAGTGCTGCCCGGTGTGCCCCAAACTGTGTGAGTACGAGGGACTGAGCTACGATGACGCGGAAACCTTCACCCCGCCCAACTCTCCCTGTGAGGAGTGCTTGTGTCGCCAGGGGCGCGTGCAGTGCAAGCGACGGATGTGCCCGCCCACGGTATGCAGGTACCCACGTCAGGAGGGATGTTGTCCGGCTTGTAATGGTGAGTTGGGTCTGTTGGGTGAGTTTTATTTGAAAATGTTTTGGTGAAAATTGTGGTTGTGGGTGAGTGAGGTGGGTGGGGGGGGTGTGGGTGGGTGTGGGGGAGAGTGTGGGTGTTTGTGGGTGTGTGTGTTTGTGCGTGTGTGTGTGTGTGTGTGTGTGTGTGTGTGTGTGTGTGTGTGTGTGTGTTTGTGTGTGTGTGTGTGTGTGTGTGTGTGTGTGTGTGTGTGTGTGTGTGTGTGTGAGAGAGAGAGAGAGAGAGAGAAATTGTGCATGCGTGTGTGTGAAAATAAGAGCACATTTAAAAAAAGAAAATCAAAACAATGTTTGTGTGTGTGTGTGTGTTTGTGTTTGTGTATATGTGTGTGTTTGTGTGTGTGTGTGTGTGTGCATGGATGTATGTGTGTTTGCATGTATGTATGTGTGTGTACATGTGTGTGTGAAAAGTAACAACACATTTATCAAAAAAACCCACCTCAAAACAACCCTGATAACAATGTTCAGGATGCAACTACTACGGAATCCAAGTCCCCAACGGGGAATCGTTCCCCGACCCCCAGAACCCCTGCCTCTCCTGCCGGTGCCAGTCAGGCGAGGTTCTCTGCCAGCCCAAGTCCTGCCCCACCGTGCCCTGCCGCCACCCGGCCCCCCAGGACTGCTGCCCAGCATGCATCGACTGCCGCTTCCAGGGCGAGACGGTGCGGAACGGCGTCATCTTCAACAACCCGCGTGACGAGTGCCAGCAGTGCCAGTGCGTGTCGGGCACCGTGGAGTGTCAGAGCAAGGTGTGTCGCGAGGTGACGTGTCGTCACCCCGTGCAGAGAGGGTGCTGTCAGGACTGCAACGCGTGCATGTACCGCGGGCGCAACTACAGCCAGCGGCAGACGTTCCCTGACCCGGACGACCCGTGCGGGGAGTGCGTGTGCGAGGACGGCACGGTGACATGTCGACGTCGTGACTGCCCGGCAGTGACGTGTGCCAACCCCACCCAGGGTGCCTGCTGCCCGGAGTGTCGCGACTGCCTGTCTCGAGACGGGCTGGTGCGGGAAGGGGCGAGGCTGCCGCACGCCACCGACCCCTGTCAGCAGTGCCGCTGTCAGCGGGGCGACATCGTCTGCTTCCCCAAAGACTGCCCCCGCGCGCAGTGTCGCTACCCCATCCGCCGCGGCTGTTGCGGGGAGTGCTCCGACTGTGACTACCAGGGGCAGGAGTATCGTGACGGCGCCATGTTCCCCGACCCTGACGACCCCTGCAGTTCATGTCGCTGCGTCGTGGGGAACGTCATCTGTCAGAAGAAGGCGTGTCCTGCCGTGTCGTGTCGTCACCCCGTGCAGGGGGCGTGTTGTCTGGAGTGCTCTCAGTGTCAGTACGGCGGTCAGCAGTACTCTGACGGGCAGCGCTTCACGCACCCCACTGACGCCTGTCAGACGTGTCAGTGCCAGAGAGGGGAGGTGCGCTGTGCAGCGCAGGAGTGCTCCCCCCCCTGTGTCCACCCTGTCACCCTGCCCAGCCACTGCTGCCCCGTCTGTAATGAGGGATGCTTCTACCAGGTGAGTTAGCAGTGGGTAGACACAGGTGGGTTTTGTTTTTTTTTTAGTTTCAAGGGTTGATTGATTTATTTGTTTATTTATTTTATTTATTTATTCTTTTATATCGAGGATAATGGAATAAGCACTTATGTGCTTTTTTACATCAATTCCCTGTGTGTATACAGTTTTGTCAATTTTGTCATCCATTCTCAGCGACACACAATGGCCTGATCCTCTGAAAAGAGGAGCAGGTCTTAACATGTGCGCAAGATGTTCTGCATGCATTCGCACACAGGACCTCATTTTATAGTCTCATTCAAAGGAATTTGGGAGGAGTGGAGACTGCACTTCAGGAGTATATATCCCCTTGAACAGGATTTGAACAAGTATCAGTAGATCGTGAGTGCAACATTCTAACCACCAGGCTATCCTGTCCCCCCTGCAAGGCATACGTTTGCATGTGCAAATTGTGGGTTATGTTACAACGAAAAAGTTAACATCTGGAGAAAAAAAAGGTGAATAGGGATTAAGAGGAGTTGCAGTTTTATACCTTCCCTTTTTAGGGTAGGGTAGGGTATGGTTTGGATTGGTATGGTATGGTATGGTATGGTATGGTATGGTATGGTATGGTTTGGTATGGTATGGTATGGTATGGTATGGTATGGTATGGTATGGTATGGTATGGTATGGTTTGGTTTGGTATGGTATGGTATGTATGGTGTGGTGTGGTGTGGTGTGGTGTGGTGTGGTGTGGTGTGGTGTGGTGTGGTGTGGTATGGTATGGTATAATAATAGTATGGTACGGTGCTGTGCGATACTGTGGTATAGGTGAAGACATGCACTGTAAGCCTACAATTCTCCAACACTCAGTAAAGCTCAGACGATACTGTGTGCTCCCCTCAGGGCCGGCTGTACCAGGAGGGGGAGGGGTACAGGCAGGAGTGCCAGGAGTGCCTGTGCTCCCAGGGGAGCGTGCGCTGTCAGCCCGTGGTGTGCCCCCCGGTGCGCTGCTCCCACCCAGTGACAGACGATGGGTGCTGCCCCAGGTGTGAGGACTGCCTGTACCAGGGCCGCCGCTACACCAACGGCCAGTCCTTACCTGACCGCAGCGACGTGTGTGGCGAGTGTTTCTGTCGGGTGAGTGCGTTTTGGGTCTCTGTGTGGGTTTGTTTGGGGTTTTTTGAGGGATGGGGGGGGGAGGGGGAGGAGGAGGGTGTGTGTTTGTGTCTCTGTGGGTTTTTTTTTAAAAGAGTTGGGGGGGGGGTTGAGGAGGAGGGTGTGTGTTTGTGTTTCTGCTGGGTTTTTTAAGGGGGGGGAGGAGGAGGAGGAGGTGGGTGTGTGTTTGTGTCTCTGTGGGGTTTTTTAAGGGGGGGGGGTGTTGAGGAGGGTTTGTGTTTGGGTCTCTGTGTTTTTTTTAAGGAGGGGGGGGATTGAGGAGGAGGGTGTGTGTTTGTGTCTCTGCAAGTTTTTTTTAAGGGGTGGGGGTGTTGTATTTGTGACTGTTATTGCGAGATCACTGATTCACCATTTATGTGTGTGGTTGATTTGGGGGGGAGGGGTTATTGTTTTTTTTTCGTTCATCAGCTAGAGCTCCAAGGTTCACCAATGGTGAGATTATTTGCACATGTGACTATTATATATATATATATATATATATATATATATATATATATATATATATATATATATATAATATATATATATATATATATATATATATATATTTGTTGTTGTTGTTGTCTTCAATTTAACGTCTGTTCACTCTAAGTAATATTAGAC
>CM060327.1:36717687-36752687 GCA_030674155.1 Stramonita haemastoma | reverse complement strand
AACTTTCACAAAGTGATGGCGTTGATATGACCTGTGTGGTCAGCAGGGCTATAAACATGATTGGATTTGATTGGATTGGTGTGTATGCATGCATGCGTGTGTGCATGTGTATATGCATACATGGGTGCATGTGTGTGCATGTGTGTGTGCGTGCATGCATGTGCATTCATGTCTATATGTATATGTGTGTGTGTGTTGTCAGAGCGGCAGTGTGGGGTGTGAGGAGGAGGAGTGTGGGGCGGTGTGCAGTCACCCTGTGCAGGTGTCAGGCTGCTGCCCCCTCTGTACCGACTGTCTCTACGAGGGCATCGTGCGCCCACAGGCCCTCACCTTCACCTCCGAGGTTGACCCCTGTCAGCAGTGTGTGTGTCAGGTCAGTTCTTGAACTGTGTCATCGTCAGATGTGCATTAGTTTACATGTCTGAGGTGTGTTTTCTAGTTGTGTGATTTTAATGTGTGGCAGGAGTGTTATCTTCCTGTTGTGTGTATTATCTATGTATGTCAGATGTGTTCTCTACCTGTTTTAGGTACGTTTTCTACCTGTGTTATGTGTACCTTTATGATAGGCAAACAGTTGCATGCACAAAATCTCACCACTGGTGAACCTCAGAGCTCTAGCCAAGGAATGAAAGAAAGAACCCTAAACTTGAGACTTAATAGACTTTGTTTTGAGTTTCGGGATTTTAGTTGTCATTTCAATTTATTCCAGTAATGAAATGGTTATTTTATGTAAAAAGATTCACTCTGCAGAGCTCAGTGATTAGAGTGCTCGCTTTCTCCAAGCTAAGGTTAAGCAGCATCGAGCGTGGTTACCAAGTGGATGGGTGATCTTTTGCTCATCTTAGTTTCAGTACAATCCCCCAGTTCACCTAGCTGTAAATGAGTACCTGCCCTCTTTAGGGTCAGAGAAGGTAAAGCAGCAAGGGAGATGCTGGCCCCTTGAGAAGCTGAGGTCTCTGACGCCTCACTCCCCTACAACCACACAGGTTGTGGAACACCTTTACCTACCTTTTACTATCCCTGCAGAGCAAACTTCTAGAGAGTGTGTCAGTTTTTAATTAATCATTAGAAGAAAAAAAACCATAATAGTAACTTGGGGTTGACTGGTAATCCTTCTGCTGCTTTACTGCCACTACTTCTACTACCATCACAGCAGCAGCAGCAGCAGCAGCTTCAATAGCATCAACACTCATCTCATTCATGGTACAGACAGCTGACTTTGTTGACAAGAAAAGACATGTAAAGGACATGTAAAAGACATGTAAAGGACATGTAAAAGACATGTAAAGGACATGTAAAGGACAGTTGGGTGTTAGACATTGAATGCTGTGTGATGTAACAGAGGGGTAACATCCAGTGTGTGTGTGTGTGTGTGTGTGTGCATGTGTGTGTGTGTGCATGCGTGTGTGTGTGTGTGTGTGTGTGTGTGTGTGTGTGTGTGTGTGTGTGTGTGTGTGTGTGTGTGTGTGTGTGTGTGTGTGTGTGTGTGATGTGACAGAGAGGCAGCATCCAGTGTAACACCATCACCTGTCCAGAAGTGCAGTGCCTCAACCCCATCAGAGTGGACCATCAGTGCTGTCCTACCTGCCCAGGTCAGGCTTCTGTGGGTGTGTGTGTATGTGTGTGTGTACACGCGCGCATGCATATATGCATGCGTGCCTGCTGTGGTGTGTGTGTGTGTTGTGGTTATCACCCTTCCTTGCACACTTCTATCATGTGAGTCACTTGTGCTCAGTGCTATGTTTGAAAACCATGAGTAAATAAAGTCTGTCTAGACAACACCACTGCCTCCAGTCCAGTGTAGGCTTGAATGAGGTCCTCAACAAGTCAGTCAAATCAAGTCAAGTCAAATTCTTTTATTTCAAGGATAATGAATAAGCACTCATGTGCTGTTTCACATCCAGTCCCCACCCTTATCAGGGATTACATCAATATAAAAACACTTCTAACTAACAACAACAAAATAAATAAATAACAAAAACAAGAGACAACACAAGAACAGTAACAAACAGAAGACAAGAAGCAAGGACAGAAGACAATAATAAAATAACAAGAGCATGCACGCATAGACCTAAAATAAGAAATAAACAATCAAATGGTGATTGTGATTTATAAAAACCCAGAAAAACTGATAATAAGTAAGTAGTAAACAAGTAAACAAAAAAAGCATTAAAAAGTTAGCAACTGATAACATCATCCCAACACCATCTGTCAACAAAGTTAGTCATACAGATCATATTTTGGTAAAAAAAAGGAGGAGAAAAAAACAACTTAACCAATATCCTCATTATGGGGAAAAGGTACTACCAATAACAAATTACACATTACAAACCCCTCAGTAAGCCCTCACTGTGATGCTACATGGTGATGATGACGTGTGTGCAGTGTGCCAGTTCATGGGTCAGACCTTCCAGGACAACTCTCGCTTCACGCATCCTGACGACGACTGTCAGACCTGCACCTGTAAGGTGAGACAGAGCCTCCTCTGAAGATGGGGTGTGGCTGCCTGTAGGGTGAGGTATTGCAAAAATTTCCACACACTCTTTCTTTTCATCACCTGCACCTGTAAGGTGAGACAGAACCTCCTCTGAAGGTGGGGTGTGGCTGCCTGTAGGGTGAGGTATTGCAAAACTTTCCAGACATGCACTCTTTTTAGCCAGTGATGCATGAGAACTGGCCGTGATACTCCAGTGTGGTAAATGAGGCAGAGTGCATGTTTTGGGTGACCCCCATAGGGTGTTGGATTCCTGTCTGTTGTCTCCCTTGATTCGAGTCATCAGTTTCTCCTGTAGGGATGCCAGGGGTCTGTCAGTATAACTAGCATCCCCACCTTCTGGAAATTCTTGGCTAGGAATTCCCTCTTTTCTATCCCTCATTTTGTTTCCTCCTTGTTCCTTTTCCTCCTGTCATCTCTTTCTTGTCTGTTTTCTGCCTTCTTGATCCATTCTTCAGCCCTTTTCCACCCAGAAAGACTTATAAGATAACAGTTCTTTCCCACAGCTGAAGTCAGATGCGCTGGGCCTGACTTGTCATATGCTTTACAGTTGCACAACATATTTTCTCTCATATGACAAACAACAATGGTTGCTGTCTGAGCATTTGACAAAGAAAAATATTGCCAATTATCAATAACATTTTTTTTATGAATGAATGTATATGTGTTGTGTTTCGCCAGTATTTTAAAAGTACCACTATTCAAAATTTATTTTTTATTTCATGAACACTCTGTGACATATTACTCATGAACGTTGGACAAAAATAATGCATTTTAAAACCATTTATACTGCTGCATGGTTATTGCTAGAGAGGAAAAAAAGAAAAAAATCAAATAAAAGAAAAGAGGGAGGGAGAAAGAGTCAAAAGCTGTTTAGTGTTAATCTTGGGTATACTCAAGAACAAGATGATAGATATGATTTGTCTGACATAAGTACAGACAGTATGTCAACAGCTACAGAGCCAAGCAATTTTTGACAGTTGAAGAACCAAGCACTTTCTGGTGTTTGTTCATTTGTCCCTTTAAAAAAAAAAGAAGTATTGTTTAGAATTATGGAGCTGGGACTCAGAGATCACAAAAAATATGTATGTGTTTTTTTTAGTCGCTTGTGAGGAAGTGTACAGCGAATGATCATCAGTACTGCTATGACCTCTGTTAACGCTTTTGCTGCTATCATATTTTGCTCAGGCACATGCTGGATGAAACAGAGAGAGCTTTGAATCATGACAAACAGCAATCGCCAACTGAGCATTGCTGACAACGTTTTTTATGACAAACGCTGTTCGTCAACAGCACAGTAAAGAGGTTAAACTGCAGCATTGTGACCTGTGTGTGTGTGTGTGGTGTAGGAGGGGAGGGTGGAGTGCGAGAAGGAGTCGTGTGTGGTGGAGTGCACCCATCCCCGCCAGGACGTTTGCTGTCCTCGCTGTGACATGTGCTCCTACAACGAAGTCGTCTACACCAATGGCCAGTCCTTCCAGCCTGACGACTGCAAGCGATGCCTCTGCCTGGTATGATGCTTGGGGGGGGGGGGGGGGGGGGGGGGGTAGAGGAGGAGAGGGTGTAATAGTTAGAGTGATGATTCCAGATATTTGGTAGAGGTAGGTGGTTAGAGCGTTGAGCTCGTGAGTTAACTGCATGTGTTTGAGCCACCACGGAGATGCCTGTTTGAGGGTGTTTTTTCCCTTGGAGTTAACATCATTGCCAACTCTGCTACCCCAAGAGTGCTTCAGATGAGACTACAAAGTGAGGTCTCATCTGCAGGGTAGAACATCTTGCAAACAGGCTAAAATCTGTTCTGCCTTTCAGAAGAGTATGCCAGTGAGAACAGAAGACAGAAGTTAAGAAAAAAGAAAAAAAAATGCATGCACAATGGTATCATGTTTAGACACCATCCCTGAAGTTGGAGTTATAAAACTTCACTATTTGTGGACCTCAGAGCTCCAGCTGAGAAACAGATAAAAAAAATATATAAAAATTGGAGTGAAATTGTCTTGTGGTGGAGTGGTGTGACTTGATGATACTTTAGGGTGTGGGGTTCGGTTACTGTCAGGAAGAAGTACTGTTAATAATTGTGACAATAAAAATGATGATTGGTGTGGGTGAGTGAGTGAGTGGGTGGGTGGGTGGGTGGGTGAGTGAGTGAGTGAGTGAGTGAGTGAGCGAGCGAGCGAGCGTGCGTGCGTGCGTGCGTGCGTGCGTGCGTGCGTGCGTGCGTGCGTGCGTGTGTGTACATAAATTTGTTTTATATGTTAAGTTTTTTTTCTCAAATTTACTTGGTTATCTTTGCAGACAAATGTATTTAAAATGTATCTTTGTGTCTTGGTGCTTTTGTGTTTGTATGTGAGGAGATGTTGCATGTAAAGAAAAAAAATCCTGAATAAAAAGTTTCAAAAATAAACCCAAAACTACCAATGATGATAAGTAAACAATAATGGTGTTGGGTGCACAGGATGGCAACGTGGTGTGTGAGGAAGAGAAGTGTCCGCCTGTGAACTGCCTTCTGACCGAACAACTGCCGGGCCAGTGCTGTCCTCAGTGCAAAGGTACAGCTGGTTTAGTGCTCATGTACCTTTTTGTTTAGTGCAAGTGCAAAGGTACTGCTAGTTTAGTGCTCATATACCCTTTTGTTTAGTGTAAGTGCAAAGGTGCTGCTTGTTTAGTGCTCATGTACTCTTGTTTAGTGCAAGTGTACTGTTGCATGCAGGTGTTCTCTCATCTCTCTCTTACTCATTGATTTTGATTTTTTTTTCTGCTTCATCTCCTGTGGCGCTCATGTTCTGCTGAAGACTGATAGAAAACATCCATCATTTATTTGATGTTAATAAAATGGAGCAAAGATGGGGTCACAAACACATCTAACAAATATGCAAAGATCAGCTAAATCTGTTCTGATTGGTTGTTTGTTAAAAGAGAAGTATGCCAAGACAGCAGTAAGGATTGGTGGTCTAGATTTAAATTACCTGCCTAAAAAGCAAGAAGTGTGGGTTTGACTTGTGCCCTAACTTTTCTCCTGTCCAGCTGACTCCACTCCAGTGGTGGTCTGGGTGCTGATTTTTCATAGGTGGCAATAAACTGTGGCACATCCCTAAATGGCTACCTTCATGGTGGGCAAAAATGGTTCCATATGCAAAAATCTCACCCATCGGTGAACCTCAGAGCTCTAGCCAAGGAAAGGAAAAAAAAAAAGCTAAAAGCTGCGGTACCATGTGTTCACATAAAAGAACCCACAGCAACATGAGAGTTGTCCTTGGCAAAATTCTGTTGAAGAAAGAAATTCTCATAGAGAAACAAATACACAGGCAGATGGGAGTGTTTTCTTTAATGAATGGTACTGCTCTTGTGGCAACACGCTCTCTCTGTGGGGAGAGCCACCCGTATTTCACACTGAGAAATCTGCTGTGACTGAAAGGGGTATATAATACAGTACAATGGTTAGCATGTAAACAAATTATGTTGTCTTAGCTAGACGCAAAATGTTCTAAGTTGCTCCTTTCTGATCAGGAATGTTCATGAATACACAACACATGTATAGCAAACATTCCTGTGTAGGATTGTGTGGACAGAGTGAGTTAAACCTGTTGAAACAGTTTTTATTTGGAGCCCTTCTCTTCTGTTCTCTCCTGTTCTCTCCTCTCCTCTCCTCTCTTCTCCTCTCCTCTTCTCTACCCTCCCCTCATATCCCCTCCCCTCCCCTACCCTCTCCTCTCCTCTTGTTGTGATAGCTCAGTGGTCAGAGCGCTCGCTTTGCCCCAGCCAAGGTTAAGCAGCATCGAGCGTGGTTACCAAGTGGATGGGTGACCGTTTTTGTGCCTTGGCTTCAGCACAGTCCCTTAGTTCACCCAGCTGTGAATGGGCACCTGCTCTCTTTAGGGTCAAGGAAGGTAAAGCAGCAAAGGAGAGGAGATGGGCACCACCCTCAATATGCTGGCCCCTAGAGAAGCTGAGGTCTCTGATGCCTCACTCCTCTACGACCACACAAGTGATGGGACACCTTTACCATTTTTATGACGTTGTGTCAATTGGAGTCCCAGGGCGGTCCGGGGCTGTATATGGCAACGGTCGGGTGGCTTCTGTAAGGGTACTGGAACCATTCATATCGGTCATTGCCTTTCCAATGGATCATTCCAGTGGCATGGAGAGGGGGGGGGGGGGGGTATGCTGCATGGGTGACAGCTTGCCCTCCATACTTACTTACCCAGGCTTTGCACTCTAAAGACAAGAGCGCAACTCCATTGTCTTCTGAGACTGATGGGTGCCTACTACAACTGTAAAGTGGATCGGTGGTCTAGGTGGTAACGCGCCTTGCCTAGAAAGCAAAAAGTCCAGGTCGGAGTGTGCAGAGTTCGTACCCCGTTTGGACCCGAAACTTTTCCCCCATCCATTAGACCCCGAGTGGTGGTCTGGGTGCTAGTCTTTCGGATGAGACGATAAATTGAGGTCCCGTGTGTTACACATCACTATTTAGCGCACGTAAAAGAACCCACGGCAACAAGGGGGTTGTCCCTGGCAAAATTCTGCAGAAAAAAGCCACTCTGATAGGGAAACAGATACAGTTGCATGCAGGAAAAAGAAAAAAAAAAAGGGTAGACGCTGCACATGTGGTGACGCGCTCTCCCCGGGGAGAGAGAGCAGCCCGAATTTCACGCAGAGAAATCTGCTGTGACATAAAGTGGTACAAAATACAAAATACAAAAAAAATACAAAAAATAGTACAGTGTGAATGTTGTGTGACACAGGCTGCGACTACCAGGACCGGCACTACGCCTCCAACACCAGCTTCATCACCCCCACCAACCCCTGTGTGTCGTGCGCCTGTACCGGGGGCCTGGTGACCTGCATGGAGGTGGAGTGCTACGTCCCCTGTGACAACCCTGTGCCTGTGCCTGGCCAGTGCTGCCCCGTCTGCCCCAGTGGAGTTGTGTAGGGTCCTGATTGTTGTGTAGGGTCCTGATTGTTGTGTAGGGTCCTGATTGTTGTGTAGGGTCCTGATTGTTGTATAGGGTCCTGATTGTTGTATAGGGTCCTGATTGTTGCATAGGGTCCTGATTAGTGTATAGGGTCCAGATTGTTGTATAGGGTCCAGATTGTTGTATAGGGTCCAGATTGTTGTATAGGGTCCTGATTGTTGTGTAGGGTCCTGATTGTTGTATAGGGTCCTGATTGTTGTATAGGGTCCAGATTGTTGTATAGGGTCCAGATTAGTGTATAGGGTCCAGATTGTTGTATAGGGTCCAGATTGTTGTATAGGGTCCAGATTGTTGTATAGGGTCCAGATTGTTGTATAGGGTCCTGATTGTTGTATAGGGTCCAGATTAGTGTATAGGGTCCAGATTAGTGTGTTTAATGCGGGTGTGTGGGTGGGTGGAAGGTGTGTGTGTGTGTATGTTTGTGTGTGTGTGTGGGGGGGGGTGCGTGGGGGGGGGGGGGGGTGGTTGGTGTGTGTGTGTGTGTGTGTGTGTGTGTGTGTGTGTGTGTGTGTGTGTGTGTGTGTGTGTGTGCCTGTGGTTTGGGAAGTTAGTTGTGTGTGTGGGGGGGTGGGGGTGGAAGGTGTTTGTGTGTGTATGTGGGTGGGTGGGGGCTGGGGTGAAAGGTATGTGTGTACACGTGTGCTTACATGCATGCATGTATGCAGACTTGGGTATGAACACATATACCTATGTGCTTGCATCTGTACATTATCATGGGAAGTATTCTGCACACAACTGATTATGTGCAAACTTATGGAAATATATCCAGTAGTATCTGCTCACATTCATTCTTGTTGTTGTTTTCAGGCTGTAGCTTGTTGTCCTTGTTGTTTTCAGGCTGTAGCTTGTTGTCCTTGTTGTTGTTTCCAGGTTGTAGCTACAACGGGGTGATGTACAGGGATGGAGAGGACTTCAGTCCTAATGGAGACGCCTGTGATACCTGTCACTGTGGGGTGGGTGAAACTAAAGGATCATGTTTGTTTGTTGTCGTGTGTGTGTGTGTGTGTGTGTGTGTGTGTGGGGGGGGTGGGTGGGTGGGTTAGTGTGTGGTGTGTGTGTGTGTGTGTGTGTGTGTGTGTGTGTGTGTGTGTGTGTGTGTGTGTGTGTGTGTGTGTGTGTGTGTTTTGTGTTGTCTTTGTGTTTGTGTTGTGTGTTGTGTGTGTTTGTGTGTGTGTGTGGTGTGTGTGTGTGTGTATGTGTGTGTGTGTTTGTTTGTGTGTGTGTGTGTGTGTGTGTGTGTGTGTGTGTGTGTGTGTGTGTGTGTGTGTGTGTGTGTGTGTGTGCATGTGTGTATGTGTATGTGTATGAGTGTGTGTGTGTGCATGTGTGTATGTGTGTGTGTGTGTGTGTGTGTGTGTGTCCTTGTGTTCAGTGCCATGTTAGAACAGCATGAGCAGATTAAGTTAGTTTTGACAGCAGCACTGCCTCCAGTCTGTCATATACTTGAGTGAGATCTTTAAAATAACAAGTACCTCAATATTCAACAAAATGTGCTGTTTTCTGTCTTTTCCATAAGGTTCAGCATTTGGAAGTGATTTTTTTCTCCCCATTCCTCAGCTAGAGCTCTGAGGATTCACCAATGGTCAGATTTTGTGTACATGACCATTTTTTTCCCACCAAGAAGGTAGCCATATTCCAACTTCATTGATAGAAAGTGATATTAAAAAAGGAAATGCTTTGGTCAAGACTCATCCATGCCATATAAAAAAGGTGTCTTAAGAGAAAACTAATGTGTATATATATATTTATTTATTTTATTTATTTATTTATTCTTTTATATTGAGGATAATGGTATAGCACTCATGTGCTTTCTTAAATCCAGTCCCCATGTGTATGAAGTTTTGTCAATCTTGTCATCTGTTCCCACTGGCACACAATGACCTACTCTTATGAAGAACGTTTATATCACTTTTTATATGCTGTGTTCAGGACGGTCACATGAGCTGTCTGCACGAGTCGTGCCCCAGCGTAGCCAACTGTCCTGTGGAAAACCTGGTGGCTCCTCAGCCTGGACAGTGCTGCCCCACCTGTGCTGGACGTGAGTGTTTCACCTGTAGTCTGCTCCTCTTTACCTGATGCTTCTTCACTCCCCTGTAGAGATGCTGGGGGGCCTGTCAGTGATGATAACATCCCCACCTTCTGGAAATTCTGTGCTAGGAATTTCCTCTTGTTCAGTTTTGTTTTTGCCTTGTTCCTTTTCTTTCTGTCACCACCTTCTTGTCTATTTTCTGCCTTCTTGGTCTATCGTCCTGCTTTTTTTTCCTTCTAGAAAGACTTAAAAGGTAATAATTTTCTCCCATGCCAAAGTCGGATGTGCTGGGCCTGACTTGTCAGGTGTTTAACAACAGTGCAACCCTTTTATTTGCTCATATGACAGACAACAATAGTTGTTGTTGGAGTGTTTGACAAAGAAGAAGAATGTTTATTCATGTCTGAAAAGATTTGTGTGTATACAGTAATTTGGGGTTGGTGCTACCCTACCAGTGGTGGTTGAGAGTGTCTGTGCTCCTCATTCTGCAATCATACCTTTGGTGGTGTTGTTTATAGTCTGCCCTGTGTATGTATTGGGAATCGTGTGTGTGTGTGTGTCACCTGTTCCTGCCCTGTGTATGTGTGGTGAATCCTCTCTTGTGACTGGTGAGGATGGGAAGGGAGGTTGTTTTCATTGTAGATAATACTACACACAGTCAGATTGAATGGATGTGTTGGTTTTTTCACTGTCCGTAGTCAGGATTTAAAAAAAAACTTAGTTGTAGTAATGATATAGGTAAAGACACACACATACGCACGCACGCACGCACGCACGCACGCACGCACGCACGCACGCACGCACACACACACACAAATGGTGAAGCTGTTCCCATTACCTATGTGGTCATAGGGGAGCAAGGTGTCAAAGACCTCAGCTTCTCTAGGGATCAGCATATTGAGGGTGGCACCCATCTCCTCTACCTCCCTGCTTTACCTTCCTGACCCTAAAGAGGATAGGTACCCATTTACAGCTAGGTGCACTGGGGGACTGTACTGAAGCCAAGGCATGCAAATGGTTACCCATCCCATTGGTAACTACACTTGATTGGTTTGGTGCTCTGAGAAGTGCTCTGACCACTAACCTATCTTGTCCCCATATTTTCATTATATAATGTTGTCTGTGATGATGTAATGACAATGTTGTCTTTAATGATCAGACCATGTTGTCTGTGATGATGTAATGATAATGTTGTCTTTAATGATCAGATCATGTTGTCTGTGATGATGTAATGATCTTGTTGTCTGTAAAGATCAGATCATGTTGTCTGTGATGATGTAATGATCATGTTGTCTGTGATGATCAGATCATGTTGTTTGTGATGATGTAAAAACCAGATCATGTTTTCTGTAATGATCAGATCATGTTTGTGATGATGTAAAAACCAGATCATGTTGTCTGTAATGAGCAGATCATGTTGTATGTGATGATGTAAAAACCAGATCATGTTTTCTGTAATGATCAGATCATGTTGTTTGTGATGATGTAAAAACCAGATCATGTTGTCTGTAATGAGCAGATAATGTTGTCTGTGTTGATTATCAGTGTCCACTGGCTGCACTGTAGCTGACCTTGGAAAGATCACCAGACCTCGACCCACTGACCCCTGCTTCTACTGTGAATGTCAGGTAAGAAGGAAAGACTTGTCCCCTGCCACAGGTGTCTGGTCAGGGGATAGCATGCTGTCCTTGGAGACTCCAGGACATGGAGTTACATTGTATCTACTGACTCCACTCCCTGAAAGCCCTTTTGTTGAAACTAGAAAGCAAGATCCCATTTGTGGACATATGCATATCCCCTCATGGGATAGTTAACAATTTGTCCCAAGCCTAAGTTGGATGCTCTGGGCCCGACTTGTCAGGTGCTTAATGGCAGTGGAATGCATTTTCATACAATGTCAGACAACAATAGTTCTTGTCTGAGTGTTTGACGAAGAAGAAGAAGAAGAAGAAGAAGAAGAAGAAGAAGAAGAAGAAGAAGAAGAAGAAGAAGAAGAAGATGAAAACAAGCATAACTTCTGAGTCACATGTTAAAACCCCATTTATCTTTCTTAGAAGAGTAAGCCAGCTATGACCAGTGGCATGAAGAACCCAAACATACCCAGCATGCACCCTTCTACCTGCAGAAGGATGGACTCTGCCAGGTTCAACTGTCCCACCACACACTGCCTGAAACATTCACTGCAGTGCAGTGCCCCAACCACTGACTCCTCAAGGAGTTAGTTCAGGGAGAAGTCAAGTCAGGTGAGGGTGACTGCGAGGCAACAGTAAGGAAGTGTGGCATGGAGACATGGACTGGACTTGCTGGCTTACACACAGCTGTCAGTTTCCCCCACTTTCAGCTCCTCTCTAATTAATCCATCCCATCCCAGTCCAGATAGGGCCAGCTGGTGCTAATTATAGCAAGAACTGACCACATTTAGACTAGGTAAAAGGAAAGGGTGCACTAAATATAGCACTCTCGACTGAATGATGTTGGATTTTTTGTGGGGTGTGAATGTTTGCTGTGTGTGATACTGGAGCTGCTACCTAGGACGGGATAGCCTAATGGTCAGAACATTGCACTGGCAATTTGACGACCTGAGTTTGATTCCCGGTCAAGGGGATTTTTCTCCTGGAGTTAACGTCAGTGCTGACTCCACTCTCCCCAAAAAGTCTTTCGGATGAGACTGTAAAACTGAGGCCCCATGTACGAACGCACGCAGAACATCTTGCGCACATGTTAAATCCTGTTCCATTTTTTGTAAGAGTAGGCCATTGTGTGTCGGTGGGAACAGATGACAAAATTGACAAAAACTGCATACACACAGAGACTGGTTGAAAAAAAGCATGTGAGTGCTTATCCCATTATCCTCAATATAAAAGAATAAATAAAATAAATAAATAAATAAAATATCTGTTTCTCAGGACGACTTCAGCTGGGTGTGTATGAAGGAGCAGTGCCCGCCTCTGCAGTGTCCACCTGATGTCCAGCTGCCTGTACCCGGCCAGTGCTGCCCTACCTGTCCAGGTCAGTTGGGTCTCTGGCTCACCTGCACTTTGCCTGTCTCTCCCTCTCCCCTACCAACCCTCCTCAAACTCCTCTTTCCTCATTTTCCTTTTTTTTCCATGATTGACAAAGGTATTGCCATGAAAATTCAACAGGTATTGCCATGAAAACTCAACATGCCATGAAAATTCAACAGGTATTGCAAAACTTGTTCTATCAGTGAGTTTGGACCAAAGTATGGTATTTCTGAAGGCAGGACTCCCTAGATATTAAAATTATTATTTACAATGTACCAAATTTAAAGAGTTTTGGTAGGTTGGGCCAAAGAGGACATCACTTTTTCACTGGCTGTTTTTAAATGGTTTTTGTTTGTTGATGAGTCAGAGAGCAGAGGCATGGCGTGCGTACAGGCCTGTGTTACTGTAGATAGTTGTGTTCATAGGTTAACTAATCCTCCATAGACAGCAGCTGATGACAGACAAATTTGTTGTTGTTGTTGTACAGCCAGACTGATTGGTGTCCACCTGTGTGTGTTTGTACAGCATGCTACGACAGAGCAGAGGCAGTGTACCACCATGAGGGGGACAGGTGGACAGCTGTGGAGAACCCCTGTATCTCCTGCCTCTGTCAGGTACACCCACCTTCAGTTGGGTTTTGGGGTTGGGGTTTTGTTTGTTTTTTTTCCGGCTTAAGTATTTGCAATTGTAAGAAGGAAGGTGGCAGGATGGTTAAGACACATTCACCTCCCTAAAAAGTAAATCACGAGGTTCTGAGATCAATTTCCAGCCTTGTCCTTTCTTCCCAGTTTGATGGGAAAATCGAACTGAATGTCAGAGTCCTTTGGATGAAATTGTAATCCTAGACCCTGTATGTAAATGTGATTCACATCTTGTTTTGCCTTTCGGAAGAGTAGGCCATTGTGTGCCAGTGGGAATGGATGACATAGTTTTCAAAAACGCATGCACATAGGCGGCATGTTTGGACATCATCCCCGAAGTCAGAATGCGGCTACCTAAAGGGCAGGGGGTCGGGGGGGGGGGGGGGGGGGCTGTGTAGGTAAAAATATCACTATGGGTGAACCTCAAAGCTCTAGCCAAGGATCACAAAAATAAAAAAACAAAAACAAACAAAAAAATCCAATCTAGCAATCAGTGCATTGTCTTTCTCAGCTGTGTGTGTTCAGTGAAGTGACATGAAGTGAAGTGACATGAAGTGAAGTGATGTTAAGTGAAGTGACATAAAGTGAAGTGACATTAAGTGAAGTGACATAAAGTGAAGTGACATAAAGTGAAGTGACATAAAGTGAAGTGAAGTGACATAAAGTGAAGTGAAGTGACATGAAGTGAAGTGACATGAAGTGAAGTGATATGAAGTGAAGTGACATGAAGTGAAGTGACGTGAAGTGAAGTGACATGAAGTGAAGTGACATGAAGTGAAGTGACATGAAGTGACGTGACATGAAGTGACGTGAAGTGAAGTGACATGAAGTGAAGTGACATGGAGTGAAGTGACGTGACATGAAGTGACATGACGTGAAGTGACATGAAGTGAAGTGGCATGAAGTGACGTGACATGAAGTGACGTGACATGGAGTGACATGAAGTGAAGTGACATGAAGTGAAGTGACATGAAGTGAAGTGACATGGAGTGAAGTGACATGAAGTGAAGTGACGTGACATGAAGTGACGTGACGTGAAGTGACGTGACATGAACTGACGTGACATGAGGTGAAGTGACGTGACGTGACGTGAAATGCCGGGTGTGCAGGAAGGGGAGATCACCTGTCAGCTGCAGGAGTGCCCCTGCTGAGCTGTGGACCATTGGAGCGGTTGATTCACGAGGAGGGGGAGTGCTGTGACCGCTGCCAGCTGGCCGCAGAGGCCAAGTGCTACTATCAGGGCAGAACCATGCAGGTCAGTGACCGTTCGGTTCTTTGGAGAATTTGGGGGGGGGGGGGTTGTTTGGGGGGGGGGGGGGGGGGAGGAAGGGAGATATGGGGGCTGTTATTTTGGTTGGTTTTTTTTTTTCTTCTTGTTTTGCGTGTGGGTGGGTGGGTGGGGTGAGTGGGTGAGTGATGTGAGTGAGGTGAGTGTAGTGTGTGGTGTGGGTGGGTGGGTGGGTGGGTGAGTGTGTGTGTGGTGGTGTGTGTGTGTGTGTGTGGTGGGTGGGTGTGGTGGTGTGTGTGTGTGTGTGTGTGGTGTGGTGTGGGTGTGGTGGGGGTGGTGTGTGTGTGGTGTGTGTGTGTGTTGTGTGTTGTTTGGTGTTTGTTTGTGTTTGGTGGTGTGGTTGTGGTGTGGTGTGATGTGTGTGTGATTGTGATTGTGTGTGTGTGTGTTTGTGTGCAAGCTAGATGGACACCATCTCTGTTTCTCTTCTCTCTCTCTCTCTCTCTCTCTCTCTCTTCTCTCTCTTCTCTCTCTCTCTCTCTCTCTCTCTCTCTCTCTCTCTCTCTCTCTCTCTCTCCTCTCTCTTTCTCTCTCTCTCTCTCTCTTTTTTTTCTCTTTGTTTTCTAACATTACTCACACACACACACACACACACACACACACACACACACACACACACACACACACACTCTCACCCCCCCCCCCACACATACACACACTCACCCCCCCCACACACACACACCCACACACTCCCCCCCCCCCCCCCCCCCCCCCCCCCCCCCCCCCCACACACCACTAAATCAGCCTTTCCCCTGCAGCCAGGAGAGGAGTGGATCGTGGACGAATGCACGCGGTGTCAGTGTCAGGGAGGGGAGGTAAGCTGCACCATCGAGCGCTGTGCCATCAACGACTGTGCTCAGGACGAGATTCGAGCCACAGCCCCGGCCAGTGCTGCCCTGTCTGCCTCAAACGTGAGTCAGTCCCCTAGGACAGAATGCGGCTACCTGAATAGTGTGTGTGTGTGTGTGGGGGGGGGGGGGGGGGAACAGTTGCACACGCACATAAATCTCACCATTGGTAAACCTTGGAGCTCTAGCTGGGAACACGAAAAAAATAAAAATCCCAACCAAAAGCATGAGTTGCCAACACTTTTGAGAAATGTCTTCTGACTTCTCTCCTTGAACTAACTCCTTGAGGAGTCAGTGGTTGGGGCACTGCACTGCAGTGAATGTTTCAGGCAGTGTGTGGTGGGACAGTGGAACCTGGCAGACCCCAGCCCTCTCCAGGGTGCATGCTGGGTATGTTTGCATTTCTGTAAATCGCTGAATGCGTACATGAATTACGGTATCTTGAAGTACATATTTGATCTGAGCATATTTTATACATGGAGGGAATGAAGGCACTGGCAGGTCTGTACTTTAAGTGGACCTGAAAGATCATAACAATCCCCAACTTAGTTCATCAGACTCAGATGTTAAGATCTGAACTCATATGACTTCATGGACTGACAGAATGAAAGTCGAATACTGTTGCGTTCATCTTGAAAAATTCAACAAAACAGTTTGTTAGATTCTTCCCTCCTCCCCCTTCTTCTTCTGTTTCTGTGTGTGCGTTTTTATTTTTAAATTATTTTTTTACCTCATGTGGTCATGTTATGGAGGTACTAATTTCAGCCAGGAGTCTTTGTCCTTTTGTTTTTTAGTTTTTTTGTGCATGTGTCCAATTTATTATGATTTTGTTGGAAACATCCCCTGTGGAAGATTTAGGAATAAGCTGAGTTGATTTGCTGTATGATGTAGTGGGTAATGTTTAAACAGATAAACCCCATTTGTAAACTAAAGTGATCTTTTTGTCTTGTTTCTTTCCTTGCTCAGTTTCACATACGCATACACTTGAAGTCTCAAGATCTTTTGGTTTTCATAGGTTTGACACATAATGATGATAATAATGATGATGATGATATAATCATGATGATGATAGTGATGATGATAATAATGATCATGATGATGATCATGATGATGGCAAAAGATAATAATGAAAACAATAATAATACTGATTATGATTATGATGATGATGATGATGATGATGATGATGATGATGATCAACAACAAAATTAACAACAATAATAATATTAACAACAACAACAACAACAACAGAAATAAGAAGAAGAAGAAGAAGAAGAAGAAGAAGAAGAAGAAGAAGAAGAAGAAGAAGAAGAAGAATATAATGATGATGATGATAATGATGATAATAACAATAATGATGATGCCAATGCTGTCAGGACCAGGCAGCTGTCTGGTGTTTGGGGACCCCCACTACCGCACCTTTGATGGGGTCACCTTCCACTTCCAGGGCACCTGTCGCTACGTCATGTCTGCCGACTGTGCCAACAACGACTTCAGGTGTGCTCTTCTCTTCACCTCTGTTTGACTTTCCTTCCTGTGGGATGTGTGTTTGATGCCTGCTTTATGCTTTAAAGGAAAATAGGTGTATCTTCTTTGATTTAACTTTTCTCCTTTTTGTCCTTTTTGAAAAAATCTTTTTAAAAGACATGCCCGTGCATGGCATACTTACACACATACGCATGTATGTCTGAATGCATGCATGCACGCACGCATACTTGCACACCCACCAACACTAACACACACTCTCACACACACACACACACATGCATGCGCGTGCGCACACACACACACACACACACACACACACACACACACACACACATTTAAAAAAAATTAATTTTCAATTTTTCCTTCCTTGAAAAAAAACCAAAAGATTGTTTTTGTTGCTTTGCCTTCCATGTTGTCATGCACAGTATGTGCTGCTGTTCCCACACTGTTTATCCTGATTCCACCATACACAGCCATACTGTTTTATATCACACCCCAAGAACTGATGTTGTGGGGGGTTTTAGAGAGCTGTTTGTGTACGGCTGCCTTGTGGCCACTAGCTGGAGAGTGCCCAGCACTGTAGCTGATTTACTTTATTTGTTTTCAGTGCTGTCGTCCCTGATCCAGTATTCTTTAGATCACCAGCTGTTAGATTGTGTTTGAATGTGGAGGTGACAAGCATTTATATAAGATGTCACTATGTTTCAGTGTGGAGGTAGCAGATGTCACTATGTTTCAGTGTGGAGGTAGCAGATGTCACTATGTTTCAGTGTGGAGGTAGCAGATGTCACTATGTTTCAGTGTGGAGGTAACAGATGTCACTATGTTTCAGTGTGGAGGTAGCAGATGTCACTATGTTTCAGTGTGGAGGTAGCAGATGTCACTATGTTTCAGTGTGGAGGTAGCAGATGTCACTATGTTTCAGTGTGGAGGTAGCAGATGTCACTCTGTTTCAGTGCTGTTGTGGTGGTGTCCTGTCTCCTAGGTGAAGCAGCCCGAATTCCATGCAGAGAAATCTGCCATGACTTAAAGAGGCATAAATAGAATAGATAAATAAATCGCCATGTTTCAGTGTGGAGGTGCAGCATGACAACCGCAACGCCCCAGGGGAGGTGTCATGGGCCCAGAACTTCACGGTGAAGGTGGGGGAGGTGGTGGTGGACCTGTTGCAGAACAGTGTTGTCAGGGTGAGCCTTGCATGCCTCATAGGGATCACTCCGTGAGTATCGCTTCCATTCTGTTTGGAGGTGTATGTGTGTCGTCTCTGACTTGAATTTTTGTTAATGAGGCTTTGCTCTCACACACACACACACACGCATACACACACACACACACACACACACACACACACACACACACACACACACACACACACACACACACACACACACACACACACACACCTGCATGCACATACGTACGCACGCATGCACACATACACACACACATGCACACACACACACACACACACATACACACACATATGCATGTAACCAGGCACACATACACACACACACTGGCTGGAAGCCACTTTTCATGAAAGAATTTAGAAATGGTAGTTTTTTCACCTGCCTTCTGTCATCAAAAGTTGTCTATACTAATTTTTTGGCATGATTTTTACCCCTTTGATGCTTTGAGGGTGGACTGACCAAGTGGCAAAAACACTGTCCCTGTGATCTTTGGGTGACACTATAAACCAAGGCCCCATGTGTGAACACACGCAGAACATCTTGTGCACACATTAAATCCTGTTCCGCTTTTCGTAAGAGTAGGCCATTGTATGCCGGTGGGAACAGATGACAAGATTTACCAAACTGCATACACACGGGGACTGGATGTAAAAAAGCACATGAATGCTTAATCCATTATTTTTAATATAAAGGAATAAATAAATAGATAAATAAATAAACCTGGAGGTAATTGAAGGCGTGGGTTCAAGCCTCTTGTGAGGTATCTGGTCACTCCAGCAGACTTTGCCCCAGGAGTTAGTTAGGCTGGGACCAATTCCACACTTAGAAAGTAAGTCTTTGGGATGAGAAGAGACACTGAGGTTCTGTTGTTGTTGTGTGTTCCCCAGCTTAACACTCTGGGGGTCACCCAGAATGTGCATTTTAACTCACTCATCCCACCTGGGAATCACTGTGAGATTGAAAAATTGCACACTGAATGAGAAGTTTGTGTGTATGACTGTCTTCAAGTACCTCGCCATATAGGCAGCCATATTCTAACTTCAGAGGAACTGAGGTTCTGTGTGCCAACACATTCAGAGCATCCTGTGCACATGTGAACACCTCATCTGCGTGTTGTAGAAGAGCAGATCAGCTAAGGCCAGTGGTATAGATGACATAGACAAACATACCCCGCATGCTCCCTGTTACCTCGAGAGGGATGGGCTCTGCCAGGTTCAACTTACCTACCACACACTGTCTGAGTTTCTGAGTTTGATTGTCAGATGTGTCCTTTCTTTCCAGTTTGATGGGAAAATTGAACTGAATGTCAAGTCTTTCAGAGGAGACTTTCAATCAATTGGACCTGTGTGCTTACGGACTTGTGCACGTGAAAAGAACCCATTACAGTTGAAATATGGAAAGAAAGTTGGTATTTCCCAAATGTCCTGGCAAATTTGGTAGGTTCAATTTGCTATCTTAAAGGTAGCAAAAAATATGATTGTGTATGTAAAAATCTCACCATTGGTGAACCTCGGAGATCTAGCTGAGGAACACACACACAAAAACAAAAAATTGAACACTGTCCTAAACTTCCATGGAATTTTGATAGACCTGAATTGTTTTGTTAAGATATGTTTGGTTTCTCCCACATTGCAGTGACCATCCTGGGTTGACCCTTATGGTTGACTAGGGTGTTGATACAAGGAACGACAGTAGAGCTGATTTTTACATTCTGTTTTATTCTGTGTATATAGTTGCACAATTTTATTCTGAGATTAAAAATTTGACGAGGTGACAGCCGTGATATGGCCTGTGTGGTCAGAGGGGCTATAAACAAGAAGACTGGATTGGATTGAGTGGTTCTTAGTGTTGGTTTGGGTGTTTGTTTACTTTGTTGTTATTGTTGTTGTTTGACATTACCTGATGGCAAACGTTTTTTTGCAGGTGAACGGAGCCCCTGTGGATCTGCCTTACCTGTATGAGCCCCACGTGTATGTGGAGATGACAGGAAAAACCGTTCTGCTCACCACCAGTATTGGGCTGCAGGTACTGTGCTGTGCTGTGCTGTGCTGGGGTGGGGTGTTTTGGGGTGTGCTGTTCTTGGGTGGGGTGTGCTGTTCTGGGGTGGGTGTGTTGTGCTTTGCTGGGGTGGGGTGTGCTGTTCTTGGGTGGGGTGTGCTGTTCTGGGGTGGGGTATGTTGTGCTGTTCTGGGGTGGGGTATGTTGTGCTGTTCTGGGGTGGGGTGTGCTGGGGGGGGTGTGCTGTTCTGAGGGTGGGGTGTGCTGTTCTTGGGTGGGGTGTGCTGTTCTTGGGTGGGGTGTGCTGTTCTGGGGTGGGGTGTGCTGTTCTGGGGTGAGGTATGTTGTGCTTTCCTGGGGTGGGGTGTGCTGTTCTTGGGTGGGGTGTGCTGTTCTTGGGTGGGGTGTGCTGTTCTTGGGTGGGGTGTGCTGTTCTGGGGTGAGGTATGTTGTGCTTTGCTGGGGTGGGGAGTGCTGTTCTTGGGTAGGGTGTGTTGTGCTGGGGGTGGGGTGTGCTGTTCTGGGGTGGTGTGTGTGCTGTTCTGGGGTGAGGTATGTTGTGCTTTGCTGGGGTGGGGTGTGCTGTTCTTGGGTAGGGTGTGTTGTGCTGGGGGGGGGGGGGGGGGGGTGTTGTGCTTTGCTGGGGTGGGGTGGGGTGTGTTGTGCTTTGCTGGGGTGGTGTGTGTGTTGGGGTGGGGTGTGTTGTGCTTTGCTGGAGTGGGTGGTGTTGTGGTATGGCATGGGGTGTGGTGGGGTGTAGTGTGGTATGGAATGTTGTAGTGGGGTGTGGTGTGGTGTAGTGTGGTATGGAGTGGTGTAGTGGGGTGGATTGGGGTTTGGTGTGGTGGGGTACAGTGAGGTGGGGTTGAGTGTTATGTGGTGTAGTGTTGTATAGTGTAGAGTAGAGTAGTGGTGTGGGGTGGGGTGGGGTGGGGTGGTGTGGTGTGGTGTGGTGTGGTGTGGTGTAGTGTACAGTGGTGTGGTGTGGTCTAGGGTAGTGTGGTGTGGTGTTGTGTGGTCAAGTGTAGTGTGGTGTAGTGTGGTGTGGTGTGATGTGGTCTAGTGCAGTGTGGTATGTAGTGTAGTGTATAATCGTGTCGTGTCGTGTCATGTGGTCTAGTGCAGTTTGGTGTGGTGTGGTCTAGTCTAGTGCAGTTTGGTGTGGTATGGTCTTGTGTAGTGTGGTGTGGTGTTGTGTGGTCTAGAGTACCCTCCACCCACCTATCCACCCACCCACCACTCACCCCACACACACACGCATGCACTTATGCATGCATGCACGCACACACTCACACGCACACACACACACTGACACACACACACACACACACATGCACACACCCCTCCCCACCCCCACCCCCACCCCCACTCACCACACACACACTCACCACACACTCACCGTCCCATTCACTTCTGCAGATAATCCTCATTTCTCTCTGTTTTCCCCCCCTGTGTCCAGGTGTCATGGAATGGGGACAGTCAGGGGAGGTGATGGTGCCGGGCAGTTACAAGGATCGCCTGTGTGGCCTGTGTGGAAACTTCAACGGCTTTCCTCAGGACGACCTCAGGACCAGCGCCAACCACATCACACACTCCCCTGCTGCTTTTGGAAACAGCTGGAAGGGTGAAGGGTGTTGTTGTGTGTGTGTAGGTGTAGTGGGGGGTGGGGTTGTAGTGTGTGTGTGTGTTTGTGTGGGGGAGGGGGTTTGTGAGGTGTTTGTGTGTGTGTGTGTGTGGTGTGGTGTGTGTGTGTGTGTGTGTGTGTGTGTGTGTGTGTGTGTGTGTGTGTGTGTGTGTGTGTGTGTGTGTGTGTGTGTGTGTGTGTGTGTGTGTGTGTGTGTGTGTGTGTGTGTGTGTGTGTGTGTGTGTGTGTGTGTGTGTATAGGTGTGTGTGTATAGGTGTGCGTGTGTGCGTGCTTGTGGTGGTCTGCAAATTTATGTCTGTTCACATAAAAGTGTGTATGTGTGTGTCAGTATACATGTGTATGTGTGGTGTGTGTCTGTGTATGTGTAAATGTGTACTAGTAATATACCTGCATGTCTGAAACTGATTCATGTTGGAGGTTACGTCATGTTTACACCAAGTGTCTATTTTTTTATGATGGAATGAATTTGTTTTAATGTGTGTGACTTAAAAGGAATTGATTTCTCTGTGTTTTATACTGTAATATACCTTAGTGTGATGTGTGTTGTACGATTTCACTTGTGCCACTAGTGATAATCTCATTCAAGATAATAGTACATAGCAATCATGAGGTTGAGGGCAGAAGGAAAAGAGGCAGACCACCAACAACATCCTACATTGCCAACATCACTGAGATCAGTGGTCAGGGATAGCTACAGGAGATGGTAGACCTCAGCAGAGACAGAGAGAAAGATGGTGAACCCTGGTGGCATTGCATGGAGCTTCTACTGACAACACAATAGTGGTGATGGAGACAGTTGACATGGGAGTCTTGAGGGTCACTTGCTCACTCAGGGGGACGGGATAGCCTAGTGGTCAGAACATTGCGCTCACAATTTGACGACCTGGGTTTGATTCCCGGTTGAGGGGATTTTTCCTCTGGAGTTAACATTAGTGCTGACTCCACTGTCCCCAAAAGTCCTTTGGATGAGACTATAAACCAAGGATCCGTGTGCAAACACACGCGGAACATCTTGCGTACACGTTAAATCCTGTTCCGCTTTTCGTAAGAGTAGGCCATCGTGTGCCAGTGGGAACAGATGACACGATTTACAAAAACTGCACACACACACGGGGACTGGATGTAAAAAAGTACAAGAGTGCTTATCCAATTATTGATATAAAAAAAGAATTAAAAAAAAAAAATTTTAATTTAAAAAGTGAGGATGTGTGTGCAGGCGACCACCCAGCTGAGTGGGGCATGTCAGGATGCCCGGGATGTGGACCCCTGTGTGTCTGCAGGCTACAGAGTGCGCAAAATTGCCAACACCCGCTGCGCCATTCTCAAGGTGAGGCCTCCTCTGCCTCCTCTCTGCTTCCCCCCCCTCCCTTACCCCTGACTCCTCTGCCTGAACTAACTCCTTGAGGAGTCCGTGGTCGGTTGGGGCACTGTTCTAGCAGTGAATGTTTCAGGCAGTGTGTGGTGGGACAAATTGAACCTGGCAGAGCCCAGCCCTTTCAAGGTTGCAGGATGCATGCTGGGCATGTTTGTGTTGTCCATCCTAGTGGCCATAGCTGGCCTTCCCTTCCATGTAAGGTGACGGGATAGCCTAGTGGTCAGAACATTGCGCTTGCAATTTGACGACCTGGGTTTGATTCCCGTTCAAAGGGATTTTTCCCCTGGAGTTAACATCAGTGCGGACTCCACTCTCCCCAATAGTCCTACGGATGAGACTATACACCAAGGCCCCATGTGCAAACATGCAGAACATCTTGCGCACACATCAAATTCTAATTCAATGCTGTCAGCTTGTGAAATTTTAAATTTTAAAATAAAACAGTGCAACTATAACCAGATTAAAACAGGGTACCTACTTATATATAAAAAAAAGAATGTTGTTAACTTCTTTGCCTCAAATATGGAAGCTTTTATTATTTTTGTTAAATTAAGGTTTTAATATTTGGGTTTATTTTCCAAAATCCAGCGGTGTTGATTGTCAGTGGTGGATTGTGATGTCCTTGTTTGGGGGAGGTTGTTTTGTGGCTGTGTTGACGTTGCCATGGAAACCGTTTCAGAGTCACGCATTTTTGCGGTGTCACCGCGTGGTGTCACCCAAGGCGTTCTTCTCGTCGTGTGTGTACGACATGTGCGTGTGTATGGATGACCCTAACTGCCTCTGTGACATCCTGGCGTCCTACGCTCACGAGTGTGCGCGTGCCGGGGTCAAAGTGGAGTGGCGTTCGCAGAAATTGTGTGGTAAGTATATCATTTTTTAGTTTGTGTAGTTATGTGGTGAGTTTATTGTGCTGCAGGGCTGAAACAGGAATGTACAACTTCATTCTCTTTTTTGGTAGGTAGATAACTGTATTTATGTTGTTTTTTTTAGATAGGCGAGTGGTTTGGATTTAGTTCGGGGGGGGGGGGGGGGGGGGGGTTCGGTTTTTTTCTCTACTTGGTTTGAATATATTTCAAAACTAGGTATTTGATATGTGTGTGTGTGTGTGCAAATCATAAGATTTGCAGGTATTTTTTGAAATTTGATGTGATGCCTTTAACCATTGTAGATTGTGTCCTTTACAGAAATTTACATACCTTAAAAAATGTCCTGATTCTTTAATATTGTTTATCATTTTGCAATGCATTCTTGCTTTTCAGTTCCTGTTGGTATTGATAATACTTTTGGACGTATTACTGTAAGGTTTCTTTTCTCCTGTTGAACTTGTTTGTTATCCTCCATGCCCAAAAGGGGTGAAAGGAATTAAATCTTGAATCTTGTGTGTGTGTGTGTGTGTGTGTGTGTGTGTGTGTGTGTGTGTGTGTGTGTGTGTGTGTGTGTGTGTGTGTGTATGTATGTGTGTATGTGTGTGTGTGTGCATGTGTGCGTGCATGCATGCACGCGTGCATGCGTACCTGTGTGTGCGTGTGTGTGTTCCCAGCTTTTGACTGCCCTGCGGAGAAAGGCTTCATCTTTGACGAGTGTGGCCCTGTGTGCCCCCGAACCTGTGAGAACCTGCAGACTCCGCTGGGCAACCTGACCACTAACTGCTTCAAGCCCTGTGTACCCTCGTGTCAGTGCACCGCCGACAAAGTCGTGCATAACGGTCTCTGTATCCCGCCTTCCGAGTGTCCACCCATACTTTCACATACGAAACTTTGAAGTTCAACCAAGTGAGAACAGTCTCAGTGACAGTATCGACGGGCAGAGATGATGAGAAAATGCTCCTTTTGGAACGGTTGTACATAATTGGTGTACTATTCTATGTGTGCATGGTGCGTATTTGTGTGTGTTGTCAAAGTGGTAAGCAGTGTTTAGTAGTTACGAAGATGTCTTCTGTGTACGAGCGAGAGAGAAATTTATTGTCATTGTTTATTTGTTGGTTCAGTAAAGTTCAGGTTTGTTGTTGAGAGGTGAGATTGCGTCATTGATTTTTTAAAAATACAGCATTACATGGAAAATGGTATTTTACTTGCTCTAACCCACTGTGTCAGTGACCAGCTCAGTTTTGGTGTAAAATCAAGATGTAAATTGCTAGGCTCCAACACCATCTAGATATCATCCTATTTGCCAACTTTTTCAAAATAAAAAAATTAATATACTGAAAATATCAACTTCAGTCCTTCTGAAGGTTAAGTGACGTGCTCTCCTAAACCCCTCAATACTTGGCTCAGGTGTCTTTCATTTCAATTCAGGCCACAATGCTGACTAAAAGATTTGAAGACTCTCAGTATATTTCCCCCAAAATGGGGGGCGGGCTAGCAGCATCGAGCATGGTTACCAGTTGGATGGGTGACCGTTTGCGCACCTTGGCTTCAGTACAGTCCCCCCAGCTGTTAATGAGTACCTGCCCTCTCTAAGGTCAGGGAAGGTAAAGCAGCGAGAGAGAGGAGATGGGCGCTGCTCTCAATATGGTGGCCCCTAGAGAAACTGAGGTCTCTGATGCCTCACTTCCCTACGACCACCTAGGTTATGGGACACCTTTTTTTTTACCAGTATATTTCAACTGTCTTAAAAGCTGTCTTGGCTGCATACAGCTTTGAGCTGTCTGCGAAGAAAGTAGCATCAGATACAGCAGCTGATGAGATGTGGGCATAGCAGAGAAATGTTGGGGTTTTTTTTTAATGGAAACAAATCAGGAAAGTTGGTTAGCTAATAGCCGAGTACTAAAATTATGTGAGTAGACTGAAATGAGGATGAAAGTCATTGAGTATGCAAAACTCATCCAGGCAGTTAGCTGTCTGCCATGTTTTCTCATACTGCAATGTTCAGTGCTGGTTGTCAGCTTAGCAGGGGGTGGGCTGGCCTTAGTGGTTAGAGCTTCAGCTCATGATCTCATGGCACAGGTTTGTGCCACCTCTGAGACATCTATTTGAGGGGATTTTTTCCCTGAAATTATCATCAGCACCGACTCCACTTCCCTAAAACTCCTTCAGAGGGGATGGCAAACCAAGGTCCCATGTACGAACATATGCAGATCATCTTGCATACATATTTAAAACCATTCCACCTTTGGAAGAGTAGGCCATTGCGTGCCAGTAGGAATGTAGGGCAGCATTTTTAATATGCATACACCGGTGTTGGGTTCAGACATCACTTTAGAGGTTGGAATGCAGCTACCTGAATTGACAAGACAAACACATATGTTAAATATCACCATGGGTGGACCCTAGAACTCGGAGTGGATGCACAATCACACCATCATTGTCATGTCCTGGCTAAGAGACTGGTTGGTATTTTTGTTTATAACTTATGATGTTCTTTCATTATTATTCAGCCTCTGTGCATAATATTCTTTCACTGATCATGTTACGTCTGTGTGACAGTATTTACTTAGCATCTGTGGCATACAGTTCATTTATCCCTATTGTGCCTTTGTGTGGAACTATCAAAGTATGCTCATTTTTGACTCACCATATTGCCTCTGTGTACTGTTAATATTGTGGTATAGAATATTGTGAGTGCGTTAGTCACAATGCTTTTGTTTCTCAGATATCCTGAGATCAGATTAATGTGTTTGATGAAATATGCCTGTAACGTGCGTCTGTTGTTATTACAAGTTATTTTAGAGAGTTTTTATCATTGTGCCTGAATTTTTATACCTGAAAAAAAGGTTATGGCTATGGTGCTTTAATATTGATGTGTTCTTATCTCTGTGCCTTCTTTGTGATGGTTTTGTGATGGTGTACCGTATTTGTATGTTTTCAGTCTAGTTGTGTGTTCTTCTGCTTACTCTCCTCTGTTAGGGGTGTTGTCGTTTTATCTCTTTTTTTCTTTTTTTTTTTTTGGGGGGGGGGAGATGTTAGGGACATGGGGAGGAGTGGGATGGGTGGTGGTCTGTGTTTGTTATTTATGTTTGTGATCCATCTCTAGATCATAAGATGCCTATTTGTTCTTATCAAATGCATCTTTACCAGTGTAACATACATAACAGTAGGTGTATGGAATATGTACTGTAGCAATATCCAAGTGTTAGCCATCCCATACTTATGCAATAATGGCTCACAGCTGCTACAACAGCCCAGAAAGTTTCATTCAAAGAAGCACATTCTCAGTAGAGAGACACAATACCCCATTCCTTCCAGCTTCTGCCTTGCGTGCACATGCAGCATATTTCCACCATCCTATTTTTTTTACAGTTTTTCAGCTACAACCACAGTGAGCAGATAGACACAGAGCACTCTCTCCATGTGTTAGTGTTTGTGCTCTGAGTATTCCATCAGACATCTGGAGAGGATTTGACCAGTCTCCCAAGAGCAGTGCAACCCTAACTGCCTCCCTCTGCCACTTGTTGGCCCACTTCAGGGAAGGAGGGCGCATGCTTTGGTGACTCACTCCCAGCTGGACTGTTGGTGGAGGTACTTGGTACCTGCTGCCATGTGTCATGTCATGTCAGGCTTTCTGTCACTGGCCTCTCCTTGTTGAGTCCAGCTCTCCCCTCTCCAGGCCTTCTGACCACCCTCAGTGAAGGAAGGGCACTTAGGGCCTGCCAGCATGTGTCCTGCCACACCCCCTAGTGTCAGCCCTTTCTCATTGGAGTCACGCTCCTCCCTCTTCAGAATTCCAGTCAACACACCCTCAGTGGAGGACAGTGGAGCCCCTGCAGGCGTGTTTCATGCCAGGCTGCCTACTGCTGGCCGGCCCCTCCTCATGTGAGGTGGAGGAGTGGGGTGCACAGACTGACTGCCAGGCCCTAACAGCCTGGCCTGTTCCAGAACTAGACAAATCGCTTCACCATGGGTGGGATTGGGAGAGAAAGCCTGGTCTTAGGGCCCTAGAAATAGGCTGCATGTGTGAGCAAGGTAGGTAATGGAAGAGGCAGATTCATCTGTCCACTGATAACCTTGTTATTTGGCTAACAATTTTTCTGCTCCTTGGGGTGGCTGTGAACTGTTTTTGCATAGGTCAGACATGGTCAGTATGACTAGCTTCATGAGGACTTGAAACAAAATCCAACCCCCCCCCCCCCCCCCTCCCCTTTTCTCTTGTGAACAGAAAAACTGACCTCTACACATATAACATGCTGTGGATTGAAAAAAAAAGGATATTCATTATTGTCATGTATTGTTTATATGTGCATGATTATCATCTGTGATTATTAAGACTCAGGGGGGTGGAGGTGGGGGGTTCTCAATATCTATGCAGATCACATGTAAATATGTGTATAACTAAGAGCCTTACAACAGCGTTGTACAGCTGTAATAATAATTATCCTCTTTTTGTATTTTATATGTGGTCATGCTACTGACAGTGTTAAGGTGGGGGTGCAGGGGGGAAATGAAAAGCAATATTAAAAGGTGTGTTGGGAGTAGTCTTATGGATCTGGTATTTTTTACATTTTGTCAGTGCTCATACACTGGTTTTAAGAGACATCTGTGTAATCTTGTGGAATGTATACTGTATGCATTTTCAGTGCTCTGAAATGGAAGGTCACAGCCAGAATACATCTTTTGAAAGACTTCTGTTTTGTATGAATGGCACATATGATCAGACTTTTCCCTCAGCCCCCTGTTAAAAAACACATGCATGACATCTTGCACATTCAACAAGTTGTTTTTTTCCCAGCAGTCATCATGTGTCATTCAAGGGGAAGCCAGCTATGGCAGCATGAATGAGACTCACAAAAACATACCCAGCATGCATTCTGAAGAGGCAGACAGAGAAAACAATGGGAAGTCAACACCAGAGAGTGGACTGGCCTTGGGTGGAGCAACTTGTGGAAAGCTGAGGAAAATGGGGAGTGGAGGAAGCTGGTTGCAAAATCTTCAGTGGTACTCCAACTGTCTACAGGATTACGGGATAGGTGAAGGAAGGACCCCCCACCCCCACCCCCACCCCCTTTTTTTTTTTTTATTTTTTTTTTATAAAATATATATACAGTTTTGGAAAGAGTAATGTCAATGCTGTTCAAAGAAGTAAATCAGAGTTGAGAAAATTATCTGGTGTGATGAAAATCATTTCAGTTTCATGCCCAGTCCATTTAACTGTGGCTTGTTCCCCAGTCCATTTAACTCAGTCCATTTAACTGTAGCTTGTTCCCCAGTCCATTTAACTGTAGCTTGTTCCCCAGTCCATTTAACTGTAGCTTGTTCCCCAGTCCATTTAACTGTAGCTTGTTCCCCAGTCCATTAACTGTAGCTTGTTCCCCAGTCCATTAACTGTAGCTTGTTCCCCAGTCCATTTAACTTAGCTTGTTTCCCCAGTCCATGTAACTGTAGCTTGTTCCCCAGTCCATTTAACTGTAGCTTGTTCCCCAGTCCATTTAACTGTAGCTTGTTCCCCAGTCCATTTAACTGTAGCTTGTTTCCCCAGTCCATTTAACTGTAGCTTGTTCCCCAGCCCATTTAACTCATCCATTTAACTGTAGCTTGTTCCCCAGTCCATTTAACTGTAGCTTGTTCCCAGTCCATTTAACTCATATACTGTACTTGTTCCCAGTCCATTTAACTGTAGCTTGTTTCCACCATTAACTCTCCATTTAACTGTGAGCTTGTTCCCCAGTCCATTTAACTGTAGCTTGTTCCCAGTCCATTTAACTGTAGCTTGTTCCCCAGTCCATTTAACTGTAGCTTGTTCCCCAGTCCATTTAACTGTAGCTTGTTCCCGCAGTCCATTTAACTGTAGCTTGTTCCCCAGTCCATTTAACTGTAGCTTGTTCCCCAGTCCATTTAACTTAGCTTGTTCCCAGTCCATTTACGTACATCTGTAGCTTGTTCCCCAGTCCATTTAACTGTAGCTTGTTCCCCAGTCCATTTAACTCAGTCCATTTAACTGTGGCTTGTTCCCCAGTCCATTTAACTGTAGCTTGTTTCCCAGGCAGTTAATGTAGCTTGTTCCCAGTCCATTTAACTCAGTCCATTTAACTGTAGCTTGTTCCAGTCCATTTAACTGTAGCTTGTTTCCCATCCATTAACTTAGTCATTACTGTGCTTTTCCCCAGTCATTTAACTAGTTGTTCCCCAGTCATTAACTGTGCTTGTTCCAGTCCATTTAACGTAGCTTGTTTCCATATTACGTGCTTGTTTCCCCAGTCATTTAACTGTAGCTTGTTCCCAGTCCATTTAACTGAGTTTCCCCAGTCCATTTAATGTAGTTGTTCCCAGTCATTTACTGTAGCTTGTTCCCAGCATTTCTGTAGCTTGTTCCCGTCATTTAACTGTATTGTTCCAGTCCATTTAATCATCCATTACTGTGGTTGTTCCAGTCCATTTAACTGTAGCTTGTTTCCAGGAGTCCATTTAATGTAGCTTGTTCCCCAGTCATTTAACTCTGTCCATTAACTGTACTTGTTCCCAGTCATTTAATGTAGCTTGTTCCAGTCCATTTATTACATACTGCTTGTTCCCCAGTCATTAACTGTAGCTTGTTCCCAGTCCATTTAATGTAGCTTGTTCCCAGTCCTTTACTGTAGTCTGTAGCTTGTTCCCAGTCCATTTAACTGTAGCTTGTTCCCAGTCCATTTACTGTAGCTTGTTCCCCAGTCCATGTAACTGTAGCTTGTTCCCAGTCATTAACTGTAGCTTGTTCCCCAGTCCATTTAACGGGCTTGTTCCCCAGTCCATTTAACTGTAGCTTGTTCCCAGTCCATGTAACTGTAGCTTGTTCCCAGTCCATTTAACTAGTGTCCATATTTAACGGGCTTGTTCCCCAGTCCTTTAACTGTAGCTTGTTCCCCAGTCCATTTAACTGTAGCTTGTTCCCAGTCCATTTACCGAGCTGTCCCAGTCCATTTAACGGAGCTTGTTCCCCAGTCCATTTAACGGAGCTTGTTCCCAGTCCATTTAACAGGTCCCATCATGTAACTGTAGCTTGTTCCAGCAGTCCATTTAACTGTAGCTTGTTTCCAGAGTCCATTTATGTAGCTTTCCAGTCCATTTAACTGTAGCTTGTTCCCAGTCCATTTAGCTGTAGCTTGTTCCCCAGTCCATTTAACTGTAGCTTGTTCCCCAGTCCATTTAACTGTAGCTTGTTCCCGTCCATTTAACTGTAGCTTGTTCCCCGGTCCATTTAATGTAGCTTGTTTCCTAGGCAGTCCATTTAACTGTAGCTTGTTTCCAGGCAGTCCATTTAACTAGCTTGTTCCCCAGTCCATGTAACTGTAGCTTGTTCCCCAGTCCATGTAACTGTAGCTTGTTCCCCAGTCCATTTAACTGAGCTTGTTCCCCAGTCCATTTAACTGTAGCTTGTTCCCCATCCATTTAACTGTAGCTTGTTCCCAGTCCATTTAACTGTAGCTTGTTCCCCAGTCCATTAACTGTAGCTTGTTCCCCAGTCCATTTAACTGTAGCTTGTTTCCCAGTCCATTTAACTCAGTCCATTTAACTGTAGCTTGTTCCCCAGTCCATTTAACTGTAGCTTGTTTCCCAGTCCATTTAACTCAGTCCATTTAACTGTGGCTTGTTCCCCAGTCCATTTAACTGTAGCTTGTTTCCCAGGCAGTCCATTTAATTGTAGCTTGTTCCCCAGTCCATTTAGCTGTAGCTTGTTCCCCAGTCCATTTAACTGTAGCTTGTTCCCCAGTCCATTTAAGTGTAGCTTGTTTCCCAGGCAGTCCATTTAACTGTAGCTTGTTCCCCAGTCCATGTAACTGTAGCTTGTTCCCCAGTCCATTTAACTAGCTTGTTCCCCAGTCCATGTAACTGTAGCTTGTTCCCCAGTCCATTTAACTGTAGCTTGTTCCCCAGTCCATTTAACTGTAGCTTGCTCCCCAGTCCATTTAACTGTAGCTTGTTCCCCAGTCCATGTAACTGTAGCTTGTTCCCCAGTCCATTTAACTGTAGCTTGTTCCCCAGTCCATGTAACTGTAGCTTGTTCCCCAGTCCACTTAACTGTAGCTTGTTCCCCAGTCCATTTAACCGGAGCTTGTTCCCCAGTCCATTTAACTGTAGCTTGTTCCCCAGTCCATGTAACTGTAGCTTGTTCCCCAGTCCATTTAACTGTAGCTTGTTCCCCAGTCCATTTAACCGGAGCTTGTTCCCCAGTCCATTTAACTGTAGCTTGTTCCCCAGTCCATTTAACCGGAGCTTGTTCCCCAGTCCATTTAACCGGAGCTTGTTCCCCAGTCCATTTAACCGGAGCTTGTTCCCCAGTCCATTTAACCGGAGCTTGTTCCCCAGTCCATTTAACCGGAGCTTGTTCCCCAGTCCATGTAACTGTAGCTTGTTTCCCAGGCAGTCCATTTAACTGTAGCTTGTTTCCCAGGCAGTCCATTTAATTGTAGCTTGTTCCCCAGTCCATTTAACTGTAGCTTGTTCCCCAGTCCATTTAACTGTAGCTTGTTCCCCAGTCCATTTAACTGTAGCTTGTTCCCCAGTCCATTTAACTGTAGCTTGTTCCCCAGTCCATTTAACTGTAGCTTGTTTCCCAGGCAGTCCATTTAACTGTAGCTTGTTCCCCAGTCCATTTAACTAGCTTGTTCCCCAGTCCATGTAACTGTAGCTTGTTCCCCAGTCCATTTAACCGGAGCTTGTTCCCCAGTCCATTTAACTGTAGCTTGTTCCCCAGACCATTTAACTGTAGCTTGTTCCCCAGTCCATTTAACCGGAGCTTGTTCCCCAGTCCATTTAACTGTAGCTTGTTCCCCAGTCCATTTAACTGTAGCTTGTTCCCCAGTCCATTTAACTGTAGCTTGTTCCCCAGTCCATTTAACCGGAGCTTGTTCCCCAGTCCATTTAACCGGAGCTTGTTCCCCAGTCCATTTAACCGGAGCTTGTTCCCCAGTCCATTTAACCGGAGCTTGTTCCCCAGTCCATTTAACCGGAGCTTGTTCCCCAGTCCATTTAACCGGAGCTTGTTCCCCAGTCCATGTAACTGTAGCTTGTTTCCCAGGCAGTCCATTTAACTGTAGCTTGTTTCCCAGGCAGTCCATTTAATTGTAGCTTGTTCCCCAGTCCATTTAACTGTAGCTTGTTCCCCAGTCCATTTAGCTGTAGCTTGTTCCCCAGTCCATTTAACTGTAGCTTGTTCCCCAGTCCATTTAACTGTAGCTTGTTTCCCAGGCAGTCCATTTAACTGTAGCTTGTTCCCCAGTCCATTTAACTGTAGCTTGTTTCCCAGGCAGTCCATTTAATTGTAGCTTGTTCCCCAGTCCATTTAACTGTAGCTTGTTCCCCAGTCCATTTAACTGTAGCTTGTTTCCCAGGCAGTCCATTTAACTGTAGCTTGTTCCCCAGTCCATTTAACTAGCTTGTTCCCCAGTCCATGTAACTGTAGCTTGTTCCCCAGTCCATTTAACTGTAGCTTGTTCCCCAGTCCATTTAACCGGAGCTTGTTCCCCAGTCCATTTAACTGTAGCTTGTTCCCCAGTCCATTTAACTGTAGCTTGTTCCCCAGTCCATTTAACCGGAGCTTGTTCCCCAGTCCATTTAACTGTAGCTTGTTCCCCAGTCCATTTAACTGTAGCTTGTTCCCCAGTCCATTTAACCGGAGCTTGTTCCCCAGTCCATTTAACTGTAGCTTGTTCCCCAGTCCATTTAACTGTAGCTTGTTCCCCAGTCCATTTAACCGGAGCTTGTTCCCCAGTCCATTTAACCGGAGCTTGTTCCCCAGTCCATTTAACCGGAGCTTGTTCCCCAGTCCATTTAACCGGAGCTTGTTCAGAGTCATCCAGTCTTTCACATCAGAGATGCAGGCTTTAGTGGTTTGAACGATGGTGTTTACCTGAGAGATGGGACCTGACATATAGAGCTGATTATCATCAGGAAAACTATGATAAGAGAAAGAATGCTGGAGAACAATCTAGGCAAGATTTTATCAGCTACTTGGGATGGAGGTACAGCATAAGGTGTGGTAAGTATGGTATGGCTGTAATATAGATCTGTGAGATGCAAGTGTCACAGTGAGTGCTGACGTCTTCCATCTTTAGGCAGTGTGGGCCTGGTCTATAGGCCCTACAACCTAGGCATGGGAGAGGCCTTATCATTCACTTTCACTCTTCTTCTCAAGAAAAAAGCTGGGTCTACAATGTCCACGACGAACAAAGTGACATTGTACAAAAGCAATATCTATGCTTTCATTCACAAACAAAGTAGCAAGAAACTGGGAAGAAATAACTATCAAACTCAGTTTGAGAATACATAGAATTTCAAGTCATTCTGACAGAAATGAATTCAAACTGTACTGCAGAGGTTACGCAAGACACACAGAAGTGTTTGTGGAGTTCAAAATCGAAGAGGACCTGGTATTGTCAAATCTTTATTGAAACAACAATATATAACTTTGCAACACTGTCCAACAAGTCTTGAGTACCCAGTCTCACACTCACATATTAGATAAAGTACCTCTGCTCTCTATCATAAAAAAATAAAATTTTTACATTAATACTGTGATCAATCACCTTCCAGCTTTCTTGCACACACGCAATGGGGAAAAAATCTTTAGGCATAAGACTTTTTGAATGATTAAAAAATAGCTGTGTGAGAAATCACAGAACACAAACTGAAGAGCTTCATCCAAACCCTTCTTTCCATTTAAAAAAAAACAAACCAAACAAAACAAAAAACTAAACCAAAACCCCCCCAAAACCCAACAACAAAAAACAGAAGAAAAACTACTGAAAAAGTTCCAAAGAAATTTAGTTTAAACATTGCAAATACTTGAGCCATGATCAAGAATTATTTCATTTAACTAATGTTCAGAAGATGCTTTTAAAAAGTTTGTGTTTTTTAAATATTGTAATGACAGCAACAACAACAATACAGAATTAAACTGGCTCCAAATAAAAAATCAAACATTGTAAACATTTGAACCAAGAATCATACTTGACAAGAGAGTTAATTTATTACCACAGTTACTGTCTTTATAATATTGTGTAAGAATAAGATTATAAACAAAATTTACAAATTAACAATAAAAAGAAAGAAGATTATAAAAGAAAAGCTGAACAAAAACGAAACCCCTTCTTGTGAACAAAACGTGGCTGTGTGATGTTGTT
>CM060327.1:36704158-36717587 GCA_030674155.1 Stramonita haemastoma | reverse complement strand
CTGCCATACAAATGTTCAGGATAGTGTAAAAAGCAGGAGAGAAAACTGGCAGGGCCAAGTAAATTGACAGAAAAAATATTTTCTTTCAGTCTTTAATTATTCTTACTATCTGTCAACTATTCATTTTATTGTCTTTATTCTTTTATTTATTGATCAATTTATTTATTCATTCATTTTTTATTTGTTTGCTTTCTTTTTTTTGCTGCAGGTTATAACCGCGATGGCTTCAACAGGGAGGGCATTGACGTCACTGGGTTTGACCGTTACGGGTTCGATTCTGATGGCTTCAGTTATGATGGGTTTAACCGCAGTGGTGTGGACCGCACCAGCAACAAAGACATGTCAGGGCGATACGACCCTGATGGATACAACGCTTTCTGCTTCAACAGAAATGGTGTGTGGGTTGTGTGTGTGTGTGTGTGTGTGTGTGTGTGTGTGTGTGTGTGTGTGTGTGTGTGTGTGTGTGTGTGTGTGTGTCTGTGTGTGTGTGTGTGTGTGTGTGTGATTGTAGGTGTAGGTGTGTGTGTGTTGTGTTGTGTGTTGTGTGTGTGTGTGTGTGTGTGTGTGTGTGTGTGTGTGTGTGTGTGTGTGTGTGTGTGTGTGAGGGTGCATTTGTATTTAAATAGTTTGATTAACCCTTCTCTTTTTAAGTTTTTGTCATTTGTACTTAACTTGTTAGAGGAACATTCTATTGCATAGGACTAAATCATTTCAGATGTATTATTTTCTCATAGACTTCTTCGTTATGAAATACTGGTTTTTGTAATGTATTGTACTGTATTCTGTTGTATACTTCCTCCAGTCATGGCATTTGCTGTGCATGAAATTCTGGTTGCTCTCCCTGGGGAGAGCCCAACACTACAAAAGCAGTGTCACCCACTTAAAAAAAAATTGTGCAGGTGTATCTGTTTCCCTATGAGAGTGGCTGTTGTCTGCAGCATGTTTCCAGGGACAACTGTCTTGTTGTTATGGGTTCTTTTAAGTGCACTGAGTATGTGCTGCACACAGAGCCTCAATTCATTGTCTGGTCCAAAAGAGTAACACCCAGACCAACCAATCAAGGTCTAGTGGATGAGGGAAAAGTTTGGGCACAAACGAGAACACTGTTATTTTCTGCCTGCCCTTTTGTTTTTTTTCTTCTTTTTTGAGTTTAAAAAATCAATGTATCCATCTGCCATCCATGCTGATTTGTTTTTTAGAAGTGAATATGCAAATATGTCTATTTCAATGATTATGTTCTTGATTAATATTTTGTAAGTCAATTATGAGCAGTAGATCTGATACTGGGAAACTACAGCTACAATTTTGTAGGGCAGGCTTTTGGTATCCTGGTTATTTGTAGCTTTTTATGGAGAAGATAGTTATATTTTGAATACCCCCCTATGCTTGCATTAATTGTGTGAATTGTGGATGCATACAACCTGCACATTATTTTGGAAATGATAATTGATTTTTCAGTTTACCCATGGATCAGCCTAAGTTTTTGTACATTCATTTCATCATTTTCTTGTTTATGAAAATTGTATTTGCTACATTTTTTTTTGGTTACCATTTTCTTGTGCAGTGTTTCATATTTACTTATATTTCAAGGGATTCCACCAGAATGGTATGTTAAGATAGTATATAACCATATAGACCAGATATAGCATTCTGGCTGCAAAACCCTTGAAATTTTTATCTTTGAGGAAAAAAGTAGTGGAGGAAAAACAAGAGCAGGTACCAACTTCTCAGTCATTTTGAAAATGACTTATCAAAGAAATTTTCATCTCACCAATTACGATATTTTTGAAAACAAAAATTTTAAGAATTTTTTTTTAAAAAACCCTGACACTGTGTCTGGCTTCAACAGGACTGAACCAGCAGGGCTATGACCAGTTTGGCTACACCGTCGACGGCTATGATGCCGACTACTGCAACTTCCACTTCAAGGGCCCCTTCGCCCCGCGTCAGTCGACGCGCATCTTTGAGGTGCTGCAGCGGCAGAGCAAGCCGTTCCTGATGACCCTGGAGCGCACCTGCCCCGGCCTGCACAGGGTGCCTGACACCTGGCTCAGGCAGAGCTGGATCACTGAAAGGAAAATGATTGCAGGTGTGTGTGGGGGTGGGGGTGGGGGTTGTGTGTGGGGGGGGGGGGGGTTGTGTGTGTGTGTGGGGGGGGGGGGGTTGTGGGGGGGTGTTGGGTGGGGGAGGTTGTGTGTGTGTGTGGGGGGGGGGGGTGTGGTGGTGGTGGTGGTGGTGGTGCGGGAGTTGGCCATTTCTCATCTTAACATGCTGGGTTGGGTGGGCAGGGATGGCAGAGGGGTGGGGGGGGGGATCTCCCGGTATATACACTGTTATCAGTCATCATATATGTCAGTCACTGTAAAGCCATAAACACACTGGATGAGAAGTTTGCCTGTATCATTATTTGAAAGTGCCTTGTCATATAGGCAGCCATACTCCGCCTTCTAAGGAATGTTTGATATTAAAGTTTTGGTTGACAAATTTGTTGGGTTTTTTTTCTCTCATTTCCTGTGATATACATGTCCTTGTGTTTTCATGCCACTTATTCTGAGCTCACCACCCCAGCCATTCTCAGGTTTGTCATGGTGTATCCTCAGGGTCAGAAGTTCACAGAGAGCATGAGTTAGGAGGTCACCATGAGGCCACCATCCAGAGGAGCCCTGCACTGCTGCTGAGGCACTTTGTTGATGTTCACTTTCAGCTACTCTCAGGTGCTATCCATTCTTCCATCCCATTCCAGAGCCCTCCTGTGCAAGTTACAGCAGGAACTGACCACACTAAGAAAAGTGGGAGGGTGAAGAAAAGAAAGGGGAGGAGTGTTGGGAGGGGGTGGGCGGTAAAAGGAAGGGGCGTGTTACTTTCAGCACTGACCTTTGACTGAGTTATGCTGGATTTGCAGCTGTGGCATGCATGCTCATGTGACAACTGTCAGTTCCTCCCACTTTCGGCTGCTATCCATTCCATTCCATCCCAGCTGGTACTAAGTATAACAGGAACTGACCACACTTGGACTTGGTCAAAGGAAGGGGTTAATTTTAGCACTGGGTTCTGGACCAGTACTGAGTTATGCTGGACTTGCGAGCTGTAATGTGTATATTTGAGCGTAAATGCTTACACACAGGAACGCATGGTTTATCATCAGTGCTGACTCCACTCTCCGCAAAAGTCCTTCGGATGAGACTGTAAACCAAGGCCCCACGTGCAAACACACGCAGAAATCTTGTGCACACGTTAAAGCCTGTTCCGCTTTTCGGAAGAGAAGGCCATTATGTGCCGGTAGGAACAGATGACAAGATTGACAAAACTGCATACACACAGGGACTGGTTGTAAAAAAGCACATGAGTGCTTATTCCATTAACCTCAATATAAAAGAATAAATAAATAACAAAACAAAATAAGAAATACCCCATCCCTTTGCAGGCATGGTGACCGTCAACCTTCCCTCCAGTTTCGTCAACGTTCCCAGTCAGCGGTTCTGCTTCAACACGGACATGTTTCTGACGGCCTGCACCTGTGGCCAGGACATCGCCACCTGTGACAGCAATCCATGTTTAGGGGCCTCCTGCTCCGCCTTCCCAGAGGCCAAGTGTCACATCGACTTCTGCGGGCGGTGCCAGGCACGATGGATTCTGGAAGGGAAGGAGGTGGATTGCTCCGTCAAAAGAGGTTGGTTTGTTGAATGGTTTTGCTTCTGTTTTGTTTTTAGTTCTTTCTTTCTTTCTTTTTTATTTTGAGGATATTGGAAAAGGCATTCATGCATTTTTTTTTTACATCCAGTCTCCTTGCACATACAGCTTTGTCAGTTTGTTATTTGTTCCCACCAGCACAAGTGGCCTACTCTTTGGAAAGGTAGAACAGGTTTTAACCTGTGCACAAGATGTTTATGCATAGGACCTCAGTCTATCGTCTCATGTGTGTGTGTGTGTGTGTGTGTGTGTGTGTGTGTGTGTGTGTGTGTGTGTGTGTGTGTGTGTGTGTGTGTGTGTGTGTGTGTGTGCACATGCACGCATGTGCGCAACAATCAAATAATTCAGCTGCATATTTTGAACGCTTGCAGATTTCTGCCAGCCAAACCCTGTCAGCATGGAGGGTCCTGTGAGCCGTCCATCTGGCCTGACGAACCTGACCTCATCACCTGTATTTGCCCACCTGGCTATGACGGTCACCTGTGCCAGTACGAGGTGTTAGACGCCTGCTCTCTGCCTCTCATGACAGGTGAGGGAGGAGAATGTGTGTGTGTGGGGGGGGGGGGGGGGGGGGGGGGGTGAGGGTGTGTGTATGTGTTGTGTGTGTGTGTGAGAAGGGTGTGTGTGTGTGTAAGGGTGTGTGTGTATGTGTGTGTGTGAAGGTTGTGTGTGTGTGTGTGTGAAGTGTGTGTGTTGAAGGGTGTGTGTGTGTGTGTCTGTGTAGGGTGTGTTAAGTGTGTGTGTGTGTGTGGTGTGTGTGCATGTGTGTGTGTGTGTATGCGCTCATGTTTATGTTGGTGTAGTATGATGTGTGTGTGGTGTTCATGTGTGTGTGTGTGTGTGTGCATGTGTTGTGTATATGTGTGCGTGCACGCGCGCGTGCGTGTGTGCATACATTCACCTTAACTTTCAAAGCTTCACCTCACACACACACACCCCTTTTTCAACAGGGAAGTGTGAACAGCAAGAAAGCCGCTGGTACTACAACCATCGATCTGGAAACTGCGAGAAGTTTGTCTACACGGGCTGTCTGGGGAACGCCAACAATTTCCAGACGGCCGATGCCTGCGAGGCGCGCTGCGTGGTGGGGGCCTGCTGCTTCCGCGAACCCCTCTCCTCTCGACAAGTCGTCGGTTATGACAGCCGCGGGTTTAACAAGTAGGTTAGGGGGAAATGTTAGGGGTTTTGTTAGGCTGTAGCTGTGGGGTTTTGTTTTTAAGTTTGGTTTTATATGTGCATGTTTGCTCACACACATATGCATGCGTGCAGACATTGGCACCCACATGCACATACACACACACAAAGGCATGTATGCACACGCACACACACACACATGCATGCACATACATCCAAGATTCAAGATTCAAGATTTAATTCGCCTTTGACCCCTCTTGGGGCATGGAGGATTTCAGAAAGCAAAATCAACTGTAACATATATAATATGCATTAATAGAATACGTTCATACACACAAGATTCAAGATTTAATTCACCTTTGACCCCTCTTGGGGCATGGAGGATTTCAAACAAAATCAATTGTAACATATATAATTTGCATTAATAGAATACGTTCATACACAGAATTTTTCACAGAAATAAAAATATAGTCAACCTTTCCCACACACACATGCACGCACACACACACATACTCACATGCACATGCATGCACACAGACTCACATGCACATGTATGCATGCACCCACACACGCACACACTCATGCACCCACACACACGCGCACGCACACACACATGCACGCACTCACGCATGCTCGCGCACACACACATGCACACACACAGAGTCATAAATCACTGCAACTGATTCTGAATTTTTACATTTAAAACCCACCCACCTTTCATAATAGAGCAGCCCAGTTATGGCCAGTGGCATGGACAGCACAAACATACCCAGCATGCTTGGAGAAGGATGGGCTCTGCCAGGTTCCACTGTCCCACCACACACTGCCTGAAACATTCACTGCAGTGCAGTGCCCCAACCACTGACAGTACAGTTGGTTTTATACCCTGTCTTAATCTGTATATAACTGCACAGTTTCAGTCTGAGTTTTAAATTTGACGAGGTGACAGCCCCGATATGGCGTGTGTGGTTGGCAGGGCTAAATAAACAACGTGGTTGGATTGGATTGAAGCACTGACACCTGTGTCACCTGTCAAGAGAGTGATTGGCCAGGTGTGTTGTTGCAGGTACGGGTTCAGTGTGGAAGGTGTCAATGACCTGAACGTCCCTGTCACTGTGGCCACTGGCACTGCCACTGGCAGCGAACGCTTTGATGAGCTGGGACACGACTGGCAAGGTACCGCTTTTTTTCTAACGATGATGATAATAATGATAATGGTAATAATAATGATAATGATAATAATAATAATAATAATAATAATAATAATAATAATAATAATAATAATAATGATGATGATGATGATGATGATGATGATGATGATGATGATGATGATAGTAATGATAAAAAAATAAAATAATAATAATAATAATAGTATAATTTATATAGTGCTATATCTGGTAAAAACAAATCAAAGCACTTGCTATTCTATGTTTCTTGCTTTTCTTGCTTTCTATTCTTAAACTGTATCTATCTATCTACCTATCTATCTATCTATCTACATTTTTGTTGTTGTGTCTATAAATGCCATGCACTAGCATTTTGACATTCTGCTTTCTGCTGTAGCTCATTTATAGACAGCAGATCAAAGTTGGGATGCATGGTGCTAACAATATTTGTATGGTCTGCAGGTTTCAATCGGGAAGGCTTTAACAGTGAAGGCTTGGATCGCTACGGTTACAGTCGGCAAGGGTACGACCTGGAAGGATTCAATATGACAGGCTACAGTCAAATTGGGGAGTATGATGGCGTCATAGACTATGACAAGGATGGTTATGATGCTGATGGATTTAACAGGTAATCCTTGAGTTGTTTCACCGTGAATTTTATGGTTAAAGAGATAATTATTTTCGATTCTTATTTCTGGCATCATATGACTGAAAATAATATCCTTCCAACTTCAGGAAAGAAAGAAAACTAGCCAAGAAGAAAATGAGGGTTGATCTGAAAACCTGTATTATTTCAGAAACTGGGTACCTCACCTTCAGGTTTAGGATGGCTGTTTTTTTTAAAAGTATCCCTCAGAAGTCCATACTCAGTTTGACTCTCATGTTTTTTCCCCACTATTCAGGTAACTGCATTCCCATCACAGGGATACAGTTGGTAATTGAACCTATGACAGTTGAGAGGCACCTCCCTGGTCTTTCTGATTTTCAACTGTCATGGGTTCTTTTGATGTGCCCAAGTCTGTAAGTACCTGGTTCTGAAGGATTTAGAGTCTCTTCTGAAAGACTTGACATTCAGTTTGATTTTTTTCATCAAACGGAACAAAGGGTGAGGCTGGGACTTGAGCCCCGAGCCCCAAGGTCTACATGTTAAGGAGGTGAACTTCTTTCTTTTGTCTTTTCTTTTGAAGATAATGTAATAAATACTTGTGTATTTATCCAGTCTCCGTGTGCATGCAGTTTTGTAAATTTTGTCATCTGTTCCCACCAGCACACAATGGCCTACTCTTCTGAAAAGCAGAATGGGTTTTAACATGTGCGCAAAATGTTCTGCGCGCGTTCACACATGGGATCTTGGCTTATAGTCTCATCCAAAGGACTTTTGGAGAGAGTGGAGTCGGCACTGATGTTAACTCCAGAGGAAAAATCCTGTTGAACGAGATTTGAACCTGAGCCAATAGATCACCTAAACCGTCTTGCCATCTTCCTTCTTAAAATGAAATGAATCCTTGGCACTGAAATCCACCTGCAACATGAACACTTGCATCATTTTCTTTGAAAGAGAAATCATACCCTTTCATGTGAAGTTTATGATGAAATGCCAGAGGCCAGGATTGTATGGACTTTCAGGTCATCCTTCACACTGCATGCTGAAAACAGGACACTGCAACATGTTGGTGTTGTTGGAAAAGAGTGTGAATTACACATCTGCCATACCTAAAGAGTGGACTCCCTAGGACTTCCAGGAAACAGAAATGAATAAATAGCAAAAGTAACAATGTAAAATTTGTTTCATGGAGTTGAATGTGTGTGTGTGTGTGTGTGTGTGTGTGTGTGTGTGTGTGTCTGTGCATGTGTGTGTATGGTGTATGTCTGTGTGAAGGAGTGATTTTCCTGTGTGTGTCAAAAAAAAAATGCATTTGATTTTATTTTCTGTTTGCTCTCTGTCTCAGGGCTGGCTTTAACTGCCATGGTTACGACCGCCGGGGCTACGACGTGTACGGCATCCTACGAGGCTTCCAGTACAAGTGCCGACCTCTGACCCGCCTCCGCTGCCAGGCCTTCGAGTTACGCCGCAAAGTGGAAGTGGTGCGCTTCACACCCGGCAAACAGTGCTCCGAAATCCACTGCGAGGAAGAGTGCCGCTGCTTCCACGGCAACAAGACGTACAGCATCGGAGAAGAATTCCGCTCCGGATGTCAGAAATGCATGTGCATGGAGGGAGGCCACACCGTGTGCGTGTGCGACTACGCGGCGAAGCGACGTGAAGTGCGGGAGCTGTCCCCGGTAGAGATGCGGCAGTACCAGGCCGCGGTGCGGAACCTGACCTCCCACACGGGGTACCCCTCGCGCTGGTTCCACTTTGCTCGCCTGTACGCGCACCACAAACCCCAGGCGGTGGGCTCCCCCGCCTTCCTGCCCTGGCACCGCACCTTCCTGCTGGAGGTGGAGCGCGAGCTGCAGGCTGTGGACTGCTCCCTCTCCATCCCCTACTATGACTGGACGCTGGACGCAGGGGACCCCACGCGTGCCATCGTCTGGGCCGCCCACATGTTTGGCGGGAACGGGCGCTGGGACGGGTGCGTGCGCTACCACCCCTTCAAGCCCTACCACCCCCCCTGCTGGCGCCGTGCTTGCGTCGGCGGTTTAATGACAGCGTCAGCCTGCCTGACGCCGTGAACGTACAGCTTGCGCTGAATGAAAAGGATTACGATCGCTTCAGGCTGCACATGGAGGTGTTTGTCTCTCTACTGCAGAGCTTCGTAGGGGGGCATATGGAATCCGACCTGGCCCCTTACGACCCCATCTTTTACTCCCTCATGGCCTACGTGGACAAGCTGTGGGTGGACTGGCAGAACAAGTACCCGGACGGTCTCCTCCGCTACCCCTCCGAGCTGCGCTTCCTGCCCATGGCTCCGTTTGGCGCCACGCCCGATGATGTGATGGACGCCAGGCTTCAGCTGTGCGTGGAGTACCTGCCCCTGCTAGGTGGCACCCCCTGCAACACCTCCGTGGTGAGGAGCTTCGGCTACGACGAGCAAGGTTACGATCGCCACGGCTACAACCGAAACGGGTTCGACCGGGACGGTTACAACATGGAAGGGGTGGACCGAAACGGTAACGCGGATGAGAGAGGGGTGTACAACTCTTTCGGCTACAACCGGCAGGGCTACAGCCGGTCGGGTTATGACCCCACAGGGTTTGACCGCTACGGGTTTTACATCGACACTTACAACCTGGACGGTTTCAATCCCCAAGGTTACGACCGGTCTGGGTACGACAGGTACGGGTTTGACCGGGAGGGTTACAACCCGTCGGGATTCCATCGCAATGGCAGCGTGCGTGTGAATGTCAGGCTGAACGGGGACATGTTCGATTCGTACGGCTACAACATGGATGGGTTCAACAAGTTCGGCTTTGACAGGGAAGGCTACGACGTGTTTGGGTTTGACAGCAAGGGGTTTAACCGTCGGGTGTGTAACTACTACCACATCGGCCCCGCCTACATCCTGGTGAAGAAGATTGTGGAGGACAAGCTGAAGACTTTGGATGAGGAACAGATCAGACTCATTCCTCGCATCTGCCCGCCGCTCTCTTCGCTGCCCGAGTACCAGCTTCGAAACAACTGGCTGTACCGCAACGAGCAGGGCGACGTCGTCGAGGTCATCTACACCACCCAGCGCCAGGGTCACGGGATCAACCCCTACGTGACCTCTCGCAACACCAGCGTGCTGCCCTCTGGAGGCTGGCGTCCCGTTCCGCCGGATGCAAGGTAAATGCTGCAAACCTATCCCCAACCTCTTACCCCTCTCCAATTCATGTTTAAAAATGGAAGAATTGTACAAAATGAGATATGTGATGCACCATTACAAAATGAGTCGCATCATCTCTGACCCACTTTTCTGCTAGGAGCCACTTTTAGGCAGGTGGGGGTCAGGTTATTGATTTTCTTAGATTTTTGATTGATTATAAAATTAAAGCCAGTCTTCTGTCTTGTACTGAAATATCAAGGTGTAATTTTGTTTCCTTTTGTTTTAAAATTCGTTAAAAAAAACACACAATCCAAGTCCTCATTCTGACTACCTATTATGATGAAAAAACTTGTCAGTTTCTTATTTTGTCATTCCTACAGTCTGTCTGTGTGTTTGGTTTTACAGGCTGTGTTTTGTGACCCATGCATACACGCAGTGTGAGGTGGATCAGCCCCCTGTGGAATGTCCTGTGGACCTGTGTGCTGGCTACACCTGTGCAGGTAAGAATGTTCATCAGATCGGGTACACTATGTTTTCAATGTTTTTTATGTTCACAGTCTGGTGTGTGTTTGAACTGTTTCTTTATGCAATTATTCATTGTCTTTCAAAGCCACCTTTGAACGCATCACCAAATTTACCTCTTTTTTTTTTTTGGGGGGGGGGGGGGGGGGGCATTCCTCAGCTCATGCTCTAGTGTCTATCAATAGTGAAATTTTGTGCATAATTATGTGACCATTGCCCCACCCCCACCCCCACCCCCTTTCATTGAGGTAATGAGATGAAAATTAAGTCTTCTTCAGGCTTGGAAAAAAGAAATCTATTGCCTGTCTTATATCTCTCTCTCTCTTCTTATTTACTTTTTTTTCTCCTTTGTATTAAGGGGGGGGGGGGGGGGGTGTGGAATCCCTCTAGTCTTATTGATTGTGAAATTCACTGTTTTTGAATCAGTTGTGGGTGCTGTGCTGAACAGATAAAAGATGTGTGATTTCTAATCCTAGGAGCCTGGATTTCAGTGACAAATATGGTTGTCACAGCAGCACCCTGTCCCCTTAGAAAGGGGGCAGTTTTTTTCTGATATCCCAGTTAGCTGAAAGACAGGAACTTACACAGTTTACAATCCTATGGGGATGGGATAGCCTAGTGGTCAGAACATTGTGCTCGCAATTTGACAACCCAGATTCGATTCTTGTTTGAGGGGATTTTTCCCCTGGAGTTAACATCAGTGCTGACTCCACTCTCCCCAAAAGTCCTACGCATGAGACTATAAACCGAGGCGAATGCATGCAGAACATCTTGTGCACATGTTAAATCCTGTTCCGCTTTTTGTAAGAGTAGGCCATTGTGTGCCAAAAAAAGCACACGAGTGCTTATTGTATTATCCTCAATATTAAAGAAAAAATCAATTATTTCTCCTGTGCAGTCAATGAGAACACATGTTTCTGGTCTGTGTGAGAAGTGGTTAAGATCTGTGTTTGTCACCTATCCCTCTCTGCTTCTCTTTGATGTAAAACAACAAAAATCTAGATACTTTGAGCATATATGAACACACGTCTCCACATGCTAAAATGTGATGGGGAAAATAACTGTGTTTTGGTGAGTTGTTTTAAACTGAGCCTTACACGAGAACATCACCAGGCCAAGTAAATGACATGAAGACTGTAATTAAAAGTAACTTTTCGTGGGTTGGGGAAACACTTGAATTTTCATTTTGTGCATCAGAAGCATACTGGGTTTTGTGTTTGTCATTATCATGACAGCTAGGTTGATTTCTTTGGTATAGCAGACTTTATATGGATTGTTATTCCACATACAACAACAGTTACGGAAACAGTGACTGTAGGTTTATTTGTATATAGCATTTTGCAGTCAGAAATTTCTGGAATACGTCTTTGATGCGAGTCACTCAGAAAAAGGGATAGGTTCAAAAGGATTAACTTTTCCATGTCACACACACATGCATGCATGCATGCACACACACACACATGCACACACACACACACACACACACACACACACACACACACACACACACACACACACACACACACACACACACACAAACACACTCTGAGCAGCAATGACTGTATTGCAGATCACCCCACTGCTGTGTGTCGCACCAATTCCTGTGGACAGTGTCGACGTGAATGGTACGATGGCGTCACAGGCAGAATTCTCAACTGCACAGGTATGTGTGTGACAGGCAGAATTCTCAACTGCACAGGTATGTATGACTGGCAGAATTCTCAACTGCACAGGTATGTGTGTGACAGGCAGAATTCTCAACTGCACAGGTATGTATGTGACAGGCAGAATTCTCAACTGCACAGGTATGTATGTGACAGGTAGAACTGTCAACTGCACAGGTATGTGTGTGACAGGCAGAATTCTCAACTGCACAGGTATGTGTGTGACCTGGATTTTTTCCTCAACCTTCCAAAAAAAGTTACATTCTTGATTGGGAATGTTATATTTAAGATTTTGAGGGGGGGGGGAGGGGGGGCTGGGGGAAGGGGCTTGGGAGGGGGAAGTTGTTTTGTGGTTTTGTGTGTTGTTGTTTTGGTGTTTGTGTGTTGTTGTTTTGTTGTTTTTGTTTTGGGGAATTTTTTTTTTTTTTTGGGGGGGTTGTATTAATACCATAATCTAAGCTAAAAAACAAAAAACAAAAACACAGACACATACACAAAACTATGTTATTTCATTTTTACAAGCAACCAACCAGATCAAATCTCATTTTTGTTTCACAGGTTTGTAATGTATATTGTATTGTATACCACTTTAAGTCCTGGAATATTTCTCTGTGTGAAATTCAGGCTGCTCTTCCCGGGAAAAGCAAGTCACCACACGAGCAGCACCCCTATTTAAAAAAAAAATTTTTTGTCTACATGTGTATTTCTTTTTTTACCAGAGTGGCTTTTTTCTACAGAAGTTTGCCACAAATAACTCGCTTGTTGCCATGGGTTCTTAAATGTGCACTAAATGCATGTTGCACATGGGACCTCAGTTTATTGTCTCATCTGAAAGACTAGCACCCACTCATGGTCTAGTGGATGAGGGAAAAGTTTCTGACACAAACTGGGATTGAACCTCCCCACACCACAAACGAGACTTTTTTGCTTTCTAGGCAGGTGCAATACCTCTAGACCAGTGTTCCACTTGTTGTGATGTGACCGCCCACATATGTCATTGTCATGAAAAATCATGTATATTTTTTTCCTCATTTTCACAAACTGAGGTATCAAAAGTAAGCAAGTTTATACTGACCCAGGCCAAAAGCTGTGTCACTTACTGATGTTTGCTAATTGCCAAGGCCTACACTAAAATATTGTTATGTTGTAAAATGTTGTGTTGAGATTGCCTTCAGCCATGACAAGCTCTTGAAGTCAGAGTACGGCTGCCTATATGGCAAAATACTTGAAAACAGTCATACAAGCAAATTTCTCATTCAGTGTGCAGTTTCAATCTCACAGTGATTCCCAGGTGGGTTGACTGAGTCAGAGTGCATGTTCTGGGTGACCCCCAGGGTTAAGCTGGGGAACACGCAACAACAACAACAGAAAGTTCATACTTAGCTTAATGTGTTACTGATTTCAGCATAAGTTTGTTGTTATTGTATATGACACAGCGTAGCATGATGCATGCATGCAGATGTGTGTGTGTGTGTGTGTGTGTGTGTGTGTGTGTGTCAAGCAA
>CM060327.1:36671658-36701658 GCA_030674155.1 Stramonita haemastoma | reverse complement strand
CGGCGGTGACCTGCCCTGACCTGGGCAGTTGCCGTAGCCGCGCGGTGCTGGAGGGGGAGTGCTGCCCTGTGTGTCTGGACTGTGGGCAGCACAGGGATGGGGACGTCTGGAACGCCAGCCCCTGTCAGCGCTGCACCTGCCAGGTGAGCAAATCAAAAGAAAAACAAGGTGTTAAAGAGTTTTCTGGATCGAGGGTTTAGAGGTAACACACCTGCCTGGAAAGTGGAAAGTTTGGGTTGGAAGTGTGCGGTGGTTCGATCCCCCTTTTTAGGTCTGAGACTTCCCCACCATCACATCACCCCCATCACCACCTGAGTTCGATTCCCGTTGGAGCGGATTTTTCCCTCTGGAGTTAACATCAGTGCTGATTCCACTCTCCCCAAAAGTCTTTCGGATGAGACTATAAACTGAGGCCCTGTGTGCGAATGCATGCAGAACATCTTGTGCACTCGTTAAATCCTGTTCTCCTTTTCATAAGAGTAGGCCATTGTGTGCCGGTGGGGAACAGATGACAATATTCACAAAACTGCATACACACGGGGATTGGATGGAAAAAAGGACATGAGTGTTTATTCCATTATCCTCGATATAAAAGAATGAATAAATAAATAATCAAATCAAAAGAAAAACAAGATGTTCAAGAGTTTTCTGGATCGAGGGTTTAGAGATAACGCACCTGCCTGGAAAACGAAAAGTCCAGGTTGGAAGTGTGCAGTGGTTCAATCCCCCTTTTAGGCCTGAGACTTCCCCCCCCCCACCACCACCACCACTCCCCTTGCCATCAATTAGACCATGAGTGGGGGTGGGGGTGCTAGTCTTTTGGATGAGACACTAAACTGAAGTATTACACAAAATTTCTAGTGCATGTAAAAGAATTCACGGCAACAAGAGAGTTGCCCATGGTAAAATTCTGTATGGAAAAAGCCACTCTGATAGGGATACAAATACAGTTACAGACAGGAAAAGAAAAAAAAATAATGGGTGGTACTGCTCTTGTGGTGACGTGTTCTCCCCAGGGAGAGCAGCCCGAATTTCACACAGAGAAATCTGCTGTGACTTAAAGTAGTATAAAATAGAATGACATAAATAAAATAATGTCCCCTATTAATTATTAATATTTATTTTCAACCATTTTAATTTCTAGCCTTCTTGCATTCATGATGTTTAAGCCAGCATGGCTGTAAAAGCACCCCTGTTTTATAATGCCCCAGCGACAGATGCTATAGCCAAGTGGTTGAAACAGTTAATCTTCAATCCCATTGGTTAATGAAGTTGTGGGTTTGAATCCCAGCGAAATATGGTGAATTAAGGGTGGGGATTTTAATGATCCATACTTCATACCACACCATCAACACACTTCTACATCTTTACTTCATATCACACCATCATTACACCTCTACATCTGTACTTCATACCACACTGGCAATTTTCTTCTACATCTTTACTTCATACCACACCATCATTACACCTTTACATCTGTACTTCATACCACACTGGCAATACACTTCTACATCTGTACTTCATACCACACTGGCAATACACTTCTATATCTTTACTTCATATCACACCATCATTACACCTTTACATCTGTACTTCATACCACACTGGCAATACACTTCTACATTTGTACTTCATACCACACCATCATTACACCTTTACATCTGTACTTCATACCACACTGGCAATACACTTCTACATCTGTACTTCATACCACACTATCATTACACTTCTACATCTTTACTTCATATCACACCATTAATTATACTACAACATCTTTACTTCATACCACATCATCAATACACTTCTACATCTGTACTTCATATCACACCATCATTACACCTCTACATCTTAATAGTCCACCCCATGGTGATCCTGTTTCAGCGTGGAGAGACGCGGTGTGAGAAGATACGCTGTCCTACGCCAAACTGCCAACATCCTTACACCCCTGACGGTCACTGCTGTCCCATTTGTCAAGGTCAGACCTTTTAAAAAAAATTGTTCATCGTTCATTTATCCTTTTTTGGTTTTTATTTATTTACAATATTAATGATTTTAATAGTATGTATTAGAAATGTGTGATATTTTCTCTATGTATCTCCACAAGCTAAACTAGGGAGGAAAGAATGGTTATGCCTTGTCATCAGCTAACTCAGTGTTTTAACAGTCTCTTTTTTTAAATGTCATGAAATCACTTGAAGTAACTGTTGGGGGTTAAACAACTCATATAATATATGGGCTGGAAGTTGTGAGATGCAAGGGTGGAAAAACCAGACAGGGCTGTGTGAGTTTAAGAGAGGTTGGGTTTTTTTTGTTTTGTTTTCATTCCTCAGCTAGAGCTTCAAGGTTCACCAATGGTGAGATTTTGCATATGTGACTATTTTGGCCCACCTTGAAGGTAGACACATTCTGACTTTGGAGAAAGAAGATGGTGTTGTAGAGGTTAGAGCTGAAATGTTCACCAAGGATAAGACTTTGTGTACACAACCATTTACCCACCATGATGATAGCTGCTTGCATTTTGACTTTTGGGGGATGATGTCTAAGCATAACACAAGTACACTAACAGGGTAGGCGTTGTTTTGTTCCAGAGTGTTTTTACCAAGGTGAGGTGTATCGGGATGGGGACCAGTTCAAACCCGAGGCCTGCTCCACCTGTACCTGTGAGCGGGGGTCGGTCAGGTGTGCCCAGCAGGACTGCCCACCTGCACGCTGCGACAACCCCATCACCCCACCCATGGCCTGCTGTCCCGCCTGCGACTTGGGTCAGGGTTCAATTCTTGGGTGTTAGGTGTTTGATGTTGGTGGTAGTGGTGTCAATTTTTTGTTTGTGTGATGTGTTGTCTTTGGTGTGTGTCGAATATTGGGTTGTCTGTGTGTCTGTTTTGTGTTTTTGTGTGTTTGGACCTGTCTTTGTCAATGTTTTTGTTTCTCTGTCTCTCTGTCTCTCTGTCTTTCTGTCTCTGTCTCTCTGTCTCTGTCTCTGTCTCTCTCTATATATATCTCTGTCTCTCTCTCCCTCTCAATCCCTCCCCTACCTGTTTGCAGACTGTGACTATGAAGGTCAGGAGTACCCCCACAGCGGAGACTTCACGCCCTCCTACAACCCCTGTCTGAACTGCACCTGTAACAACTCCATCGTTCGCTGCCGACCCCTCTACTGTCCCCCCGCTGCCAGCCTGCCCTGTGCACGACCCCTGACCCCTCCGGGTCAATGCTGCGCCACCGTGTGTCCTAGTGAGTAGGATGTTGATGATGATGATGATGATGGTGATGGTGATGGTTATGAGGATTATTATGATAGTCCTGATGAAGGTGATGGTGGTCCTAGTGATGGATAGAGGTGGTCCAACAATGATGATGAATAATGATGATAGGAAAAGAAGGACGATGGTGATGATGTTGATGATGATGACGATGACGATGATAGGAAAAGAAGGATGGTGGTGATGATGTTGATGATGATGATGATAGGAAAAGAAGGATGGTGGTGATGATGTTGATGATGATAGGAAAAGAAGGATGGTGGTGATGATGTTGATGATGATGATGATAGGAAAAGAAGGATGGTGGTGATGATGTTGATGATGATAGGAAAAGAAGGATGGTGGTGATGATGTTGATGATGATGATGATAGGAAAAGAAGGATGGTGGTGATGATGTTGATGATGATGATGATAGGAAAAGAAGGATGGTGGTGATGATGTTGATGATGATAGGAAAAGAAGGATGGTGGTGATGATGTTGATGATGATGATGATAGGAAAAGAAGGATGGTGGTGATGATGTTGATGATGATGATAACAGGAAAAGAAGGAGGAGGAGGATTATGATGATGATGATGATGATTTTGATATATAATGATTTCATTAAGATTTTTTTTCAGTGTTTTTTTTTTCTGTTCTTCAGCTAGAGCTCCAAGGCTCACCAAATGGTAAGAGTTTGTGTATGTGACTGTTAACACACCATAAATGTAGCTGCATTCCAACTTCAGGATGGTGTCTAAACATGATGTCTTAAAAAAATGTTGTCATCTGTTTCTACCAACATGAAATGGATTACTCTTCCAAGAGGTGGAACAGGTTTTTAACCTGTGCACAAGATGTTCTGCATGCATTCACACATGGACCCTTGGTTTATAGTCTCATCCAAAGGAATTTCGAAGGAGTCATGTCATTACTGATGCTAACTCCAGGGGAAAAATTACCTTGAACATGCATCTCAGGTGTGGCAAAAACCCAGGCTGTCAAATTGTGAATGCAATGCTTAAACCACTAGGCTATCACCCCCTCCCCCTCCGTTTCATTTATATTATATGAATAGAAGACCTCAGTTTGTGTTAAAACTCCATTATACCTGGCTTTCTTATGCAATGTCACGTCCAGTATAATTATGATACATTTATAATAATTATAATGTTTGTATGCATCGTGCAGAATGTAGCTACGAAGGTCGGGAGTACGATGAAGGTCAGAGCTGGCCATCGTCCCAGAGCCCGTGTGAGGTGTGTGAGTGTCGCGGGGGGTTAGTGGACTGTCGACAGCAGAAGACCTGTTCCCAGCAGTGCTCCCACGGTGTGCCCACTGTGGACGGCTGCTGCTCTACTTGTACTGGTGAGTTCAGACAAGAGTTGTTGTTTTTTTAAAGTTTTTAATTTTTTATAAACTTTTGGTTTGAATAGATTTTAATCAGAATTTTGAACAAACATTGAAAACAACAGCATTTCGGAATCATAGCAACAACAAGCTTGTAGCTTATAGTGTGCTCAATTTAACAATGAAAATTAACAATGTGCAAACCAGCAACAAAAACAAAAAATCATCAATTGCAATCTTTGCTAGAAAAAGGAAAAGTAACACAAAGAAATATATCTATTTGTAGATAAAACACCCAAAAGTACCGGGAATAGAATATATTTAAAATATATAAATATAAACTTTTAAAAAAAACAACTTTTGTGTTTATATCAGTTTTTTTTTTATTGTACAAGTTGTTTCAGAGGAGAGAATTTTATTTCCTCTTTGTTTCGTTTCTTTTTTTTTTTTCTTTCTTTCTTTGTTTAATTGTTTATCTGTTTACTTATTTGTGTATTTATCAGTAACTCGTTTCTTTTATCTGTGTTCCATTTATCCTTTTATACAGGCTAATTTAGCTACAAGCTTGTTTTTCCAGGGTGGGGTGGAGGTGTGGGGGAGAATACTGTGTTTTTGGTTTTTCAACCTATTGTATGTAGTTTCCACTGAAGGGATGCCAAGGACTTGTTGGTATAAATAGCATCCAAACCTGTTGGAAATTCTGTGTTAGGAATTCCCTTTTCTATCCCTCCCATTGTTTCTGCTTTGTTCCTTTTCTTCCTGTCACCTCTGAGTCTACTGTCTGCCGTCTTGGTCCATTCTCCTGCCTTTTTTCTAGAAAAACTTGAAAGTCAACAATTTTCTCCCATGCCAAAGTTGGATGTGCTGGGGCTGACTTGTCAGGCACTTAAGAGCAGCGTGGTGTATTTTCATTCATATAACAGACAACTGTAATTATTTTCAGAGTGTTCAATGAAGAAGTTTACAGCCAACATTTGTTCAGACTCCAAATACTCCCTGTTCTTAAGTTGACCTTTTAAAAGGAGGTCCAGTGCATGGACTCATGCATATAGAAACAATTTTGAGCAGGAGGTAAATCATGCATGTGTGTCTTTTTAAAGAATGATAGACCATCACATGCTGGGAGGAACAGTCAATGAAAAAACAAACCCAAACAAGTGTGCTGTGTTGTCATGTGTAGACATCATCTCCAAAGATGGAATGTGGGTGCCCTAGTGATAGGGAAATAGTCACACATGCATGAATCTAACTTTAGAGTTGGCATCTGTCAACCTTGAAAGACTATGGCGTCACACTCCAGGCTCTAGAATACAAAGCCTGGGTAAGTGAGTATATGGTGGGCAAGCTGTTACTCATGCAGTAGATTCCCCCACCCCTTCTCCTTGTTGCTGGAATGGTTCATTGGAAAGGCAATCTCTGATAAAAGTGGTTTCAGTGCCATTGCAGGAGCCACCAAAATATTGCCATGTAGGCCTACAGCCTTGAACTGCCCTGGGGACTCTGACTCCCCGATTTTTCCTCAGGGATGGACACCTGTGTACATGCTGGTTTTTTATTTAGTTGTCATCCACTCCTAACGGCACACAATGGCCTGTTCTTTTGAAATGGGGAACAGGTTTTTAACATGTGCGCAAGATGTTGTGCATGCATTCAAACACAGAGCCTCAGTTTAAAGTCTCATCCGAAGGGCTGAAAATCTAATTGAAAGTGAATGTTTGACCAGGGAAAATAAAGAAGCAGAGGGGTGAGTGATTGACAAATACATGGTGCCTATGATCTGTCCCATATTTATATGGCCAACCGATTAAGATCTGACCCAAGAAGTGTGTGTGCCTGCGTGTGTGTATGTGTGTGTGTGTGTGTGCATGCATGTGTGTGTGTGTGTGTGTGTGTGTGTGCATGCATGTGTGTGTGTGTGTGTATGTGTACATCTTTGTGTGCGTGCATGCATGTGTGTATGTGTGCACATGCACCTTGTCTCAACATGTATATTTGTGTGTGTGCAGACTGCCTGTACGAAGGCAGGATCGTGACAGAAGGTCGGAAGATGATCATTCCGGGCAACCCCTGTCAGGAGTGTCTGTGTCGCCGTGGGAACCTGCAGTGTCAGCCCCAGCCTCCCTGCCAGAGACTGCCCTGCGCACTGTCTGACCTGCCCACCGGCCGCTGCTGCCCTGTCTGTGTGGGTGAGTCCGGGGTTTGAACTTATGTGTGTGTTTAATAATAATAATAATAATACATGGAATTTGTATAGCGCTATATCTTGCTATATATATGTTTAGTTTGTGTGTGTGTGTGTGTGTTTAGTTTGTGTGTGTGTGTGTGTGTGTTTAGTTGTGTGTGTGTGTGTGTGAGTGTGTGTGTGTGTGTGTGTGTGTGTGTGTTTAGTTGTGTGTGTGTTTAGTTGTGTGTGTGTTTAGTTGTGTGTGTGTGTGTGTTTAGTTGTGTGTGTGTGTGTGTGTTTAGTTGTGTGTGTGTGTGTGTGAGTGTGTGTGTGTGTGTGTGTGTGTGTGTTTAGTTGTGTGTGTGTTTAGTTGTTGTGTGTGTGTTTAGTTTGTGTGTGTGTGTGTGTTTAGTTGTTGTGTGTGTGTGTGTGTGTTTAGTTGTGTGTGTGTGTGTGTGTGTGTGTTTAGTTGTGTGTGTGTGTGGGGGGGGTGAGTCTGGGGTTTGAACCTGTGTCTGGGTTTAGTTGTGTGTGTGTGTGTGTGTGTCTGTGTGTGTGTGTCTGTGTGTGTCTGTGTCTGTGTGTGGGTGGGTGGGTGAGTCTGTGGTTTGAACCTGTGTTTGTGTTTAGTTGTGTGTGTGTGGGGGGGGGGGGAGGGGGAGTCAGTGGTTTGAACTCTCATTGGTATCATCATCATCGTCAACATCTTTAATGTCATTATTACCATTATCATCATCATCATCTAGCTAGAGTCATGGACTGGTAGTTGAATGGCTGTCAGTTTTCCTTGAGGTAGTCAAAGTAAAGGTAAAGGTGTTCCCATAACCTATACAGTCATTGGGGAGCGAGGCATCAGAGACCTTAGCTTCTCCAGGGGCCAGCATATTGAGGGTGGCACCCATTTCCTCTCCCTTACTGCTTTACCTTCCCTGTCCCTAATGAGGGCAGGTACCCATTTACAGCTGGGTGAAGTTGGGGACTGTATTGAAGCTAAGGCATGTGAATGGTCACCCATCCAAATGACAGCATCGTCTCTTGATATACTTTATGATTATTGCTGTGTTGTTGTGTTTTTTGCAAGAGCATATGATTATTGCTGTGTTGTTGTTTTTTTTGCAAGAGCATATGATTATTGCTGTGGTGTTGTTGTTGGGTTTTTTTTGCAAGAGCATATGATTATTGCTGTGTTGTTGTGTTTTTTGCAAGAGCATATGATTATTGCTGTGTTGTTTTTTTTTGCAAGAGCATATGATTATTGCTGTGTTTTTTTGTTTTTTTTGCAAGAGCATATAATTATTGCTGTGTTGTTGTTGTTGTTGTTTTTGCAAGAGCATATGATTATTGCTGTGTTGTTGGTTTTTTTTGCAAGACTTGATGATTATTGCTGTGTTGTTGTTTTTTTGTAAGACTTGATGATTATTGCTGTGTTGTTGTTGTTGTTGTTGTTGTTTGCAGGGTGTGATTACCAGGGGCGAGAGTACAGGTACGGAGAGGTGGTGTCACAGACGGAGTGTGTTCGCTGTGTGTGTGAAGAGGGTGAGTACCACTGTCACTGCACTGTGGTCTGTAGTTAGGGAAAGAACATGCTAGACCTTGTTTTGGTGTTTAAGTAAGTGGATGTGTGTGTGTGTGGTTGTGTGTGTGTGTGTGTGTGTGTGTGTGTGTGTGTGTGTGTGTGTGTGTGTGTGTGTGTGTGTGTGTGTGTGTGTGTGTGTGTGTTTAGGGGGGGGGGGGTTGTGTGGGTGTGTTTTAGTGTGTGTGTTAGGGTAAAACATTTTGAGATTACATTTAATGATTATTGAAAGTAATGTTTATTTCTTTTTATTAATGGAAAACATCTGTTGTTGGTGTGTTGTTGTTTTGTTTTTTAAAGAAATGGGGAATTATGCAATGGAAAATCATCCTTGACTTTTTCTGAATAAATTTAAAGAAGAAGAATAAAGTAGAAGGAAAATAGATAAGAAGAAAAAGAAAAAGAAATAGAAGAACTGGCTTTTTTGGCCTTTGAGGAGAGATAGACATGTTTGAGGTATGTTTTTAAAAAACAGTCAGGAAAAGAAGAATAGACAAGAAAAAAAACCCTAAAAGATGGTGCTCAATGATTGGCGTGCACCTGAAGTCTCCTTAAGGAAAAAAAGGAGAAAGAGAAAATAAGCAGAACAGATGAGAAGGTGAAGAAAATATCAGATGAAAAGAAAAGAAGTAGAAGAAAAGAATCATAAGTAGAAAAAAATGAAAAAGAAGTAGAAGAAGAAAAAAAGAAGAGGAAGGAAAGAAGAAGGGGGGAAAGGTGAAGAAAAAAGAGAAGAAGAAATAAAATAAAAGAATATGTAAATAAAATGTGTGTGTGTGTCTGTGTCTGTGTCTGTGTCTCAGGTCAGATCATGTGCACGGACAAGCAGGATCGCTGCCCCCCAGTGCAGTGTCAGAACCCGCGGCAAGTGGCGGGGCAGTGCTGCCCTGTGTGTGAGGGCTGTGACTACTACGCTCGCTACTACGAGGATGGCCAGAGCTTCGTGTCCCCCAGAGACGCTTGTCAGAGATGTGTCTGCCAGGTCCGTTTAGTTATCCAGCTTGCTGGGGGTGGGGGTGGGTTTGGGGGGTGGGGGGGAGGGTTGTGGTAGGGTGAGGGCGTGTATGTCTTCAGCAAGTATTTTCCACAGTTCTAGATTAAACTATTGATGGTGGTGGCAACAGAAAGGCTGTATGATCAGTGGCTTTCCCACTCATGGAATTCCACTTTGCAGCTTAGTCTTTAAGTGATCGACTATGACTCTCCGACTAGGAGGCTTGAATTGTACAGTCCTTATGTGCTGCTGCAGCCCTGGGGGCTAGTTGGCCTTTGGAGAACATCTCCAGTACTTCAGTTTTTTGACATGTATGTTGTTAATGATTATATGTTTGAATATATGTATGAATACATTATTTTTACCAATACATTTAATATTCATGCTATTGATCGGGACAGGATAGCCTGGTGGGTAAAGCATTGTGCTCACAATCTGATGGCCTGAGTTCAAGCTATCACCATCCATTCTTAAGGATTTTTCCCCTGGAGTTAACATCAGTGCTGACTTCGCTCCATCCAAAAGTCCTTCTGATGAAGCAATAAGCCGAGGACCTGTGCGTGAATGCACACAGAACATTTTGCGCACATATTAAAAATTGTTTCACCTTTTGGAAGAGTAGGCCGTTGCGTGCCGGTGGGAACGGATGGCAAAATTTACTCAAAATGGGGACTGGATGTAAAACGGTGTGCGAAAGCTTATTCCATTATCCTGTAGAAAAAAAACACAACTACATGAGGACTACATGGTGCTGTGTGTGGTTGTGTGTTCCTCAGAAAGGCCAGGTGAGCTGTACCACCACTGAACAAGACTGCCCCTCCCCGCCCTGCACCCACGCAGCCCGGGTTCGAGACCAGTGCTGTCCCAGCTGCCACGACTGCCTCTATCAGCGCCGACGCGTCCGCAACGGTCAGCGCTTCTCTCCCCCTGGTGGTGACCCCTGCAGTTTCTGCCGATGCAGGGTGCGTTGTTGTTGTGTTTTCTTCTGTTTTATATGGACAGATAGATAGGTAGATGAGATTGGATAGATTGCAATGATGAAAACAGCCGCGTGTGCTGCTTGACAAGCAATTTCTCCGTGAACTGGAATTCGACAGGGAGATCGTCAGGAGAGAAATGCGTCGCTGTTTCGGGCTCTTCCTCTAGACAGCTTGTTATGACACACTGAGCCCCTTCACTGAGAAAGAAAGTGTACATGTAGGTTCATCTATGCTTTGGCATAAATGTACAGAATGAACAAACGAATGTATGAACTAAAAGAGCACATAAAAACCTCCACACTTATAGGTGTGATTGCTTGAAGAGAAGAAAAGGTACATTAGTATGTGTATACTTCTTTGCAAAACTTTTTTCTCTTGTTCCTTGTCTAGTGGTGTAAAGTTCAACAATGGTAATATTTTGCGTATGCAGCCATTTTTTTTACTTCTGGGGTGTATGCTGGGTATGTTTATGTTTCTGTAACCCATAGAATGCTGATGGAAATTACAGGATCTTTAATGTGCATATTTAATCTTCTGCATGTGTATGAATTGATTAAGGCACTGGTGGGTCTGCACTTGAAATTGACGTGAGAGATTGTAAAAAAAATCCCCACCTTCAATTCATCAGACGCCACCAACATGCGCCGTCTATCCCACCAGCCATAGGAGGGCATCTCTTCTGCAAAAGGTGGATGGGGTTTTAACCTGTGTGTAAGATGTTTTGTGTGGGTTTTCATGCAAGACCTCAGCTCATAATCTTCAGATGAAGCTATAAACTGAAGCACTGTGTGCAAATACTCGTAGAACAGCTTGCATGTGTGTTAAAATTATTTTTCACCTTTTGGAAGAGAATGCCATTTCATGCTGGTAGGAATGGATGACCAAAAAAAAACAAGAAAGAAAAAAACCTGCATGCACTCAGGTGTCATGTTTAGACATCATCCCTACAGCAGGAATGTGGCTATGCAAATAAGGGGGGGGGGTGGATAAACAAAAAATATCACAATTGGTGAACCTCGGAGCTCTAGTCAAGGAAGAACAACAAAAAATCTCATCCCAAAGGACTTTGAGTGGAATGGGGTTGACACCACTGCTATCTTCAGATAAACACTCCTCTCAAACATAAAGAACCCTGAAGATTCAAACCCACACAAGTCTGATCGTCTAACCCTAAAGTTTTTTCCCCTCAAGTCAGTCACACCGCTTTGTCTCCCCTTGCGCAGGACGGGTCGGTGACGTGCGAAAGGTCGGAATGTCCGGCTGTCAGGTGTCCTTCACCTGTGACCCCGCCGGGTCAGTGCTGCCCCCAGTGCCCCACAGTGTGTACGCTGGAGGGGGTGGAGTACAGGGAGGGGCAGACCTTTTCCAGGCCTGGGGATGATTGCTCCGCCTGTGTCTGTGAGGTCAGTGTGTTTTTTTTCATCCAGTCCCCATGTGTATGCAGTTGTGTAAATATTGTCATCTGTGTGTGGTCAGTGTGTGTGTGTGTGTGAGAGGTCAGTGTGTGTGTGTGTGTGTGAGGTCAGTGTGTGTGTGTGTGTGTGTGTGTGTGTGAGGTCAGTGTGTGTGTGTGTGTGTGTGTGTGTGTGTGTGTGTGTGTGTGTGTGAGGTCAGTGTGTGTGTGTGTGAGGTCAGTGTGTGTGTGTGTGTGAGGTCAGTGTGTTGTGTGTCTGTGAGGTCAGTCTGTGTGTGGGGGGGGTTGTCTGTGTGTGTGTGTGGGGGGGGTGGGGGTGGGGAGGGGGTGGAGTACAGGGAGGGGCAGACCTTCTCCAGGCCTGGGGATGACTGCTCCGCCTGTGTCTGTGAGGTCAGTATGTGTGTGTGTGTTTGCTTGTATGTGTGTGGGTGGGTGTGCATGCATATGTGGATGTGTGTGTGTGTGTGTGTGTGGGGGGGGGGGGGGGGGTAGGAGGGATCAGTAGGTGTTATTGTTATTTTCTACAGTTTTAAGTTAGTTATATTGTTTTCATAGAAAAAAGTTCTTACCCATTTCTGTGTGGTGAAGTCAACAAGGTCAATTCAGTACATAAAGAAAAATGTAGATACATGTTTGAATAAAACATATGAAAAAGGAGATAAAAACAAAAAAAGTTGGAACAGATTCAGAAATGAACCTGAAACATGTGTTGATGATGTATTCTCATGATAGATTTCTCATTTTAAAAAAGAAAAAAGAAAATCAAATTTCAATACTTCTGATAAACAGAATTGAGTTTCAAAAACCCTCAACTGGAAGATTAAACTTGTTACTTGTTAAAAAAAAAAGAAGAAGTAAACTTGAACTTTTTTTCTATGAACTGTGACAAAATTTCATTTTTGATTGACCACAGGGTGGCCAGGTGAACTGCAACCCTCGAGCGTGCCCTTCGACCCCGTGCAGTCACCCTGCTACGCTGCCAGGAGAGTGCTGTCCCCGCTGTGACTTCTGTCTGTACGAGCGTCGCATTTTCCGCAACATGCAGCGATTCCTGCATCCTCAGGACACCTGTCAGCAGTGTGCCTGTCAGGTGTGTGTGTGTGTGGGGGGGGGGGGGTTGTGTTTGTGTGTGTGTGTTGTGTGTGTGTGTGTTTTATTATTTTTATTTATTTATTTTATTCTTTTATATCGAGGATAATGGAATAAGCACTCATGTGCTTTGTTACATCCAGTCCCCATGTATGTGCAGTTTTGTAAGTTTTGTCATCTGTTCCCACCGGCACGTGATGGCCGACTCTTTTGAAAAGCAGAACAGGATTTAATGTGTACGCAAAATGTTCTGCATGCGTTCGCACACAGGCCTTGGTTTATAGTCTCATCCGAAGGACTTTTGGGAAGAGTAGAGTCTGCACTGATTTTAACTCCAGGGGAAAATATCTCCTTCAACGGGATTTGAACCTGGGTCATCAGATTGCAAGGGCTATGTTCTAATGTGTGTGTGTGTGTGTGTGTGTGTGTGTGTGTGTGTGTGTGTGTGTGTGTGTGTGTGTGTGTGTGTGTGTGTGTGTGTGTGTGTGTGTGTTTGGGCAGGGGGGGAGAAAGGAAGGGTGTCTGTGCCTGTGTTTCGACTCTATGCAAGTGCGTAAGTGAGAGAGAAAGATTATGCATGCATGCTTGTATAATTTGTGTGTGCATGTCTGTGTGTGTGAGTGTAACTGCACAAAGCATACAGTGCAAAAGTGTCAAAACATCATCATAAAAAAATTCACACACATCCGCATAACCATCCCACACCCAACATTCATTCCTCCATCATCGTCCGAACCTTTTCACACAGCAAGGGTCAGTGACCTGCGACCCCATCACCTGCCCGACCCTGTCGTGTGCCCAACCGATGCCCATGGCAGGCCAGTGCTGCCCGGTGTGCCCCAAGCTGTGCGAGTACGAAGGACTGAGCTACGATGACGCGGAAACCTTCACCCCGCCCAACTCTCCCTGTGAGGAGTGCTTGTGTCGCCAGGGGCGCGTGCAGTGCAAGCGACGGATGTGCCCGCCCACGGTATGCAGGTACCCGCGTCAGGAGGGATGCTGCCCGGCTTGTAATGGTGAGTTGGGTCTGTTGGGTGAGTTTTATTTGAAAATGTTTTGGTGAAAATTGTGGTTGTGGGTGTGTGAGGTGGGTGTGGGGGGGTGTGGGGGAGAGTGTGGGTGTTTGTGGGTGTGTGTGTTTGTGCATGTGTGTGTGTGTGTGTGTGTGTGTGTGTGTGTGTGTGTGTGTGTGTGTGTGTGTGTGTGTGTGTGTGTGAGAGAGAGAGAAATTGTGCATGCGTGTGTGTGAAAATAAGAGCACATTTAAAAAAAGGAAATCAAAACAATGTGTGTGTGTGTGTTTGTGTGTGTGTGTGTTTGTGTTTGTGTATATGTGTGTGTTTGTGTGTGTGCGTGTGCATGGATGTATGTGTGTTTGCATGTATGTATGTGTGTGTACATGTGTGTGAAAAGTAACAAAACATTTATCAAAAAAACCCACCTCAAAACAACCCTGATAACAATTTTCAGGATGTAACTACTATGGAATCCAAGTCCCCAACGGGGAATCGTTCCCCGACCCCCAGAACCCCTGCCTGTCATGCCGGTGCCAGTCCGGCGAGGTTCTCTGCCAGCCCAAGTCCTGCCCCACCGTACCCTGCCGCCACCCGGCTCCCCAGGACTGCTGCCCAGCATGCATCGACTGCCGCTTCCAGGGCGAGACGGTGAGGAACGGCGTCATCTTCAACAACCCGCGTGACGAGTGCCAGCAGTGCCAGTGCGTGTCGGGCACCGTGGAGTGTCAGAGCAAGGTGTGTCGCGAGGTGACGTGTCGTCACCCCGTGCAGAGAGGGTGTTGTCAGGACTGCAACGCGTGCATGTACCGCGGGCGCAACTACAGCCAGCGGCAGACGTTCTCCGACCCGGACGACCCGTGCGGGGAGTGCGTGTGTGAGGATGGCACGGTGACGTGTCGGCGTCGTGACTGCCCGGCAGTGACGTGTGCCAACCCCACCCAGGGTGCCTGCTGTCCGGAGTGTCGCGACTGCCTGTCACGGGACGGGTTGGTGCGGGAAGGGGCGAGGCTGCCGCATGCCACCGACCCCTGTCAGCAGTGCCGCTGTCAGCGGGGCGACATCGTCTGCTTCCCCAAAGACTGTCCCCGCGCGCAGTGTCGCTACCCCATCCGTCGCGGCTGTTGCGGGGAGTGTTCGGACTGTGACTACCAGGGGCAGGAGTATCGTGACGGTGCCATGTTCCCCGACCCTGACGACCCCTGCAGTTCGTGTCGCTGCGTCGTGGGGAACGTCATCTGTCAGAAGAAGGCGTGTCCTGCCGTGTCGTGTCGTCACCCTGTGCAGGGGGCGTGTTGTCTGGAGTGCTCTCAGTGTCAGTATGGCGGGCAGCAGTACTCTGACGGGCAGCGCTTCACGCACCCCACTGACGCCTGTCAGACGTGTCAGTGTCAGCGCGGGGAGGTGCGCTGTGCAGCGCAGGAGTGCTCCCCCCCCTGCGTCCACCCCGTCACCCTGCCCAGCCACTGCTGCCCCGTCTGCAACGAGGGATGCTTCTACCAGGTGAGTTAGCAGTAGGTAGACACAGGAGTTTTTTTTATTTTAAGGATGATGGAATAAGCACTCATGTGCTTTTTACATCCAGTTCCTGTGTGTATGCAGTTTTGTAAATGTCATTTGTTCCCGCCAACACACAATGGCCTACTCTTCCGAAAAGTGGAACAGGTTTTGACATGTGCACAAGATGTTCTGCGTGCGTTCGCACACAGGACCTCGGTTTATAGTCTCATCTGAAAGACTTTAAGGGGGAGTGGAGTCAGCACTGATGTTAACTTCAGGGGAAAATATCCCCTTGAACAAGATTTGAACCCGGGTACAGCAGATCACGAATGCAATGCTCTAACCACCGGGCTATCCTGTCCCCCCTGCACAGGCATACGTTTGCATGTGCAAATTGTGGATTATGTTACAATGAAAAAGTTAACATCTTGGAGAGAAATAAAAGGTGAATAGGGATTAAGAGAAGTCGCAGTTTTAAACCTTCCCTTTTTCACTGCCAGAAAGTTACCTCGCTGTGCAAACACTACAACAAACAGCATTGCAGTTGCTCACTGGTAGATTTGAATCCATGCCCTCAGTCATCATCAGATCAGGACTATAACATTCTAACCACCAGGCTCAACAGGCACAGCGGTCAGTTACCCCCACTTTCAGCTACTCTCAGCTGCTATCCATTCCACACCAGCCCAGCTGGTGCAAAGTAAAGCAGAAACTGGCCACGCTTGGATTTGGTAGAAGGAAAGGGCTACTTTTAGCTCTGGGCCCTGAACCCTTGACTATGTATGGCATGGTAGGGTACAGTACAGTACGGTGCGGTGCGGTACAGTATGGTATAGGTGAAGACATGCACTGTAAACCTACAATTCTCCAACACTCCTCAGTAACGCTCAAATGATACCGTGCGCTCCCTCAGGGCCGGCTGTACCAGGAGGGGGAGGGGTACAGGCAGGAGTGCCAGGAGTGCCTGTGCTCCCAGGGGAGCGTGCGCTGTCAGCCCGTGGTGTGCCCCCCTGTGCGCTGCTCCCACCCTGTGACAGACGATGGGTGCTGCCCCAGGTGTGAGGACTGCCTGTACCAGGGCCGCCGCTACACCAACGGCCAGTCCTTACCTGACCGCAGCGATGTGTGTGGCGAGTGTTTCTGTCGGGTGAGTGCGCTTTGTGTCTCTGTGGTGTGGGTTTTTTAGGGGGGGGGGGGGGGGGGTGAGGAGGAGGAGGGTGTGTATTTGTGTCTCTGTGGGTTTTTTTTTAAAGGAGTTGGGGGGGGGGGGTTGAGGAGGAGGGTGTGTGTTTGTGTTTCTGCTGGTTTTTTTAAGGGGGGGGGAGGAGGAGGAGGTGGGTGTGTGTTTGTGTCTCTGTGGGTTTTTTTAAGGGGGGGGGGGGTGTTGAGGATGGTTTGTGTTTGGGTCTCTGTGTTTTTTTAAGGAGGGGGGGGAGTTGAGGAGGAGGGTGTGTGTTTGTGTCTCTGCAAGTTTTTTTTAAGGGGTGGGGGTGTTGTATTTGTGACTGTTATTGCGAGATCACTGATTCACCATTTATGTGTGTGGTTGATTTGGGGGGGAGGGGTTATTGTTTTTTTTTTCGTTCATCAGCTAGAGCTCCAAGGTTCACCAATGGTGAGATTATTTGCACATGTGATAATTATATATATATATATATATATATATATATATATATATATTATATATATATATATATATATATATATATATATATATATTATATATATATATATATATATATATATGCAGGATGGGACATTCAGCTGCCAGAGGAAGCAGTGTCCAGCAGTGACCTGTCTGAACCTGCCCCCGGTCAGTGCTGTCTGGAGTGTGACAGCTGTGAGGTGGACGGCCGCGTGTACCAGAGAGGGCAACGCTTCCCAGACCCCTCTGACCGCTGCCGTCAGTGTGTCTGTGAGGTCAGTATGTGTGTCTGTGAGGTCAGTATGTGTGTCTGTGAGGTCAGTGTCTGTGTGTGTGTGTGTGTGTGTGTGTGTGTGTGTGTGTGAGGTCAGTGTGTGTGTGTGGTCAGTGTCTGTGAGGTCTGTGTGTGTGTGTGAGGTCAGTGTGTGTGTGTGGGTCAGTGTCTGTGAGGTCAGTGTGTATATCATAAAGAAATGTCATTGTGGAGATGTAGAACTGCTACAGCAGACTCTTTTTCTCTTGTGGGTTGTTTGGTTGTTGTATATGACACTGACAACTGACCATGACACTAACCACAACACTGACAGCTAACCACAACACTAACAAGTAACCACAACACTGTCAACTGACCACAACACTGACAACTAAAACTGACAACTGACACCTGTCAATCTCCCATCTCTCCCTCCTCTCCGGCAGTATGGCAGTGTCAGCTGTGAGCGAGAGCAGTGCGAGCAGGCGCGGTGCAGCGACCCGGCGATGGACGAGTGTGGGTGTGGGGCCTGCAGCGACTGCCAGTTCCTGGGGCAGCGCTACGCCAACAGCCAGGCCTTCCCCCACCCCAACAACCCCTGCCAGCAGTGCCGCTGCCAGGTGAGGGGGGGGGGGGGGTTAGGGGGTGTTTTGCTGGGGAAGGGGGGGCAGGGTTGAGGGGTTTTTTTTGGGGGGGAGGGGTTGGTTTGTTGGGGTTTTTTTGTTTTTTTTGGTGGGGGGGGTTCATTTTGTTTTGGTTTTTCTTATTTTGGCTTTTATTGGGGTTTTTGTGGTTTGGTTTTGTTTTTTATTTTGTTTTTTTTGTTTGTTTCTTTGGGGGGGTTATTTTGGTTTGTGGGGGGGGGGGGTTGTTTTGCTGGTTTATTTTGGGTTTTTTGTTTTGCAGTTTTTTTGTTAGGGGGGTTTTGTTTGTTTTGTGTTTTTGTTTGGGTTTTTTTGATGGGGGAGAAGAGGGTTCTTTTATTTTTGTATGTGTGTGTGTGCTTGGATGCGTGTATGTGTGTGTTTGTGTGTGTGTGTGTGTTGTGTGTGTGTGCGTGCGTGTATGTGTGTGTGTGTGCATGCGTTGTGTGCGTGCGTGCGTGTGTGCGTGTGTGTGTGCGTGCGTTTATTCTGAAATTTAAACTTTCACAAAGTGATGGCGTTGATATGACCTGTGTGGTCAGCAGGGCTATAAACATGATTGGATTTGATTGGATTGGTGTGTATGCATGCATGCGTGTGTGCATGTGTATATGCATACATGGGTGCATGTGTGTGCATGTGTGTGTGCATGCATGCATGCGCATTCATGTCTATATGTATATGTGTGTGTGTGTTGTGGTCAGAGCGGCAGTGTGGGGTGTGAGGAGGAGGAGTGTGGGGCGGTGTGCAGTCACCCTGTGCAAGTGTCTGGCTGCTGCCCCCTCTGCACCGACTGTCTGTACGAGGGCATCGTTCGCCCAGAGGCGCTGACCTTCACCTCCGAGGTTGACCCCTGTCAGCAGTGTGTGTGTCAGGTCAGTTCTTGAACTGTGTCATCGTCAGATGTGGGTTTGTGTACATGTGTTGGGTGTGTGGGGTGTATGGGGTGCTTAAGGAGAGGTGGTACCTTTGTAAACCTGGCAGTAGCATCCCTCGGGATGGACGGGAGCACTGGTCCTCACTTGGCACTCAACTCTCACTTCTGGGTCCGGGTCCTTAACCCACCCACACCCCGGTAACCGCTTCTACTGGCGGGCGAAACGTTGTGAGGGGCTGGTGCATTCTTAATCACCAGTAGGAGTCTTGGAGAGGAGATGGGCGCCACCAAGCTTCCTCAAGCCCACTGCAAGGACATGATGAGAAAAGCAAAACAGAAACACATGCCGGATCGGTCGAGGCCCGGATCAACAACGACCGCGCTACCCACTGCAAGCCTCCAGGGTGGGAGTGACAAGTGTGCCACTGGAGCAGAACTAACCCTAAAGCTTCCAGCTAAAGGGGTAACCATTGGTACATGGAATGTTAGAACTCTGTACCAAACAGGAAGAGTACAGGAACTCACACATGAATTACAGAGGTATAAATGGGACATCCTAGGGCTTGCGGAAGTCAGATGGATTGGCTTCGGAGAAACAACCACGCAAGACGGCCACAAAATATGGTACAGTGGAGATGAGAAACTACACCAACACGGAGTAGGCTTCATTGTCAGGAAAGAGATTGTGTCAAGCATCATCAACTGCACACCAATATCCAGCAGACTCATCTCAATCAGAGTCTCTGCAAAACCCCAGAATCTCACCATCATCCAAGTGTATGCTCCAACATCTGACTACGATGATGACCAGATAGAAGAATTCTATGAAGAACTTGAAAACGTCATCTCCAAAACGCCCAAAAAAGACATCCTTATTGTGGAAGGCGATTGGAATGCTAAGGTGGGACCTGATGCCTATGACACCTGGGCAGGAACCACAGGACGCTTTGGACTGGGAGAAACAAATGACAGAGGACAGCGGCTGCTGGAATTCGCAAAGAAGCACAAACTAACTCTGGCTAACACACTCCACCCTCACAAGCCATCTAGAACATCAACCTGGCACTCACCAAATGGTCTGATTCATAATCAAATTGACTACATTCTGTCACCCCAAAGATTCAAATCCAGCATAAACAAGGCAAATACAAGAACATTCCCAGGAGCTGACATTGGCAGTGACCACGACCTTGTACTTACCACCATCAGGCTGAAACTGAAAGCAAAACAACAGCCAAAAAGCCCACGCATAAGATTCGACCTGGAAAAACTCAAAGACCCAACAGTGGTTGAGATCTTCCAAGCCAACATTGGAGGAAAGTTCGCCGCACTCACAGCCATTGACAATGATGTGAACACATTAGCCAACAACATCAAAGAAGTGCTAACGACAGCAGCAGAAGAAACATTAGGCAGAAGCAGAACAAAGAAACAACCTGGGTGACAAATGAGGTTCTTGACCTCTGCGACAAAAGAAGAGAACTTAAGAAGCAAAAGTTCACAAGTCAAGAAGCCAACAACAAGTACATGGATAGCCACAGAGAAGTGAGGAAAAAGATGAGAGAAGCCAAAGAAGCGTGGATAGAAGAACAATGCAACAACATCGAAGATGGAATGGCCAAGGGAAACAGCAAAACAGCTTACAACACTCTGAAAGCACTAACGAAAACCACACAGCCTAAAGCCTCTGTTATTGAAGACAAAGAAGGAAATCTTTTAACGGAAAACAATGCCATCCTCCAGCGCTGGACAGAATACTGTGAGGGATTGTATAACTACCCACTACGCCCAGATACCAACATAGTTTCCAACAAACCCCCTGAACACCAAGATAAAGACCCACCAATACTAAGGTGTGAAGTAGACACAGCTATTAAACAATTGAAGAAGGGGAAGTCCCCTGGAATCGATAACATCCCAGCTGAACTCATAAAAAATGGAGGGAATGAAACAGCAAGGCGATTCACAGATCTTTGTCAGAAGATCCACGACACCAAAGAATGGCCAAAAGAATGGACACAGTCTCTTGTAATACCCCTGCCAAAGAAAGGAAACCTCAAGCAATGTCAGAACTACAGAACCATCAGTCTCATAAGCCATCCTAGCAAGATCATGCTGCAGGTAGTCCTCAACAGACTGAAAAACCAAGCAGAAAAACTCCTGGCAGAAGAACAAGCGGGCTTTAGACCAAAACGCAGCACAATGGAACAAATTTTCAACCTGAGAATTCTGATAGAGAAGCATCTCCAACACCAAAAAGACTTGTACCACAATTTTATAGACTTCAAAAAGGCCTTTGACAGGGTATGGCATGACGGCCTCTGGCAAGTACTCAGGCACTTCAACATTGACAACTGCCTAATTGAAGTCATCAAGGCTCTGTACGAGAATGCAAGAAGTGCAGTTTTCATGAACAACCACGTGGGCGAGTTCTTCAAGACCACGGTTGGAGTCCGCCAGGGCTGCCTTCTCTCACCTGTACTCTTCAACCTCTTCCTCGAAAACATCATGACAGAGACACTGCAAAACCACCACACCTCCATCTCCATTGGTGGAAGACCCCTTTGCAACCTCAGATTTGCAGATGACATTGACCTCATGGGCAGCAGCAAACAAGAACTGCAAATCCTCACAGACAGTCTAACAGACCGAGCGAGCGCATACGGCATGGAGGTCAGTACAGAGAAATCGAAGATCATGGTCAACAGCGCGAGTAATGACAGCACGGAAATAAAGATGAATGGAGAAATATTGGAAGAGGTGAGCCAATTCAAATACTTAGGCTCCATCCTAACAAAAGATGGCACATCAAACAATGAGGTGAAAGCTCGCATTGCAACAGCAACATCTGCTCTAGTCAGACTCCAGAGGATCATCAGAAGCAACAACATCAGCTTCTGCACCAAATACCACCTCTACAAATCCCTCGTAATATCTATCCTCCTATATGGCTGTGAATCATGGACTCTGACAGCAGAGTTAGAGAGAAGAATCCAAGCATTCGAGAACAAGTGCCACAGAAGACTCCTCAAAATATCATACAAAGAACACAAGACCAATAACTATGTGAAAGAGGAAATCAAAAAGCGTGTGGGCCCCCAAGAGCCTTTGCTCTCCACCATAAAGAGGAGAAAGCTGATGTGGTTTGGTCACACCACAAGACACAACACCCTAGCAAAAACCATCTTGCAAGGAACAGTCGAGGGGAAAAGAAGAAGAGGCCGCCAAAAGAAATCATGGGTTGACAACATCAAAGACTGGACTGCCCAACCCCTGCAACGCCTCCTACTAGCCACACAGGACCGTGAAGCATGGAAAAAGATCTCCGTTGCGTCTTCTCTCATGTCCCCCTACGTCCTTTGGGACATGGGACTGAGTGAGTGAGTGAGAGAGAGAGTTGGGTGTGTGTTGTGTGTGTGGGTGTGTGTTTGTGTGTGTGTGTGTGTGTGAGTGTGTGTGTGTGTGTGTGTGTGTGTGTGTGTGTGTGTGTGTGTCTGTCTGTCTGTCTGCCTGTCTGTCTCTTGGTCGGTCTGTGTGTGTGTGTGTCTGTGTGTGTTATAAAAGAGGGGTAACATCCAGTGTGTGTGTGTGTGTGTGTGTGTGTGTGTGTGTGTGTGTGTGTGTGGTGTGTGTGTGTGTGTGATGTAACAGAGAGGCAGCATCCAGTGTAACACCATCACCTGTCCAGAAGTGCAGTGCCTCAACCCCATCAGAGTGGACCATCAGTGCTGTGCTACCTGCCCAGGTCAGGCTTTTGCGCGTGTGTGTGTGTGTTTGTGTGTGTGTGTGTGTGTGTGTGTGCGCGTGTATGCGTGCGTGCATGCATGCGTGCGCATGTGTGTTGTGGTTATCGCCCTTCCTTGCATACTTCTATTACCTGAGTCACTTGCGCTCAGTGCTATGTTAGAAAATCATGAGTAAATGAAGTCTGTCTAGACAACACCATGGCCTCCAGTCCTGTGTAGGCTTGAATGAGATCCTCAACAAGCCCCTCAACAAGCCCTCAACAAGCCCTTCAGTAAGCCCATCTACAAGCCCCTCAACAAGCCCCTCAACAAACCCATCTACAAGCCCCTCAACAAGCCCCTCTATAAGGCCCTCAACAAACCCCTCATCAAGCCCCTCAGTAAACCACTCAGTAAGCCCCTCAGTAAGCCTCTCAACAAGCCCCTCAGTAAGCCCCTCAACAACGCCCTCCATAATCCCCTCAACAAGCCCCCAGTAAGTCCCTCAACAAACCCCCAGTAAACCCCTCAGTCAACCCCTCAACAAACCCCTCAACAAGCCCCTCAACACAATGAGCGCTACATGATGATAATGACGTGTGTGCAGTGTGCCAGTTCATGGGTCAGACCTTCCAGGACAACTCTCGCTTCACGCATCCTGACGACGACTGTCAGACCTGCACCTGTAAGGTGAGACAGAGCCTCCTCTGAAGGTGGATTGTGGCTGCCTGTAGGGTGAGGTATTGCAGAAATTTCCACACACGCTTTCTTTTCAACACCTGCACCTGTATTTATTTATTTATTTATTCTTTTATATTGAGGATAATGAAATAAGCACTCTTGTGCTTTTTTACATCCAGTCCCCGTGTGTATGCAGTTTTGTAAATGTTATCTGTCCCCACCGGCACATGATGGCCTACTCTTATGAAAAGCAGAACAGGCTTTAATGTGTGCGCAAGATTTCTGCATGAGTTTGCACATGAGGCCTCGGTTTTAAAGGCTAATCTGGACTTTTTGGGGAGAGTGGAGTCAGCACTGAAGTTAACTCCAGGAGAAAAAATCTCCTCAACTGGACTCGAACCCGGGTCAGTGTGGTGAGTGAGGCAGAGTGCGTGTTCTGGTTGACCCCCACAGGGTTCTTGATTCCTGTCTGTTGTTTCCCTTGATTTCAGTCACCTGTTTTCTCCTGTGGGGATGCCAGGGGTCTGTCAATTTAACTAGCATCCCCACCTTCTGGAAATTCTGGGCTAGGAATTCAACTTTTTTCTATCCCTCATTTTGTTTCTGCCTTGTTTCTTTTTTCCTTGTCACCTCTTTCTTGTCTATTTTCTGCCTTCTTGATCCATTCTTCTGCCCCTTATTTCCCCCAGAAAGACTTTTATAACAGTTCTTTCCCACAGCTGAAGTCAGATGCGCTAGGCCTGACTTGTCATATGCTTTACAGTTGCACAACATATTTTCTCTCATATGACAAACAACAATGGTTGCTGTCTGAGCATTTGACAAAGAAAAATATTGCCAATTATCAAGAACATTTTTTATGAATGAATGTATATGTGTGTGTTTCGCCAGTATTTTATAAGTACTACTATTCAAAATTTATTTTTATTTCATGAACACTCTGTGACATATTACTCATGAACGTTGGACAAAAATAATGCATTTTAAAACCATTTATACTGCTGCATGGTTATTGCTAGAGAGGAAAAAAAGAAAAAAATCAAATAAAAGAAAAGAGGGAGGGAGAAAGAGTCAAAAGCTGTTTAGTGTTAATCTTGGGTATACTCAAGAACAAGATGATAGATATGATTTGTCTGACATAAGTACAGACAGTATGTCTCCAGTTATAGAGCCAAGCAATTTTTGACAGTTAAAGAACCAAGCAGTTTCTGGTGTTTGTTCATCTATCCCTTTTCTTTAAAAATAGTATTGTTTAGAATTATGGAGCTGGGACTGAGAGATCACCAAAAATGTGTATGTGTTTTTTTAGTCGCTTGTGAGGAAGTGTACAGTGAATGATCATCAGTGCTGCTGTGACCTCTGTTAACCCTTTCGCTGCTATCATATTTTGCTCAGGCACATGCTGGACGAAACAGAGAGAGCATTGAATCATGACAAACAGCAATCGCCAACTGAGCATTGCTGACAATGGTTTCTTTGACAAATGCTGTTCATGAACAGCACAGTAAAGAGGTTAAACTGCAACATTGTGACCTGTGTGTGTGTGTGTGGTGTGTGTGTGTGTGTGTGTGTGTGTGTGTGTGTGTGTGTGTGTGTGTGTGTGTGTGTGTGTGTGTGTGTGTGTGTGTGTGTGTGTGTGTGTGTGAGCAGGAGGGGAGGGTGGAGTGTGAGAAGGAGTCGTGTGTGGTGGAGTGCACCCACCCCCGCCAGGACGTCTGCTGCCCGCGCTGTGACATGTGCTCCTACAACGAAGTCGTCTACACCAACGGCCAGTCCTTCCAGCCTGACGACTGCAAGCGATGCCTCTGCCTGGTATGATGCTGGGGGGGGGGGGGGAGGAGAGGGTGTAGCAGTTAGAGTGATGATTCCAGATATTTAGTAGAGGTAGCTGGATAGGTAGTTAGAGTGTTGAACTCGTGGTCTGTCCACACAGGTTCGAGCCACCCTTCACAGCGCACAATTCCAACATCACTCAAGTCAAGAGGGCTATATTTAGCCCGCCCTCTCCTTTTACCTAGTGCAAGTGTGGTCAGTTCTTGCTATAATTTGTATCAGATGGTCCCATCTGGGCTGGGATGGGATGGATTAATTAGCAGCTGAGAGGAGCTGAAAGTGGGGGAAACTGACTGCTGTGCATTGAGATGCTTGTTTGAGGGGATTTTTTCCCCTGGAGTTAACATCAGTTCCAACTCCGCTACCCCGAAAGTGCTTCAGATGAGACTGCAAAGTGAGGTCCTATCTACAGATTGCATGCAGAACATCTTACAAACATGTTAAAATCTTATTTCAGAAGAGTAGGCCATTTCATGCCAGTGAGAACAGAAGACAGAATTTGAGAAAAGAACAAAGAAAATGCATGAACAATGATATCATGTTTAGACACCATCCCTGAAGTTGGAGTTATAAAATCTCAGCATTTGTGGACCTCAGAGCTCTAGCTGAGAAACAGAAGAAAAAAGATTGGAGTGAAATTGCCTAGTGGTGGAGCGGTGTGACTTGAGGGTGTGGGGTTCGGTTACTGTCAGGAAGAAGTCCAGTTAACAGCTGTAATGGTGACAATAATAATGATGATTGGTGTGGGTAAGTGTGTGTGTTTGTATGTGTCTGTGTAAATGAATTTGTCTTAATGTGCTTAGTTTTTTCGCAAAGTTATTTGTATATCTTTGCAGACAAATCTATTCAAAATGTTGCTTTGTGACTGGGTGGCCATATGTATGTACGTGAGGGGATGTTATATGTAAAAAAAATATATCATGAATAAAAAGGGGTTTTTTTTAAACCCAAATAATAACTGAATAATAATGGGGTTGGTGCACAGGATGGTAACGTGGTGTGTGAGGAGGAGAAGTGTCCGCCTGTGAACTGCCTTCTGACCGAACAACTGCCAGGCCAGTGCTGTCCTCAGTGCAAAGGTACTGCTGGTTTAGTGCTCATGTACCCTTTTGTTTAGTGTAAGTGCAAATGTACCACTAGTTTAGTGCTCATATACTCTTTTGTTTAATGCAAGTGCAAAAGTACTGCTAGTTTAGTGCTCATGTATGTTTTGTTTAGTGCAAGTGCACTGTTGGTTGCAGAAGTGTTCATTCTTCTCTCTCTTATTTATCAACTTTTTTGTTTGTGTTTTTTTTTGCTGCTTCATTTCCTGTGGTGCTCATGCTCTGCTGAAGACTGATAGAAAACATCCATCATTTATTTGATGTTAATAAAATGGAGCAAAGATGGGGTCACAAACACATCTAACAAATATGCAAAGATCAGCAAAATCTGCTCTGATGGGCTGGTTGTTGAAAGAGAAGTATGCCAAGAGAGCAGTAGGGATTGGTGGTCTAGATTTAAATTACCTGCCTCAAAAGCAAGAAGTGTGGGTTTGACTCATGCCCTAACTTTTCTCCTGTCCAGCTGACTCCATTCCAGTGGTGGTCTGGGTGCAGATTTTTCATAGGTGATAATACACTGTGGCACATCACTGAAGTCGGAATATGGTTACCTTCATGATGGGCAAGAATGGTAGCATATGCAAAAATCTCACCATTGGTGAACCTTTTTTTTTCTATTTATTTATTTATTTTATTCTTTTATATCAAGGATAATGGGAAGAGCACTCTTGTGCTTTTTTACATCCAGTCCCCGTGTGTATGCAGTTTTTGTAAATGTCATCTGTTCCCACCGGCACACAATGGCCTACTCTTTCGAAAAGTGGAACAGGATTTAACATGTGTGCAAGATGTTCTGCATGCGTTCACACATGGGGCCTCGGTTTATAGTCTCATTCGAAGGACTTTGGGGGAGAGTGGAGTCCGTACTGATGTTAACTCCAGAGAAAAAATCTCCTCGAACAGGAATCGAACCCGGGTCGTCAAATTTAGAACGCATTGTTCTGACCACTAGGCTATCCTGTCCCCCCTGGGAACCTGGGAGTTCTTGCCAAGGAACAAAAAAAAACAACAACAACAAAACTGCGGTACCATGGTTGCTCATAAAAGAACCCACAGCAACATGAGAGTTTTCCTTGGCAAAATTCTGTTGAAGAAAGAAATTCTCCTAGGGAAACAAATACACAGGCAGACAGGAACATTATTTAATGGGTGGTGCCGCTTTTGTAACAACACGCTCACTCTGTGGGGAGAGCCACCCATATTTCACACTGAGAAATGTGCCGTGACTGAAAGTGGTATAAAATACAGTACAATGGTTAGCATGTAAACAAATTATGTTGTCTTAGCTAGACACAAAATGTTCTAAGTTGCTCCTTTCTGATCAGGAATGTTCATGAATACACAACACATGTATAGCAAACATTCCTGTGTGGGACTGTGTGGATAGAGTGAGTTAAACCTGTTGAAACAGATTTTATTTGGAGCCCTTCTCTTCTGTTCTCTCCTGTTCTCTCCTCTCCTCTCCTCTCTTCTCCTCTCCTCTTCTCTACCCTCCCCTCATACCCCCTCCCCTCCCCTACCCTCTCCTCTCCTCTTGTTGTGATAGCTCAGTGGTCAGAGCGCTCGCTTTGCCCCAGCCAAGGTTAAGCAGCATCGAGCGTGGTTACCAAGTGGATGGGTGACCGTTTTTGTGCCTTGGCTTCAGCACAGTCCCTTAGTTCACCCAGCTGTGAATGGGCACCTGCTCTCTTTAGGGTCAAGGAAGGTAAAGCAGCAAAGGAGAGGAGATGGGTGCCGCCCTCAATATGCTGGCCCCTAGAGAAGCTGGGGTCTCTGATGCCTCACTCCTCTACGACCACACAAGTGATGGGACACCTTTACCATTTTTATGACGTTGTGTCAATTGGAGTCCCAGGGCGGTCCGGGGCTGTATATGGCAACGGTCTGGTGGCTTCTGCAAGGGTACTGGAACCATTCATATCGGTCATTGCCTTTCCAATGGATCATTCCAGTGGCATGGAGAGGGGGGGGGGGGTATGCTGCATGGGTGACAGCTTGCCCTCCATACTTACTTACCCAGGCTTTGCACTCTAAAGACAAGAGCGCAACTCCATTGTCTTCTGAGACTGATGGGTGCCTACTACAACTGTAAAGTGGATTGGTGGTCTAGGTGGTAACGCGCCTTGCCTAGAAAGCAAAAAGTCCGGGTCGGAGTGTGCGGAGTTCGTACCCCGTTTGGACCCGAAACTTTTCCCCCATCCATTAGACCCCGAGTGGTGGTCTGGGTGCTAGTCTTTCGGATGAGATGATAAATTGAGGTCCCGTGTGTTACACATCACTATTTAGCGCACGTAAAAGAACCCACGGCAACAAGGGGGTTGTCCCTGGCAAAATTCTGCAGAAAAAAGCCACTCTGATAGGGAAACAGATACAGTTGCATGCAGGAAAAAAAAAAAAAAAGGGTAGACGCTGCACATGCGGCGACGCGCTCTCCCCGGGGAGAGAGAGCAGCCCGAATTTCACGCAGAGAAATCTACTGTGACATAAAGTGGTACAAAATACAAAATACAAAAAAAATACAGAAAATAGTACAGTGTGAATGTTGTGTGACACAGGCTGCGACTACCAGGACCGGCACTATGCTTCCAACACCAGCTTCATCACCCCCACCAACCCCTGTGTGTCGTGCGCCTGTACCGGGGGCCTGGTGACCTGCATGGAGGTGGAGTGCTACGTCCCCTGTGACAACCCTGTGCCTGTGCCTGGCCAGTGCTGCCCCGTCTGCCCCAGTGAGTTGTGTAGGGTCCTGATTGTTGTGTAGGGTCCTGATTGTTGTGTAGGGTCCTGATTGTTGTGTAGGGTCCTGATTGTTGTGTAGGGTCCTGATTGTTGTATAGGGTCCTGATTGTTGTGTAGGGTCCTGATTGTTGTATAGGGTCCTGATTGTTGTATAGGGTCCTGATTGTTGCATAGGGTCCTGATTAGTGTATAGGGTCCAGATGGTTGTATAGGGTCCTGATTGTTGTATAGGGTCCTGATTGTTGCATAGGGTCCTGATTAGTGTATAGGGTCCAGATTGTTGTATAAGGTCCAGATTGTTGTACAGGGTCCAGATTGTTGTATAGGGTCCAGATTGTTGTATAGGGTCCAGATTGTTGTATAGGGTCCTGATTAGTGTATAGGGTCCAGATTGTTGTATAGGGTCCTGATTGTTGTATAGGGTCCTGATTGTTGTATAGGGTCCTGATTAGTGTATAGGGTCCTGATTAGTGTATAGGGTCCAGATTGTTGTATAGGTTCCAGATTGTTGTATAGGGTCCAGATTGTTGTATAGGGTCCTGATTGTTGTATAGGGTCCTGATTGTTGTATAGGGTCCTGATTAGTGTATAGGGTCCTGATTAGTGTATAGGGTCCTGATTGTTGTATAGGTTCCAGATTGTTGTATAGGGTCCAGATTGTTGTATAGGGTCCTGATTGTTGTATAGGGTCCAGATTGTTGTATAGGGTCCTGATTAGTGTATAGGGTCCTGATTGTTGTATAGGTTCCAGATTGTTGTATAGGGTCCAGATTGTTGTATAGGGTCCTGATTGTTGTATAGGTTCCAGATTGTTGTATAGGGTCCTGATTGTTGTATAGGGTCCAGATTAGTGTATAGGGTCCAGATTAGTGTGTTTAATGCGGGTGTGTGGGTGGGTGGAAGGTGTGTGTGTGTGTGTGTTGTTTTGTGTGTGGGGGGGGGTGCGTGGGTGTGTTGGTGTGTGTGTGTGTGTGTGTGTGGGGGGGGGGGGGGGGGGGGGGGGGGGGTGCCTGTGGTTTGGGAAGTTAGTGTGTGTGTGTGGGGGGTGGGGGTGGAAGGTGTTTGTGGGTGGGTGGGGGTTGGGGTGAAAGGTATGTGCGTACACGTGTGCTTACGTGCATGCATGTATGCAGACTTGGGTATGAACACATATACATATGTGCTTGCATCTGTACAT
>CM060327.1:36596658-36666658 GCA_030674155.1 Stramonita haemastoma | reverse complement strand
GACATCACTTTTTCTCTGGCTGTTTTTAAATGGTTTTTGTTTGTTGATGAGTCAGAGAGCAGAGGCATGGCGTGCATACAGGCCTGTGTTACTGTAGATAGTTGTGTTCATAGGTTAACTAATCCTCCATAGACAGCAGCTGTAGACAGACAAATTTGTTGTTGTTGTTGTACAGCCAGACTAATTGGTGTCCACCTGTGGTATATTTCTACAGCATGCTACGACAGAGCAGAGGCGGTGTACCACCATGAGGGGGACAGGTGGACAGCTGTGGAGAACCCCTGCATCTCCTGCCTCTGTCAGGTACACCCACCTTCAGTTGGCTTTTGGGGGTGTTTTGTTTTTCATTTTTCCATCTGAAGCATTTGCAATTTTAAGAAGAAAGGTGGCAGAATGGTTAAGACATTCACCTGCCTAAAAAGTAAATCATGGGGTTCTGAGTTCAATTCCCAGCCTTGCCCTTTCTTCCCAGTTTGATGGGAAAATCAAAGGAAATGTCCAAGTCTTTTGGATGAAACTGTAATCTAAGGCCCTGTGTGTAAATGCAATTGAAATATTATTTTGGTTTTTGGAAGAGTAGGCCATTGTGTGCCAGAAAGAATGGATGACATACTTTTCAAAAGCACATGCACATAGGTGGCATGTTTAGACATCATCCCCGAAGTCAGAATGCGGCCACCTAAAGGGCAGTGGAGGGGAAGGGTTGCATAGGCAAAAATGTCACCATTGGTGAACCTCAAAGCTCCATCCAAGGATCACAAAAATCAAAAACAAAAACAAAAACAAAAAAAATCCAATTTTGGGCTGTTCAGCTGGCATTGTTCGTTGTAGGTATGTGTGTGTTCAGTGGTGAAGTGAAGGATGAGTGTATGTGCAAAGGATGTTCAGTGAGGTGAAGTGACTGTGACGTGAAGTGACGGTTGAATCACGTGAGTGGGTGACGTGACTGAGTGGCCGGGTGTGCTACAAGGGGAGATACCTGCAGCTGCAGGGTGCCTGCTGGCTTGTGGACCTGTGTGGAGCGGTTGATTCAGGGAGTGGGGTAGTTGCTGTGACGGGCTGGGGGAGGAAGGCTATATAAAGGGCTGTACATCAGTCATAGGTGTTTTGGGTTTTTGGAATTTGGTGTGGTTTATTTTTGTTGTTTGGTTTTTTGGGTGGGGGAGGTGGATAAAGGGGTGTTATTTGGTTGTTTTTTTGTTATTTGGTTGCTGGGTTTTGTTGTTATTGTGTGTTAGAGTGGGATGAGTGGATGAGTGGTGTATATGTGTGTGTAGGGGGGGGGGGGTGTGTGGTGTGTTTGTGTTTGTGTGCGCAAGCTAGTTGGACACCACTCTGTTTCTCTCTCTCTCTCTCTCTCTCTCTCTCTCTCTCTCTCTCTCTCTCTCTCTCTCTCTCTCTCTCTCTCCTTCCCCCTCTTTCTTTTTTTTCTTTGTTTTCTAACATCACGCACACACATACACACTCACTCACCTCCCCCCACACACACACTCACTCACCCCCCCCCACACACACACACACACACCCACACACTCCCCCCCCCTCCCCCCCCCACACACACCACTAAATTAACCTTTCCCCTGCAGCCAGGAGAGGAGTGGATCGTGGACGAATGCACGCGGTGTCAGTGTCAGGGAGGAGAGGTCAGCTGCACCATCGAGCGCTGTGCCATCAACGACTGTGCTCAGGACGAGATTCGAGCCACAGCCCCTGGCCAGTGCTGCCCTGTCTGCCTCAAACGTGAGTCACTCCCCCTATGTCGGAATGCGGCTACCTAAATAGTGTGTGTGTGAGGGGGGGGGGAGGGGAGGCAGTTGCACACGCATATAAATCTCACCAGCTCTAGCTGGGAACACGAAAAAATAAAACCCCAACCAAACCATGAGTTGCCAACACTTTTCAGGAATGTCTGCTGACTTCTCTCTCTGAACTAACTCCTTGAGGAGTCAGTGGTTGGGGCACTGCACTGCAGTGAATGTTTCCAGTGCTGTGTCTCTTGGGACAGTTGAACCTGGCAGAGCCCATCCCTCACCAGGGTGTATGTTGGGTATGTTTGCGTTTCCGTAAATCGCTGAATGCGTACATGAATTACGGTATCTTGAAGTGCATATTTGAATTTCTCACTGTATGCATACATGAAGGGATAGAAGGCACTGGCAGGTCTGTACTTTAAATTGACCTCGGAGATCATAACAATCCCCAACTTAGTTCATCAGACTCAGATGTTGAACACTGAACCCATGACTTCACGGACTGACAGAATGAAAGTCGAATGCTGTTGCATTCATCTTGAGAAATTCAAGAAAATGGTTTGTTAGATTCTGCCCTCCTCCCCCTTCTTCTGTTTCTTTCTTATGTTATTTTTTCCCATAATAAAGGACAGAGCAGGATAAAGGCAGATAGGTTGTCCCCATGTGGTCATGTTATGAAGGTACTAAGTTCAGCCAGGAGTCTTTGTCCTTTTGTTTTGTTTCTGATTTTTTTGTGTGTGTGTCCAATTTGTTATGATTTTGTCAGAAACCTCCCCTGTGGAAGACTTTAGGAATAAGCTGAGTTGATTTGCTGTAAGATGTAGGTAATGTTTAAACAGATAAACCCTCTTATTATACTAGAATGATCTTTTTGTCTTCTTTCTTTCCTTGCTCAGTTTCACACACACATACACTCAAAGTCTCAAGATCTTTTGGTTTTCATAGGTTTGAAACATAATGATAATAGTAATAATGATGAAAATAATAATGATGATGATGAAAATGATAATGACGCTAATAATGATAATAATGACAACGATGACACTAATAATGATAATGATGATGACGCCGATGCTGTCAGGGCCAGGCAGCTGTCTGGTGTTTGGGGACCCCCACTACCGCACCTTTGATGGGGTCACCTTCCACTTCCAGGGCACCTGTCGCTACGTCATGTCTGCCGACTGTGCCAACAACGACTTCAGGTGTGCTCTGTTCCTCACCTGTTTCCTTCCTGTGGGATGTGTGTGTTTGATGCCTGCTTTCTGCTTTAAACCCTGTTCCGCTTTTCAAAAGAGCAGGCCATCGAATGAGATTTGAACCTGTGTCAGCAGATCAGCAGATGGTGTTCAGTGTGTGTGTGTGTGTGTTGTGTTGTGTTGTGTTGTGTTGTGTGTGTGTTGTGGTGTGGTGTGGTGTGGTGTGGTGTGGTGTGGTGTGGTGTGGTGTGGTGTGTGTGTAGTGTGGTGTGTAAGTGTGTGTGTGTGGGGTGTGAGTGTGTGTGTGTGTGTGTGTGTGTGTGTGTGTGTGTGTGTGTGTGTGTGTGTGTGTGTGTGTGTGTGTGTGTGTGTGTGTGTGTGTTTTGAGAAGTCGGGATGAACATTGAAGTGGTATGGATAGTGAACATAAGGAAGACTTTATAGGTGACACAACATGGCTGTATGCTTTGTACAGCAAGTTAGCACACCTGCCTAGACAGCGAAAAGTCCGGGTTAGAAGTATGCAGTGGTTGGATCCTTGTTTGGGCCAGAAACTGTTCCCCCATCCATTAGACCATAAGCAGTGTTCTTGGTACAAGTCTTTCAGATGAGATGATAAACCGAGGCCTCATGTGTTACACATAAATATTTAATGAAAGAGCAGACCATTGTGTACTGGTGGGAACAGATGACAAAATTTACAAAATTGCACACACACAGGGACTTGGTGTAAAAAGCACATGACAGCTTATTCCATTATCCTCGCTATAAAAGAATTAAAAAAAAATTAAATCAGCACACAAAAAAGATCCCATGGCAACAAGAGAATTGTCCCTGGCAAAATTCTGTAAAAGAAAGCCACTCTGAAAGGGAAACAAATACAGTTGCAAGACCGGAAAAAGAAAAAAGGATGGCGCTGCTCGTATGGCAACATGCTCTCCCCGGGGAGAGCAGCCTGAATTTCACACAGAGAAATCTACCGTGACATAAAGTGGCATAAATAGAATAAATAAATCACCATGTTTCAGTGTGGAGGTGCAGCATGACAACCGCAACGCCCCAGGGGAGGTGTCATGGGCCCAGAACTTCACGGTGAAGGTGGGGGAGGTGGTGGTGGACCTGTTGCAGAACAGTGTAGTCAGGGTGAGCCTTGCATGCCTCATAGGGATCGCTCCGTGAGTATCACTTCCATTCTGTTTGGAGGTGTATGTGTGTTGTCTCTGACTTGATTTTTTTTTTAAATGAGGCTTTGCTCACACACACACACACATATATACAACACACACACGCACGCACGCACGCACGCATGCACACACACACACACACACACACACACACACACACACACACACACACACACACACACACACAGTGTGGGACGGGATAGCCTAATGGTCAGAACATTGCCCTGGCAATTTGACAACCCAAGTTTGATTCCTGGTTGAGGGGATTTTTCTCCTGGAGTTAACATCAGTGCTGACTCCACTCTCCACAAAAGTCTTTCGAATGAGACTGTAAACTGAAGCCCCATGTGTGAACGCATGCAGAACATCTTGCGCACATGTTAAATCCTGTTACTTTTTTCATAAGAGTAGGCCATTGTGTGCTGGTGGGAACAGATGACAATATTTACACAACTGCATCCACACGGGGAGTGGATGAAAAAAAGCACATGAATGCTTATTCTATTATCCTCAATATAAAAGAATAAATAAATAAATACACACATACACACACTCACTCACACATATGCACACACACACACACACACACACACACACACACACACACACACACACACACACACACACACACACACACACACACACACACACACACAGTGACTGGAAGCCACTTCTCATGAAAGAACCCAGAAATGGTAGTTTTTTTCACCTGCCTTTTGTCATCAAAAGTTGTCTCTACTAATTTTTTGACATGATTTTTACCCCTCTGATGCTTTGTGGGTGGAACGACCAAGTGGTTAAACCACAGTTCCTGTGATCTGGTGGTAATTGAAGATATAGGATTGAGCCTCTTGTGAGGTATCTGGTCACTCCAGCAGACTTTGCCCCTGGAGTTAGTTATGCTGGTACCAACTCCACACTTGGAAAGCAAGTCTCTCAGATGAGAAGAGACACTGAAGTTCTGTTGTTGTTGTTGTTGTTTTGTTGTTATGTGTTCTCCAGCTTAACACTCTGGGGGTCACCTAGAATGTGCACACTCTGACTCACTCATTCCACCTGGGAATCACTGTGAGATTGAAATTGCACACTGAATGAGAAGTAAGCGTGTATGACTGTTTTCAAGTACCTCGCCGTATAGGCAGCCATACTCTGACTTCAGAGGAGCTGAGGTTCTGTGTGCCAACATATTCAGAACATCCTGTGCACATGTGAACACCTCATCTGCGTGTTGTAGAAGAGCAGATCAGCTAAGGCCAGTGGTATAGATGACATAGACAAACATACCCAGCGTGCTCCCTGTTACCTCGAGAGGGATGGGCTCCGCCAGGTTCAACTTACCCACCACACACTGTCTGAGTTTCTGAGTTTGATTGTCAGATGTGTCCTTTCTTTCCAGTTTGATGGGAAAATCGAACTGAATGTCAAGTCTTTCAGAGGAGATTTTCAATCAATCAGACATGTATGCTTACTGACTTGTACACGTGAAAAGAACCCATGACAGTTAAAATATGGAAAGAAAGTTGGTATTTCCCAACTGTCTTGGTAAATTTGGTAGGTTCAATTTTGAAATGTATCCTGGAAGTGGGAATGAAGCTGGGTGGCCAAAAATATGGTTGTGTATGTAAAAATCTCACCATTGGTGAACCTCGGAGCTGTAACTGAGGAACACACACAAAAACAAAAACAAAAAACTGAACACTGTCCTGAACTTCCATGGAATTTTGATAGACCTGACTTGTAGTTTTGTTTGTTGAGATATGCTTGGTTTCTCCCACATTGCAGTGACTGTCCTGGGTTGACCCTTATGGTTGACTAGGGTGTTGATACAAGGGACAACAGTAGAGCTGATTTTTATACTCTGTTTTAATCTGTATATAGCTGCACAGTTTTATTCTGAGCTTTAAAATTTTACAAGGTGACAGCCCTGATATGGCCTGTGTGGTAGGCAGGGCTATAATACAACTGGATTGGATTGAATTCAGTGGTTCTTTGTGTTGGTTTGGGGTTTTGTTTACTTTGTTGTTATTGTTGTTTGACAGTACCTGATGGCATGGGTTTTTTTGCAGGTGAACGGAGCCCCTGTGGATCTGCCTTACCTGTATGAGCCCCACGTGTATGTGGAGATGACGGGGAAAACCGTTCTGCTCACCACCAGTATTGGGCTGCAGGTACTGGGCTGGGCTGGGCTGGGGTGGAGTGGGGTGGAGTGTGGTGTGGTGTGGTGTAGTGTAGTGTAGTGTAGTGTAGTGTAGTGTAGTGTAGTGTAGTGTAGTGTAGTGTAGTGTAGTGTAGTGTAGTGTAGTGTGGTGTGGTGTAGTGTAATGTGGTGTGGTGTGGTGTGGTATAATGTGGTGTAGTGTAATGTGGTGTGGTGTAATGTGTGGTGTGGTGTGGTGTAATGTGTAGTGTGGTGTGGTGTAGTGTGGTGTGGTGTAATGTGGTGTAGTGTAATGAGGTGTGGTGTAGTGTAATGTGGTGTGGTGTAATGTGGTGTAATGTGGTGTAATGTGGTGTAGTGTAATGTGGTGTGGTGTGGTGCAGGTGTACTGTAGAGGAGTCCAGTGCCACATGGTGTGGTGTGGTCTAGTGTAGTGAAATGTGATGTGGTGTGGTGTGGTGTTGTGTAGTGTGGTGTGGTCTAGTGTACCCTCTATCCACCTACCCACCCACCCACTCACCCCCACACACACACACGCATACACACACACGCATACACACACACACACACATCCCTCCCCCCACCCCCCACCCAAAACACACACACACACACACATACTCACACCATTCCCTTCATTTCTACCCCTCTCTGCTTTCCCCCCTGTGTCCAGGTGTCATGGAATGGGGACAGTCAGGGGGAGGTGATGGTGCCGGGCAGCTACAAGGATCGGCTGTGTGGGCTGTGTGGAAACTTCAACGGCTTTCCTCAGGACGACCTCAGGACCAGCGCCAACCACATCACACACTCCCCTGCTGCTTTTGGAAACAGCTGGAAGGTGAAGGATGGTGTCTGTGTGTGTGTATAGGTTTGGGGGGGGGGAGGCGGTTGTGTGTGTGTGGGGTGTAGGTGTGTGTAGGTGTGCATGCTTGTGGTGGTCTGCAATTTTATGTCTGTTTACAAAAAAGTGTGTGTGAGTATACATGTGTATGTGGTGTGTGTGTGAATGTGTACTAGTAATTTATCTGCATGTCTGAAACTGATTCATGTTGGAGGTTATGTCATGTTTACACCAAGTGTCTATTTTTCTATGACAAACTGAATTTGTTTCAATGAAAGTGACTTAACCCTCTTAGTCCTGAACCAGGATTTGCCGGGATTGAATAATTGCGCCCCCCCCCCCCCCCACCATGAATCCTGAACCAGGATTTACACACAGTAGATTTCCATCATGCTGTGACCATCACTAATTGCTACCACATGCCAAAGCTCTATCAGGCTAGAGGTAGAAACCCTGCTATCTGGAAGTAATTATAGCAGCTGGTATGTACTTAGACAGAGGAAAAGGCCATCAAGCATGTGTGCCTGACCTGATTTCGTGATGGAATGCAAAATCTAGAGACAGTTTGTGTTCAAAGAATCAGAATGCAAGAGGGTTAAAAGGAATTAATTTCTCTGTGTTTTATACTGTAGTATACTATAGTGTGATGTGTGTTGTACGATTTTACTTGCACCACTAGTCATAATCTGGCAATTTGAAGACCCGGGTTCGAATCTGGTCAAGGAAATTTTCTTCCTGGAGTTAACATCAGTGCTGACTCCACTCTCCCCAAAAGTCCTTCGGATGAGACTTTAAACCGAGGCCCCGTGTGCGAACGCACACAGAACATCTTGCGCACACGTTAAAACCTGTTCCGCTTTTCGTAAGAGTAGGCCATCGTGTGCCGGTGGGAACAGATGACAATATTTACAAAAACTGCATAGACACGGGGACCAGATGAAAAAAAGCACATGTTGCTTATTCTGTTATGCTCGATATAAAAGAATAAATAAATAAATAAATAAATAAATAAAATAATCTCATTTGAGATAGTAGTACATAGCAACCTTGAGGTTGAGGGCAGAAGGAAAAGAGGCAGACCACCAACAACACCCTACATTGCCAACATCACTGAGATCAGTGGTCTGGGAAGGCTACAGGAGATTGTAGAACTTAGCAGAGACAGAGAGAAAGAAGGTTAACCTTGGTGGCATTGCATGGAGCTTCTACTGACAACACAATAGCGGTGATGGAGACAGTTGACATGGGAGTCTTGAGGGTCACTTGCTCACTCAGGGGGACGGGATAGCCTAGTGGTCAGAACATTGCGCTCACAATTTGACGACCTAGGTTCGATTCCCGGTTGAGGGGATTTTTCCTGTGGAGTTAACATTAGTGCTGACTCCACTCTCCCCAAAAGTCCTTCGGATGAGACTATAAACCAAGGCCCCGTGTGCGAACTCATGCAGAACATCTTGTGTACACGTTAAATCCCGTTTCGCTTTTCGTAAGAGAAGGCCATCGTGTGCCGGTGGGAACAGATGACACGATTTACAAAAACTGCACACACACACACACGGGGACAGGATGTAAAAAAGCACAAGAGTGCTTATCCCATTGTCCTTGATACAAAAGAATAAAATAAAAATTAAAAATAATTTTTAAAAAGTGACGCTGTGTGTGTGTAGGCGACCACACAGCTGAGCCAGGCATGTCAGCTGCTCACTCAGTGACAGTGTCAGCTACTCACTCAGTGACAGTGTCAGTTACTCACTCAGTGACAGTGTCAGTTACTCACTCAGTGACAATGTAGTTACTCACTCAGTGACAGTGTCAGTTACTCACTCAGTGACAGTGTCAGTTACTCACTCAGTGACAGTGTCAGTTACTCACTCAGTGACAATGTAGTTACTCACTCTGTGACGATGTCAGTTACTCAGTGACAATGTAGTTACTCACTCTGTGACAATGTCAGTTACTCACTCAGTGACATTGTCAGTTACTCACTCTGTGACATTGTCAGTTACTCACTCAGTGACAGTGTCAGTTACTCACTCAGTGACAGTGTTAGTTACTCACTCAGTGACAGTGTCAGTTACTCACTCAGTGACAGTGTCAGTTACTCACTCAGTGACAATGTAGTTACTCACTCTGTGACGATGTCAGTTACTCAGTGACAATGTAGTTACTCACTCTGTGACAATGTCAGTTACTCACTCAGTGACATTGTCAGTTACTCACTCTGTGACATTGTCAGTTACTCACTCTGTGACAATGTCAGTTACTCACTCTGTGACGATGTCAGTTACTCACTCTGTGATGATGTCAGTTACTCACTCTGTGACGATGTCAGTTACTCACTCAGTGACGATGTCAGTTACTCACTCTGTGACAATGTCAGTTACTCACTCAGTGACAATGTCAGTTACTCACTCAGTGACAATGTAGTTACTCACTTAGTGACAATGTAGTTACTCACTCAGTGACAGTGTAGTTACTCACTCAGTGACAATGTCAGTTACTCACTCAGTGACAATGTAGTTACTCACTCAGGGACAATGTAGTTACTCACTCAGTGACGATGTAGTTACTCACTCAGTGACAGTGTAGTTACTCACTCAGTGACAATGTAGTTACTCACCCAGTGACGATGTCAGTTACTCAGTGACAATGTAGTTACTCACTCTGTGACAATGTCAGTTACTCACTCAGTGACATTGTCAGTTACTCACTCAGTGACGATGTAGTTACTCACTCAGTGACAATGTAGTTACTCACTCAGTGACGATGTCAGTTACTCTCTCAGTGACGATGTCAGTTACTCACTCAGTGACAATGTCAGTTACTCACTCAGTGACAATGTCTGTGTATAGTTACTCACTCAGTGACAATGCAGTTACTCACTCAGTGACAATGTGTGTGTGTGTGCAGGCGACCACCCAGCTGAGCGGGGCGTGTCAGGATGCCCGGGATGTGGACCCCTGTGTGTCTGCCGGCTACAGAGTGCGCAAAATCGCCAACACCCGCTGCGCCATTCTCAAGGTGAGGCCTCCTCTGCCTCTTCTCTACTTTCCCCCCCCCCCTCCCCTTACCCCTGACTTCTCTCCCTGAACTAACTCCTTGAGGAGTCAGTGGTTGGTTGGGGCACTGCACTGCAGTGAATGTTTCAGGCAGTGTGTGGTGGGATAGTTGAACCTGAGGGAGCCCATCCCTTTCCAAGTTGCAGGATGCATGCTGGGTATGTTGGTGTCATCCATCCTACTGGCCATAGCTGGCCCTCTCTTCTATGTAAGGGGACTGGGGTAGCCTAGTGGTCAGAACATTGCGCTCTCAATTTGACCACCCGGGTTTGATTCCTGTTCAAGGGGATTTTTCCCCTGGAATTAACATCAGTGCTGACTCCACTCTCCTCAATAATCCTTCGGTTGAGACTTTAAACCAAGGCCCTGTGTGCAAACACATGCAGAACATCTTGCACACACATGAAATCCAAATTCAGGGCTGTCAGCTTGTGAAATTTTAAATCTCAGAATAAAATAGTGCAACTATAACCAGATTAAAACGGGGTACCTACTTATATATAGCCGCCGCTGTAGTCTAGTGGTTAGGGCGTTGGACTCGTAATGTAAAGGTTGCGGGTTCGATCCCAGCTTTCGGCTATGGCGTTGTGCCCTTGGAAAAGGCACTTTACGGCTATTTTCTCACCCCACCCAGGTGTAAAAGGGGTACCAACCTTGTGTTGGGGGTTAACCCTGCGATAGACTGGCATCCTATCCAGGGGGGAGTCTATGACTCTCAGTCGCTTAACGCCACAGAAACCGGGATAAGCACCGGCCTGATGAGCCTTAGGCTCGGGACAGACTTTAACTTTAACTAACTTATATATAAAAAAAGAACATTGTTAACTTCTTTTCCATAAATGTGGTAGCTTTTTTTTTTTTATCAAAGTTTAATATTTTGGTTTATTTTCCAAAATCCAGCTGTGTGTTGATTGTCAGTGGTGGATTGTGATGTCCTTGTTTGGGGGAGGTTGTTTTGTAGCTGTGTTGACATTGCCATGGAAACCGTTTCAGAGTCACGCGTTTCTGCGGTGTCACCGCGTGGTGTCACCCAAGGCGTTCTTCTCCTCGTGTGTGTACGACATGTGTGTGTGTATGGACGACCCTAACTGCCTCTGTGACATCCTGGCGTCCTACGCTCACGAGTGTGCGCGTGCCGGGGTCAAAGTGGAGTGGCGTTCGCAGAAATTGTGTGGTAAGTATATCATTTTTTAGTTTGTGTAGTTATGTGGTGAGTTTATTGTGCTGCAGGGCTGAAACAGGAACGTCCAACTTCATTCTCTTTTTTGTAGGTAGATAGCTGTATTTATGTTGTTGTTTTTAGAGATACGCGAGTTGTTTGGATTTATAGTTCAGGGTTGTTGTTTTTTTCTTTTTTTTTCTCTACTTGCTTTGAATTTCATATTTCAAAACTAGGTATTTGATATCTGTGTGTGTGTGTGTGTGTGTGTGTGTGTGTGTGTGTGTGTGTATGTATGTGTGTGTCTCTGTGTATGTGTGTGTCTCTGTGTATGTGTGTGTGTGTGTGCGTGCGTGCGTCCATACGTGCGTGTGCGTGCGTGCGTGCATGTGTGCGTGCACGTGTGTTCCCAGCTTTTGACTGTCCCGAGGAAAAAGGCTTCATCTTTGACGAGTGTGGCCCTGTGTGTCCCCGAACCTGTGAGAACCTGCAGACACCGCTGGGCAACCTGACCACTAACTGCTTCAAGCCCTGTGTCCCCTCGTGTCAGTGCACCGCCGACAAAGTCGTGCATAACGGTCTCTGTATCCCGCCTTCCGAGTGTCCGCCCATACTTTCACACACGAAACTTTGAAGTTCAACCAAGTGAGAACAGTCTGCAGTGACAGTATTGACGCCGCAGAGATGAGAAAATGCTCCTTTTGGAACGGTTGTACATAATTGGTGTATTATTCTATGTGTGCATGTGGTGCGTATTTGTGTGTGTTGTCAAAGTGGTAAGCAGTGTTAGTAGTTACCAAGATGTCTTCTGTGTATGAGCGAGAGAGAAATTTTATTGTCATTGTTTATTTGTTGGTTCAGTAAAGTTCAGGTTTATTGTTGAAAGGTGAGATTGTGTCATTGATTTTTTTTTTAAATACAGCATTACATGGAAAATGGTAATTTACTTGCTCTAACGCACTTTGTCAGTGACCAGCTCAGTTTTGGTGTAAAATCCAGATGTAAATTGCTAGGCTCCAACACCATCTAGATATCATCCTATTTGCCAACTTTTTCAAAATAAAAAAATTAATATACTGAAAATATCAACTTCAGTTCATCTGAAGGTTAAATGGTGTGCTGTCCTTAACTGCTTCAATGCTTGGCTGAGGTGTCTTTTGTTTCAATTCAGGCCACAGTGCTGACTAAAGGATTTGAAGACTCTCAGTATATTTCCGACAAAAGGGGGCAGGATAGCTAAGTGGTCAGAGCGCTCGCTTTCCCCAAGTCAAAGTTAAGTAGCATTGAGCGTGGTTACCAGTTGGATAGGTGACAGTTTACGCGCCTTGGCTTCAGTTCAGTACTTTTGTGCCACCTCTGAAATGCTTGTTTGAGGGGATTCTAGCCCTGGAATTATCATCAGCACTGACTCCACTTCCCTAAAATTCCTTCAGAGGTGACGACCAACCGAGGTCCTGTGTACAAACATATGCAGATCATCTTGCATACATATTTAAAACCATTCCACCATTTGGAAGAGTAGGCCATTGTGTACCAGTAGGAATGGATGACAAAATGTTTTAAATGCATACGCCAGGGTAAGATATCATTTTAGAGGTTGGAATGCAGCTACCTGAATCAACAAGACAAGTGCATATGCTAAATATCACCATGGGTGGACCCCTGAACTCGAGTGGATACACAATCACACCATCATTGTCATGTCCTGGCTAAGAGACTGGTTGGTATTTTTGTTTATGATTTATGATGTTCTTTCACTATTATTCAGCCTCTGTGCATGTGTATTGCACAATACTCTTTCACTGATCAGGTTTATTTGTTATGTCTGTGTGACAGTATTTACTTAGCATCTGTGGCATACAGTTCATTTATCCCCATCATGCCTTTGTGTGGAACTATCAAGGTACGCTCATTTTTGACTCACCATATTGCCTCTGTGTACTGTTACTCAATATTGTGGTATAGAATATTGTGAGTGCGTTAGTCACAATGCTTTTGTTTCTCAGATATCCTGAGATCAGATTAATGTGTTTGATGAAATATGCCTGTAATGTGCGTCTGTTGTTATTTCAAGTTATTTTAGAGAGTTTTTATCATTGTGCCTGAATTTTTATACCTTAAAAAAAAGGTTATGGCTATGGTGCTTTAATATTGATGTGTTCTTATCTCTGTGCCTTCTTTGTGATGGTTTTGTGATGGTGTACCGTATTTGTATGTTTTCAGTCTAGTTGTGTGTTCTTCTGCTTACTCTCCTCTATGTTAGGGGTGTTGTCGTTTTATCTCTTTTTTTTTCTTTTTTTTTGGGGGGGGGGGGGGGGGAGATGTTAGGGACATGGGGAGGAGTGGGATGGGTGGTGGTCTGTGTTTGTTATTTATGTTTGTGATCCATCTCTAGATCATAAGATGCCTATTTGTTCTTATCAAATGCATCTTTACCAGTGTAACATACATAACAGTAGGTGTATGGAATATGTACTGTAGCAATATCCAAGTGTTAGCCATCCCATACTTATGCAATAATGGCTCACAGCTGCTACAACAGCCCAGAAAGTTTCATTCAAAGAAGCACATTCTCAGTAGAGAGACACAATACCCCATTCCTTCCAGCTTCTGCCTTGCGTGCACATGCAGCATATTTCCACCATCCTATTTTTTTTACAGTTTTTCAGCTACAACCACAGTGAGCAGATAGACACAGAGCACTCTCTCCATGTGTTAGTGTTTGTGCTCTGAGTATTCCATCAGACATCTGGAGAGAATTTGACCAGTCTCCCAAGAGCAGTGCAACCCTAACTGCCTCCCTCTGCCACTTGTTGGCCCACTTCAGGGAAGGAGGGCGCATGCTTTGGTGACTCACTCCCAGCTGGACTGTTGGTGGAGGTACTTGGTACCTGCTGCCATGTGTCATGTCATGTCAGGCTTTCTGTCACTGGCCTCTCCTTGTTGAGTCCAGCTCTCCCCTCTCCAGGCCTTCTGACCACCCTCAGTGAAGGAAGGGCACTTAGGGCCTGCCAGCATGTGTCCTGCCACACCCCCTAGTGTCAGCCCTTTCTCATTGGAGTCACGCTCCTCCCTCTTCAGAATTCCAGTCAACACACCCTCAGTGGAGGACAGTGGAGCCCCTGCAGGCGTGTTTCATGCCAGGCTGCCTACTGCTGGCCGGCCCCTCCTCATGTGAGGTGGAGGAGTGGGGTGCACAGACTAACTGCCAGGCCCTAACAGCCTGGCCTGTTCCAGAACTAGACAAATCGCTTCACCATGGGTGGGATTGGGAGAGAAAGCCTGATCTTAGGGCCCTAGAAATAGGCTGCATGTGTGAGCAAGGTAGGTAATGGAAGAGGCAGATTCATCTGTCCACTGATAACCTTGTTATTTGGCTAACAATTTTTCTGCTCCTTGGGGTGGCTGTGAACTGTTTTTGCATAGGTCAGACATGGTCAGTATGACTAGCTTCATGAGGACTTGAAACAAAATCCAACCCCCCCCCCCCCCCCTCCCCTTTTCTCTTGTGAACAGAAAAACTGACCTCTACACATATAACATGCTGTGGATTGAAAAAAAAAGGATATTCATTATTGTCATGTATTGTTTATATGTGCATGATTATCATCTGTGATTATTAAGACTCAGGGGGGTGGAGGTGGGGGGTTCTCAATATCTATGCAGATCACATGTAAATATGTGTATAACTAAGAGCCTTACAACAGCGTTGTACAGCTGTAATAATAATTCTACTCTTTTGTATTTTATATGTGGTCATGCTACTGACAGTGTTAAGGTGGGGGTGCAGGGGGGAATGAAAAGCAATATTAAAAGGTGTGTTGGGAGTAGTCTTATGGATCTGGTATTTTTTACATTTTGTCAGTGCTCATACACTGGTTTTAAGAGACATCTGTGTAATCTTGTGGAATGTATACTGTATGCATTTTCAGTGCTCTGAAATGGAAGGTCACAGCCAGAATACATCTTTTGAAAGACTTCTGTTTTGTATGAATGGCACATATGATCAGACTTTTCCCTCAGCCCCCTGTTAAAAAACACATGCATGACATCTTGCACATTCAACAAGTTTTTTTCCTCAGCAGTCATCATGTGTCATTCAAGGGGAAGCCAGCTATGGCATGCAGCATGAATGAGACTCACAAAAACATACCCAGCATGCATTCTGAAGAGGCAGACAGAGAAAACAATGGGAAGTCAACACCAGAGAGTGGACTGGCCTTGGGTGGAACAACTTGTGGAAAGCTGAGGAAAATGGGGAGTGGAGGAAGCTGGTTGCAAAATCTTTAGCGGTACTCCAACTGTCTACAGGATTACGGGATAGGTGAAGGAAGGACCCCCCACCCCCTTTTTTAAAATTTTTTAAAAAATATATATATAGTTTTGGAAAGAGTAATGTCAATGCTGTTCAAAGAAGTAAATCAGAGTTGAGAAAATTATCTGGTGTGATGAAAATCATTTCAGTTTCATACCCAGTCCATTTAACTGTGGCTTGTTCCCCAGTCCATTTAACTGTGGCTTGTTCCCCAGTCCATTTAACTGTGGCTTGTTCCCCAGTCCATTTAACTGTGGCTTGTTCCCCAGTCCATTTAACTGTAGCTTGTTTCCCAGTCCATTTAACTGTAGCTTGTTTCCCAGTCCATTTAACTGTAGCTTGTTTCCCAGTCCATTTAACTGTAGCTTGTTCCCCAGTCCATTTAACTGTAGCTTGTTTCCCAGTCCATTTAACTGGAGCTTGTTTCCCAGTCCATTTAACTCAGTCCATTTAACTGTGGCTTGTTCCCCAGTCCATTTAACTGGAGCTTGTTCCCCAGTCCATTTAACTGGAGCTTGTTTCCCAGTCCATTTAACTGTAGCTTGTTTCCCAGTCCATTTAACTGTAGCTTGTTTCCAGTCCATTTAACTGGAGCTTGTTTCCAAGTCCATTTAACTCAGTCCATTTAACTGTGGCTTGTTCCCCAGTCCATTTAACTGGAGCTTGTTCCCAGTCCATTTAACTGTAGCTTGTTTCCCAGTCCATTTAACTGGAGCTTGTTTCCCAGTCCATTTAACTCAGTCCATTTAACTGTGGCTTGTTCCCCAGTCCATTTAACTGGAGCTTGTTCCCCAGTCCATTTAACTGTAGCTTGTTTCCCAGTCCATTTAACTGTAGCTTGTTTCCCAGTCCATTTAACTGTAGCTTGTTTCCCAGTCCATTTAACTGGAGCTTGTTTCCCAGTCCATTTAACTCGTCCATTTAACTGTGGCTTGTTCCCCAGTCCATTTAACTGGAGCTTGTTCCCCAGTCCATTTAACTGTAGCTTGTTTCCCAGTCCACTTAACTGGAGCTTGTTTCCCAGTCCATTTAACTCAGTCCATTTAACTGTGGCTTGTTCCCCAGTCCATTTAACTGGAGCTTGTTCCCCAGTCCATTTAACTGTAGCTTGTTTCCCAGTCCATTTAACTGTAGCTTGTTTCCCAGTCCATTTAACTGTAGCTTGTTTCCCAGTCCATTTAACTGTAGCTTGTTTCCCAGTCCATTTAACTCAGTCCATTTAACTGTGGCTTGTTCCCCAGTCCATTTAACTGGAGCTTGTTCCCCAGTCCATTTAACTGTAGCTTGTTTCCCAGTCCATTTAACTGGAGCTTGTTTCCCAGTCCATTTAACTCAGTCCATTTAACTGTGGCTTGTTCCCCAGTCCATTTAACTGGAGCTTGTTCCCCAGTCCATTTAACTGTAGCTTGTTCCCCAGTCCATTTAACTGTAGCTTGTTTCCCAGGCAGTCCATTTAACTGTAGCTTGTTTCCCAGGCAGTCCATTTAACTGTAGCTTGTTTCCCAGGCAGTCCATTTAACTGTAGCTTGTTTCCCAGGCAGTCCATTTAACTGTAGCTTGTTTCCCAGGCAGTCCATTTAACTGTAGCTTGTTCCCCAGTCCATTTAACTGTAGCTTGTTTCCCAGGCAGTCCATTTAACTGTAGCTTGTTTCCCAGGCAGTCCATTTAACTGTAGCTTGTTCCCCAGTCCATTTAACTGTAGCTTGTTCCCCAGTCCATTTAACTGTAGCTTGTTTCCCAGTCCATTTAACTGTAGCTTGTTTCCCAGGCAGTCCATTTAACTGTAGCTTGTTTCCCAGGCAGTCCATTTAACTGTAGCTTGTTTCCCAGGCAGTCCATTTAACTGTAGCTTGTTTCCCAGGCAGTCCATTTAACTGTAGCTTGTTTCCCAGGCAGTCCATTTAACTGTAGCTTGTTTCCCAGGCAGTCCATTTAACTGTAGCTTGTTCCCCAGTCCATTTAACTGTAGCTTGTTCCCCAGTCCATTTAACTGTAGCTTGTTTCCCAGGCAGTCCATTTAACTGTAGCTTGTTTCCCAGGCAGTCCATTTAACTGTAGCTTGTTTCCCAGGCAGTCCATTTAACTGTAGCTTGTTTCCCAGTCCATTTAACTGTAGCTTGTTTCCCAGCAGTCCATTTAACTGTAACTTGTTTCCCAGCAGTCCATTTAACTGTAGCTTGTTTCCCAGGCAGTCCATTTAACTGGAGCTTGTTCCCCAGTCCATTTAACCGTAGCTTGTTCCCCAGTCCATTTAACTGGAGCTTGTTCCCCAGTCCATTTAACTGTGGCTTGTTCCCCAGTCCATTTAACCGTAGCTTGTTCCCGATCCCCAGTCCATTTAACCGGAGCTTGTTCAGACTCATCCAGTCTTTCACATCAGAGATGCAGGCTTTAGTGGTTTGAACGATGGTGTTTACCTGAGAGATGGGACCTGACATATAGAGCTGATTATCATCAGGAAAACTATGATGAGAGAAAGAATGCTGGAGAACAATCTAGGCAAGATTTTATCAGCTACTTGGGATGGAGGTACAGCATAAGGTGTGGTTAAATATGGTACGGCTGTAATATAGATCTGTGAGATGCAAGTGTCACAGTGAGTGCTGACGTCTTCCATCTTTAGGTAGTGTGGGCCTGGTCTATAGGCCCTACAACCTAGGCATGGGAGAGGCCTTATCATTCACTTTCACTCTTCTTCTCAAGAAAAAAGCTAGGTCTACGATGTCCATGACGAACAAAGTGACATTGTACAAAAGCAATATCTATGCTTTCATTCACAAACAAAGTAGCAAGAAACTGGGAAGAAATAACTATCAAACTGAGTTTGAGAGTACATAGAATTTCAAGTCATTCTGACAGAAATGAATTCAAACTGTACTGCAGAGGTTACGCAAGACACACAGAAGTGTTTGTGGAGTTCAAAATCGAAGAAGACCTGGTATTGTCAAATCTTTATTGAAACAACAATATATAACTTTGCAACACTGTCCAACAAGTCTTGAGTACCCAGTCTCACACTCACATATTAGATAAAGTACCTCTGCTCTCTATCATAAAAAAATAAAATTTTTACATTAATACTGTGATCAATCACCTTCCAGCTTTCTTGCACACACGCAATGGGGAAAAAATCTTTAGGCATAAGACTTTTTGAATGATTAAAAAATAGCTGTGTGAGAAATCACAGAACACAAACTGAAGAGCTTCATCCAAACCCTTCTTTCCATTAAAAAAAACACAAACAAAACAAAACAAAAAACTAAACCAAAACCCCCCCAAAACCCAACAACAAAAAACAGAAGAAAAACTACTGAAAAAGTTCCAAAGAAATTTAGTTTAAACACTGCAAATACTTGAGCCATGATCAAGAATTATTTCATTTAACTAATGTTCAGAAGATGCTTTTAAAAAGTTTGTGTTTTTTAAATATTGTAATGACAGCAACAACAACAATACAGAATTAAACTGGCTCTAAATTAAAAAAACAACATTGTAAACATTTGAACCAAGAATCATACTTGACAAGAGAGTTAATTTATTACCACCGTTATTGTCTTTATAATATTGTGTAAGAATAAGATTATAAACAAAATTTACAAATTAACAATAAAAAGAGAGAAGATTATAAAAGAAAAGCTGAACAAAAACGAAACCCCTTCTTGTGAACAAAACGTGGTGGTGATGTTGTTACTCCTGTGCTGTTGTTTTCCTCTCCCCAGGGTTGACTAGAGCTACACCAGGCAATCATTATTGTATTGATTAATCAATTAACTAACTCATTAATAAGTATACTGGATCACACGGTTTGCTGACTAATAAGCTGAGGACAACTTGGCTCACTCTATGTTCCATGCCTTCATTCACACACTCGAGTCATAATTCAGAAACTATGTTACTGGTGTTACCAACAAACAAAACAAAAATTTAAAAGATAAAAAAATAACAACATCCACCAAAGAACCAAACAAACCAGCACACAAAACATAAACAAAAATCCCCAAAGAAAATGACAGCAAAAAATAATATTAAAAAACAACAACAACAAAAACCACCACAGACTGTTGACACAAGGACAACAGTTTTCACAGTCAGTGAGACAGTTTTAACATGACAGTTCACCTGTCTGAGATTTTTGTTTTTCATTGAATCATTTGATTTTTATTTGGGGGGGGGGGGGGGGGGTGGGTATGAGAACAAACCCTTTTCTCAAATCTTGCTGACAGCACAATTTTTCTGCATACTGGCTTCCAATTTCGATGGGATTTAAAGATGTCAGAAAAAAGAATAGAATCTTCTCTGATTTAAAGGACAAGTCAGCATGGCTACAGCTCAGTGCCATGTATTCCATCTCCATTGTTCAAAACTGACTATGCATATGGAACTGGTCATTTTGTTTCCAAAAAATAAACAGCACAAAAAAAGAACAAAAAACAAGAACACCCCCCCTCCCCCAAGCAACAAAAAAAAATCCCAAACCAACAGAACAGTAAGTGCTGAAATTTCATACCCTAGACTTCTACATACTTGCTTTTTGCTTTAAAAAAAAAAGGGGGGGGGGGGGGGTGAGTGATTGATAACAATGGCAATACAATATAAATAACACAACATAGAAATTAAAACACTAGACGTTTTAAATGTAGGGAAGTGAATGCATTATGTGAACACGAATACAGCTTAGTTAACTAGGGCATTGTGCTTGGCTTTTACTTATCTAAGGCCAGTTTCAACTACACAAGCTGGTTAGCCTAAAAAACATGACAATCTCAGTATAATGCAATCATATAAAAACACGGGTAAAGTACCAAGGCTTTTTCACACAAGTGACAGATAACAGATCATTTACATTATTTTGTGTTGACATCACCACAGTGCACTGACAGTCAGAGCTGTTACATTAATGTAAGGTGGGACAGACTAGCGGTTAGAACACTGATCTACACTCTGACAGTCACTAAGGGCATGGTTCAAACCTCTTCAGACCTGTCTGTTCAAGAGAACTTTCCCCTTCCATACGACACTGGTACTGACTCCACTCCTGCAAAGTTCTTACTTAACACTACAAACCACAATCCCTTTTGTGAACACACACAGAACATTGGACATACACATGGTAAACCCCTTCTTTTGTAGATGAGCAGGCCAGTGGAGGAAGCTGGTTCTAACATCTTCAGTGGTGCCCCAACAGTCAACCAGACTGGGATAGGTGAGGAAGGTGAAGGTCAGCTATCACTGGTGGCATGAATGACACTGACGTACCAAAATACCCAGCATGCATTTGGCTCCCTGGATTAAAGACGAGTTCCATCGGGTTCAACTTGCCTACACACACTCTCTGAACATTGAGTGCAGTGCCCCAACCACTCCTCAAGGATTTCAGGGAGAAGTCAGGTCATCAGGTCACTCCATTGTAACAGAATTATCACAATGCCAGTTTTCAACTCACGGGTATCACTGACCCCCTCTCTATCACTGACAGAAAACAGCACTCCCCACTGTTGTGAAAGATCTCTCTTCTTCAAACTCTCCACAGATGACTAACACGAACAGCAAAGGGAAAAGAAGGCTCTATGAATGGTACTAAAATACAACACTTCTGTTCATGATTATTACTGATTCAATTTTGCATGTAAATGGTCAGACATGTTGAGAGAGGGAGCACAGGTACAGAGACAAAAATGAACATACTCCAATACAGACTCCTTCACACATTGACATCACAGTCACTTTGCTACCACACTACACTAGCCCCTTAACTGAGGGGTACTGCACGGACTAAGAATGCCCTCTCCCTCTGTGGTGGTTGTGTGCCAATGCCTGGGTCTTGACAAAGTTGTTCGAGGCCTGTTCAGTGAAGCTGTCTGCCTATTTCTTTGTCTCTTCTTACAGAAACTGCAGATAAATCTACACCATGACTTACAATATTGTCCCTTTCTTGGCAAAGAAATCTGTTCAGAATGAACTAAAAAAAAATTTTTTTTTTTAAGTGGAAAGTGACATCCTTTGAGAGGACAACGTGTTTAATGTTTTGAATGCAGCTGCCAACTTTCGACACACCTGCATATACAGTGATTGAACAAAATGGATTTGTCAAAATTATTCTTACAATCCTTCTAGCCAACTATCAAGTCCACTTTGCTCTTTTCTGCCACCTTTAGTGAAAAGGAATGTCATCAAACTTATAATTTTTGGGGGGCATGTCTGCTTTTCTGAAAAAAATTTATAACTTTATGATTTTTAAAACAATAAGCTTTTTCAAAACTCCTCCAAAAACCAATGTGTTTCCTATTTTAAGAAAAGTACCTTATTTTCTGGGTTAAACCCCACCACCTAAACTGTATTGATAAAAAACAAAAATTGGAAAAAAAAATCCTTTGTAAGCCATATCCAGACCAAAAGCTGCAAGATGACGACAGTGAGTTGACCAGACCACTGAACAATCAATCCTGTTGCAATCTTTGTTGCCCCACGTATCTGATTCTTCAACCAATCCAACATTTCCAGTACAGTTTCTCATTCAAGTGCAATGTGATGTGACATAGTGGCTTGTAACCTAGAAAAAAAAGTGCTTTCCAGCAAAATCATCCTCCCCACAACTGTGTGAAATGAACAGTTCTGACACAGGCATTGGCAGAGCCACGTTACCTTCTACCCAAATGTTCTTGTTTCTTTTTGATGAACACTACCCATGGCACATCTTATCTGGATTCTTTCATCAAAACTGGCAGACTGCAGCCATTCCTGTGCTTCACAATGCAGACATGGCATGCAAGCCTGTCTTTCAACTAGCCTCCATTCCCACACACAGAACCTATGCATAGACACACACCTCAGTTTATGAAACAAATGATTACAAACAAACAAAAATCACCAGTCTCAAGTGGCAGACATTTTACAGCACAGAGAGATTTTCAAATATAAAAACAGTATCAGCACCATACAAATCTTCAATATGTCATGTGCTATATATCTCTTTTGGAGGGGGGGGGTATCTACATAAAGGGTTAGCCCCCCCCTCAAACATCCAAGTGAGCTTATGTTGTTTATACCAAACCGTCATAGTATTCTTTTGATTCGTGTTGACATGAACATTGTAGGTATATTATCTCTACACACGGAAAGTGCCACACTTCAAACAGACAACACAAAGAAGCACATACATCAATGCACACAGGAACATTTTTAGCGACAAAAAAAAAAAAGACAAGTTAAAATGTCTATAAAAGTAAGCCAGTAAAAGGTAGGATATGTTTGTTGACCCTGATCAGGTGCTAGTCAGTACAAAGCACACCAACACTTCTTCAGTAAACCAACCAACCTAACCTCATCCATTCACAGAAAACATACTTTACAACAAGTGATATTTCTTTTTGTTGTTGTTGTATAAAGTCTCTAAGATGGTGACCAGTTATTCTCACCATCCCTTACTGAAATCATGACAATTCATAAAACATATGCAGAACAATATTTAGTGTAAAATCAAATAAAGATTTTAAATGTTTTCTATAAAAAAAATTACCAAAACAAGGTTTAAAATATACCATCACAGTAGACAAGCAGTTATACATTTAAGAAAATAGTCCATAAAATCTGTGACCATTGTAGCCGTCATTAAAGCAACATACATCACCTCATACACACACAATGATTTCCATACATCTATCTACACAAGCCCTTTGCAAAAGATGAAGGTTACCAACAAAGCAAAAAAATGATAACAATAACAACAAAAATCAGCAACCAACATCCATTCACTAATCATTCTACACTGACTAAAGCAGCAAACAGAACAGAAAAGTCTCCACTTTGAAACGATATATATACAGTGTTTTTGTGGGTTGTTAAGGAAGATTATTCCATACCCATGAACAGACCCAACCACTGATGGAATGCACTACCATGACTGTGAGATGAAGTGTACTTACTTCAACACAGGAGGGGGGGCACAACAAAATGCTGTACAAACAACAGTGCAACTTCATACCGAAAAAATATCTTTTTTTTTGTATTATTCATTTTTCATTAATATCAACCACCATGTCCACCGGCCAATCAAATTCACAGACTCTAATCTGCACTTCTTCATGTCAGTAGCTTCATTTGATTTTCAGTACCGCATTATAGAAATGGTATCAGAATGGTAAATTTCAAACTCTTGACATCATTCACTTGCATCATTACAGACATCTATGCGCAGAAGAAGAAGACAGCCTCTTTGAAGATGAAGTGTGTCTACCTTTTTTGGCATTTAAAAAAGAACACAACAAACAATCATACATATCTTCATTTCAGAAACAGGTCAGTAGGTTTGCTGTGACATGATGTGCCCAGGTGAGATACTGTCCCAGATGTGGACAGCTTGTGTAAAACAGCAGACAAAGGTGTCAACATGGGTGAGCACTGAATCTTGATGCAGCTAGGTGGGCACTATGCAGAAGGTAGGTCAAGAAAAACATGACCATGTCTAAGTCTCTGCAAAGTGTCTGACTTTCAACATCTATTTTTTTCACTTGCTTATTATCTCTATTCTGAATTCACTGAATTAATGATGCTATCTATCTACCCTAGAATTAATGGATGTTACAGGTTCTTCATTTCTAAAACTGACTTTAAATGGTTATCTTCAAAATGTAGTAAAACTGTACTAAACATTTACATTCTCAAGTCCAACATTGATTTTTAAAATGGTAACCTAACTAAAAAAAAAACTTTAAAAAATTCAAAATGTAGTCAAACTTCACAAATGCACTTCTGCTTCCTTTCAGTATGAGTAAAAATGAATTTTCTTTTAAAAGTATTAGACGTATTCACAATTTTCAAGATACAAAAAAAGGGATAATATGTTGTGAAAACCATAAAACTACCAATAAAATGATCTGAAAGTGACCAAGCCTGGAATAAGCTTACATAAAAGTAAAGATAGATACTTACCCACCAAATAAAAATCTTCACTACCACATATAAAAATACCAAACAAATACTGGTAACAAGAAAATAAATAATTGAAGGGAAAAAACAACAGAAATCACCAAAAAAAATCAGTTACAATAACTTCAGAAAACCTGACAGTAAAATGAAACTCAAACCAAAGTAAAATATTGAAATCAAAATCACCTTTATCTTGAATTTGGATTTGCTCCCTCACAAAAAAAACTTACCGCAAAACCAAAGATCCCATGTTATGAAAAGAGAGAAGAAGCTGGAGGGTGGGATGGACAGCGGCAGATGTTCAGAAAAAAAGCCACCTTGTAGACAGACACTGGGTGATAGGTCCTTACCATCTAGACTGAAGTCAGGACAACAAAGAACCTGACTTTGCCTGAACAGAACTGAAGTCAAACCATATCTTAGGGAGCAGTTTATTGGCGTATTTAAAACTAAAAACATATCTAAATGCTTTAAATTTTTACTCCTTTTAAAAAAAAAAAAAATCAAACAAAATCAAATGCTTTATAAATTTACCCAAAATTAAATGTGAATAACAATGTTCTTCACAGAATGTGTCAGTGATTAACCAAGAATATAATGTGAATGGTGTGCTTTCACACAGTGTCTCAACGGAAGGACATTCCCACATCTGTGCAGGTTATGTGAACTGACTTGCAGTGAAAGGCCATAGCCTCCTCCACTCTTCTGCCACTTGTGTTGGACAATCCTGGACAAAACCGTTAACCACCATAACCATCTTTTTTTTCTCTCTCTCAGTAGCCTCAACATTCATGTGCAATCTTTGAAAAAAAAAAAGGAAAAGGTGGAAAAAAAAAAAAAAGACGAAGACTGAAGCTGTGACATAAAGCAGACACACAGAGAAGACAATGTCAAAACAGTATTTATAAAGGAAAGGCGCTGTATCACATGTGTTGGTATTGTGGAAGACCCAGCAAGGTAAAGAGGTGGCCACTTTTTTTTTTTTATCACAGGAATCGACAACACCACACTGATGTACTCCACTCCCTTACACCTTTTTTCCAAGCCATGATCAATGTCCAAATCCAGCCCATCATTTTCCAATTATTCTGATTACCCCCCTCCTCTACTGACCAAGGGTGAACTGTTCTGACCAAAATCCTTCTGCAGCTGAAATTATTAGCAAGAAGCTTTGAAAAAGCACAGGTCTGATCAAACCTAACACACTGCACACTGACAGACCCATCCATGTCTTCTAAAATCATCCTGTCATGGTTTGCACAAAGCCCTATCCTAGTCAACTCACATACAAAAAAAAACCCACATGAAACGCCCACCAAAAACAAACATCAAAACAATGTAATGGTGGGCTGGAACAATTCTAAAAACAAAAAACAAACAATTCATATGCACAGCATTAAAACAAAAACAACAAATTCCTAAAATACCCCCCCCCCCCCCAACTAAAAACCACCAAAACAAACAAAACCCACCACCCAACCCCCTCAAAAACTGTATTTCAAATGAGAAGGGGAAAAAAGCCATAAATCAAAAGAATTCAACAAGAAATATCATCAATGCAATAAAAACAAAGCATATACAATTTTTTTCCCCAAACATATTACACCATAAGCTAGATTTTGAAAAATGGATTCTAACAGTACACCATACAATCACTAAAAACTAACTTCAAAAAACAGGTCAATCAGGATTAATTAAACAGCACAGAAAATGTTAAACACACCAACACACACACACACACACACACACACACACACACACACACACACACACACACACTCAGGTACCCTTCCTTCACACCGCACACCTCATGAAAAATAAAATGGAAAGGGATAAGACCAAGCAAACTTTTACATCCCAGGTAAAATGAAGCAAAGAAATTTTACATCTAGACCAAAAAAGACACAAGAATTTTTACATCTTACAAAAAAGAAAAAAAAAAAAGGATGCAAAATTCAATTCACTAAAAGTGTAACAGAAAAACAGGAGAGTCGTTCAGTTCAGTTCAGAAAGCAGCAGTGTCTAAGCTGTAGGGTTACTGGCACACAGAACAAGACTGGGCATCAAGCAATATGACCGGTCACACCAGGCCTCCTACATTACACACAGGCTGTCATCCACACAGTTCTGCAATACTGGTCACTTGTAATATCAATGATGACCGCTACACACCATCGTCAATCCTTTATCCTTGATACTTCAGCCCAGACACCTGACCTCATCAAGAATGCCACTGAGGATTGACAGAAAAGCCCATTAACACTGCCTTGCTGCTCCACAGTTTTCTGCAACACAACTCTCCACCATGTCGGAGTTGGTAAAACGTTGAAAATAAAAAGCTGAGACATTGACAGTAAAACAGCAAGTCACAAAGACGTGTAAAAAGATGGCTGCCTTTGAATCCAATCCAGCATTGGACTACTCTCTCCCAGACATCAGAACTCTGCAAGAAAAATAAACACACTCTGGGGCAGTGAGTTGGAAAAACCGCCTCGAGTGCACTATAGCCTATACATCCCAGCAACCAGATAGATCACACACCTGGACTGGGAAATACACACCTATCTCCACACCTTTAGCATGAAGTGAATCCTGAGGGGGAAAATAGAAAAGAAAAAAGAAAAAAAAAGAGTTTATCACCAGCCCTGTGAGAATGGCTCATTGACTTCAGGGTGTTTTTTATACACTCAGTGCCAGGCACAGTTTCTTTGATGGCAAGGATGACAGACCTGTCAGCTAGTGGTGGTGTTAGGGTATAACCACTTCTCTTGTGTTGTGTGTGTGGTGGTTGTGTGTGTGTGTTGTGTGTGTGTGTGTGTGTAGTGTGTGTGTGTGTGGTGTGTGTGTTGTGGTGTGTGTGTGTGTGTGTGTGTGTGTGTGTGTGTGATGGTGTGTGTGGGGAGTGTGATGTGTGGTGTTGGGTGTGTGTTGGTGTGGTGTGGTGTGGTGTGTGTGGTGTGGTGTGGTGTGTGGTGGTGGTGTGAGTGTGAGTGTGTGTGTGTGTGCATGCACATAGATGGAAACAGCATTACACATGTACAAATTTGACGTATAAAACTTTAGTCACTATTAAGAACACTGTCATTATAAAAAAAAAAAAGGTAATTAAAATACTTGTAATCCTAGGTGTGATTTTCCCTCTAGCAAGCCTGCCTGTGCTGATATGTCTATCTGAGCTATGGCATTGGTTATTCCAGCCAAGATATTTTGTGAATGGCATTGCCACCATAGTGTTGACATCATCTAAACTCAAAATTGTTTTAAAAAAAAAAAAAAAAACACTCCACAGGTATATAGTGAGCTGGAGTGGCAAGATGTTCTGCAATCAACTCACTAGTTTAAAAGACCTGACAGAAGCCATCAGCTGAAAACTGGTTCTCTCTACAGCAAAGCTAAAACTTCATCCACCTGACAACGTCAACCCATTCCCTTCAGGTCGGGTCACCGTAGCTGACTAGTGAGGAGGTCACATGACGGCTGAATCCACCAATCACAGTACAGAAATCAGAGTGAAGGCTTCCTCTCTCCCTCTCCCCCCCCCCCCAACTCCTTCAGGACAAGAGCTGGAAGTTAAGCTACCTTATCCTTCCACTTCAGAGGTAACCCTGATATCCCTCACTCCCCAAAAATATCAGTGTGGGAAAGGGGTACAGTCCTCCACATCAATGCCCTTACAACAAGAGGATCAACAGCCACAGTTTCTACCTCAAACTTCCCCCAGAAACCACATTTCCAACCATGACTGAATCTCTCCCTATGACCAGTTCACCTCTCTAACACCCCACCTCCCCTCCCATCCTCCCGCTAAATCTCCAGCCCCCGGAGAAGCGAGGACTCGAGGGTGATCTCAAACTCGGTGAGGGAGTCGAGGATGTGGACGATGAAGTTGGTGAGGCTGGGGTTCCTGAGGAAGGAGTTTTCCTCGTACATCTGGGCGGTGACGGTGGTGCTGGCCATCAGGGGCAGCCAGCGGTGCAGGCAGCGGTCCCTGCACACACACAGCAGCACCCACGTTTGATGCAGTCAGCTTCTGCAGGGGTAGTCACACTACAGGGTGGTCACACTACAGGGCTGTTCACTGACCATATCATCATTATCGCACTGACAGCCAAACAGCCTAGAGCTCACAAAGTTGACAAGGGGGACTTGATAGCTTGGTTGTTATAGGGTGATGCGCATTGCGCTCGTGAGCTGCTGACCCTGGTTTGAATTTCGTTCAAGAGGATTTTACTTCCTTCTCGAGTTAACATCAGTGCCGACTCCACTTCCTCCAAAAGTCCTTTGGCTGAGACTATAAACCGAGGCCACATGCACGCATACACACACACACACTGACACACACACACACACTAACACAAACAAACACACACTAACACAAACACACACACACACACTGACACAAACACACACAAACTTACACACCCACACACACATACACTCCGGACACAAGTTGCAGCAGGCAGACCCACCTGAGGCCGACGCAGATGAAGATCTGGAACTTTCCGTCCTTGCCGATGGCCTCAGAGGCCTGGTTGATCTTCTTGATGAGGTTGCAGAACAGCCAGTAGCCAGCCTTGGACACCTCGGGGATGGGGCGCACACTGCTGTTGGCCATGGCATTCTCAAAGTACAGCTTCAGCCGCTCTGCAACACCACACACAGACATAGAGAGATAGAGATAGAGATAAAAGAACACACACACACAACATAGAGATACAGACAGACACACACACACACAACACACACCCCACACACACACAGATACACACACACACACACACACAACACACACACACACACACACACACACACACACACACACACACACACACGCACACACACACACACACACACAAAACACACACACACACTTTTATCAATCATAGCAGTAAGAAGGAAGGTGGCAGGATGGCTAAAACATTCACCTGTCAAACAAGTACACCATGAGGTTCTGCGTTCAATTCCCAGCCTTGCCCTTTCTTTTTACCCAGTTTGATCAGAAACTGAACTGCATGTCAAAGTTTATGAAACAATAAACCTGTGCGAATGCACAAAGAACATCTTGCGCACATGTTCAAAACCAGGTCTGCCTTTTGGAAGAGTAGGCCAATTTGTCTTGGTAAGAATGGATGACAAAATTTTCAAACAAAAACAAACAACAACTAAAACACATGCACACAGGTGTTGTGTGTAAACACCATCCCTAAAGTCAGAATACAGCTACCTAAATGGGGAAAGGGGGAAAGAACAGTTAGATATGCAAAAAATCTCTCCATTGGTGAACCTCAGAGCTCTAGCTGAGGAACAATACAATCAAATAAAATGAAGTGATTTTTTTTTTTTTAATAATAGGTTTTATCAGCAATTTCTTCACACCAACTTTCAGGCCACCCACCCACCCACCCACCCCCTTCCACCCACCTCCCAGCTCTCCCCCCTCCCCCAAAATTCCTACAGGTAAAGACAAGGGTCAAAAGAGCGGAGACTAACCGAGGTAGTCCCAGATGAACATCTTGTTGCGGAAGAGCCTGGAGGAGCGGAAGCCAAAGTGGAAGACCTGCTCCATGCACTGCACCAGCCCCTTCTCTCCACACAGCAGGAACGTCAGGTTGCCCCGCTGTGCACATAGATACACACGCACACACACGCACACACACACAGACAGTCACTAGGATTCATATATACACCCACTCTCTGTTCATAACTCAACATTCCCTTTGATTCATATATGCATACACACTCTGTTTAACCCTACAACATTTGTAATGATTCAAACACACACTCACACAAACGCTCTGTTAATCGCAACTCAACATTTTGCTATGATTCATACACACACACATACACACTCTATTCATTGCAACTATAATACTCAGATATGTACACAGTAGACAAAGTCAGCTGTTTACATACCTACAGACATATATGCATACTCACATGCACACGCACACAAACATATATACAAGCGCACACACACACACACACACACACACACACACACACACACACACACACACACACACACACACACACACACAGAAAGAAGCATGGATTAGCAGGCCCTCAATGGGGCTGTAAAGAAGAAGAAAAAAAAAAAACCCACACACAAAAGATTAAAATGTATCAAATAACATTTTAACATTAAAATGTGTTACATATCAAATTTTCTACTAATCATGGCACAGCTTGTACACTGAACACCAAAAGAAAAAACCCCAAAAGACTGTAGACAAAGTGAGTGTGTGCCATACCTCTTTCTCCGGCTTGTAGAAATGCTTGACCAAATTGTTGACTGCGTGACCCACCATCTCCTGTAGCTCTGGTAATGAGGGGTCTGTGCACACACACACACACACACACACACACACACACACACACACACACACACACACACACACACACACACCACACACAGTCATTTATTGATTTATCTACATTGTGATTTCACACACAAACACTCTCTCTCTCTCTCTCTCTCTCTCTCTCTCTCTCTCTCTCTCTCTCTCTCTCTCTCTCTCTCTCTCTCTCACACACACACACACACACACACACACACACACACACACACACACACACACACACACACACACACACACACACACACACACACACACACACACACACACACACCACTTCTTGCAAGCTCAGACAATCTTCTTTTACTTTTTTAAGCTATACCTAGATTTCCTCTACAAAAAAGGCAATGGTCTTTTTCTAAATTTTTTTCACACAACACAAAAAGAAAATACAATATCAATTATACTACTGTATCTTTTCTTTTTATTTTTAAGAAGAAAAACAATCATTTCCAAAATGTGCTGGATTCCAGAAATATAGTCTGATACTCACTGCTGTCACCCATTTTTCGTGGAGACTTGGGTGAATTTGTCCTTGCCACAGACTGTACAACCACTTCATCTGTGTTGATAGAGAGGAAAAAAACAACAACAAAACAATGAAAATCTCCAAGAGGATCAAGTTGTGCTTCTTTTTATATAACAGGAACAACATCCTTCACATATTCACTCACTCACTCACTCACTCAGTCCCATGTCCCAAAGGACGTAGGGGGGACATGAGAGAAGACGCAACGGAGATCTTTTTCCATGCTTCACGATCCTGTGTGGCTAGTAGGAGGCGTTGCAGGGGTTGGGCAGTCCAGTCTTTGATGTTGTCAACCCATGATTTCTTTTGGCGGCCTCTTCTTCTTTTGCCCTCGACTGTTCCTTGCAAGATGGTTTTTGCTAGGGTGTTGTGTCTTGTGGTGTGACCAAACCACATCAGCTTTCTCCTCTTTATGGTGGAGAGCAAAGGCTCTTGGGGGCCCACACGCTTTTTGATTTCCTCTTTCACATAGTTATTGGTCTTGTGTTCTTTGTATGATATTTTGAGGAGTCTTCTGTGGCACTTGTTCTCGAATGCTTGGATTCTTCTCTCTAACTCTGCTGTCAGAGTCCATGATTCACAGCCATATAGGAGGATAGATATTACGAGGGATTTGTAGAGGTGGTATTTGGTGCAGAAGCTGATGTTGTTGCTTCTGATGATCCTCTGGAGTCTGACTAGAGCAGATGTTGCTGTTGCAATGCGAGCTTTCACCTCATTGTTTGATGTGCCATCTTTTGTTAGGATGGAGCCTAAGTATTTGAACTGGCTCACCTCTTCCAATATTTCTCCATTCATCTTTATTTCCGTGCTGTCATTACTCGCGCTGTTGACCATGATCTTCGATTTCTCTGTACTGACCTCCATGCCGTATGCGCTCGCTCGGTCTGTTAGACTGTCTGTGAGGATTTGCAGTTCTTGTTTGCTGCTGCCCATGAGGTCAATGTCATCTGCAAATCTGAGGTTGCAAAGGGGTCTTCCACCAATGGAGATGGAAGTGTGGTGGTTTTGCAGTGTCTCTGTCATGATGTTTTCGAGGAAGAGGTTGAAGAGTACAGGTGAGAGAAGGCAGCCCTGGCGGACTCCAACCGTGGTCTTGAAGAACTCGCCCACGTGGTTGTTCATGAAAACTGCACTTCTTGCATTCTCGTACAGAGCCTTGATGACTTCAATTAGGCAGTTGTCAATGTTGAAGTGCCTGAGTACTTGCCAGAGGCCGTCATGCCATACCCTGTCAAAGGCCTTTTTGAAGTCTATAAAATTGTGGTACAAGTCTTTTTGGTGTTGGAGATGCTTCTCTATCAGAATTCTCAGGTTGAAAATTTGTTCCATTGTGCTGCGTTTTGGTCTAAAGCCCGCTTGTTCTTCTGCCAGGAGTTTTTCTGCTTGGTTTTTCAGTCTGTTGAGGACTACCTGCAGCATGATCTTGCTAGGATGGCTTATGAGACTGATGGTTCTGTAGTTCTGGCATTGCTTGAGGTTTCCTTTCTTTGGCAGGGGTATTACAAGAGACTGTGTCCATTCTTTTGGCCATTCTTTGGTGTCGTGGATCTTCTGACAAAGGTCTGTGAATCGCCTTGCTGTTTCATTCCCTCCATTTTTTATGAGTTCAGCTGGGATGTTATCGATTCCAGGGGACTTCCCCTTCTTCAATTGCTTAATAGCTGTGTCTACTTCACACCTTAGTATTGGTGAGTCTTTATCTTGGTGTTCAGGGGGTTTGTTGGAAACTATGTTGGTATCTGGGTGTAGTGGGTAGTTATACAATCCCTCACAGTATTCTGTCCAGCGCTGGAGGATGGCATTGTTTTCCGTTAAAAGATTTCCTTCTTTGTCTTCAATAACAGAGGCTTTAGGCTGTGTGGTTTTCGTTAGTGCTTTCAGAGTGTTGTAAGCTGTTTTGCTGTTTCCCTTGGCCATTCCATCTTCGATGTTGTTGCATTGTTCTTCTATCCACGCTTCTTTGGCTTCTCTCATCTTTTTCCTCACTTCTCTGTGGCTATCCATGTACTTGTTGTTGGCTTCTTGACTTGTGAACTTTTGCTTCTTAAGTTCTCTTCTTTTGTCGCAGAGGTCAAGAACCTCATTTGTCACCCAGGGTTGTTTCTTTGTTCTGCTTCTGCCTAATGTTTCTTCTGCTGCTGTCGTTAGCACTTCTTTGATGTTGTTGGCTAATGTGTTCACATCATTGTCAATGGCTGTGAGTGCGGCGAACTTTCCTCCAATGTTGGCTTGGAAGATCTCAACTACTGTTGGGTCTTTGAGTTTTTCCAGGTCGAATCTTATGCGTGGGCTTTTTGGCTGTTGTTTTGCTTTCAGTTTCAGCCTGATGGTGGTAAGTACAAGGTCGTGGTCACTGCCAATGTCAGCTCCTGGGAATGTTCTTGTATTTGCCTTGTTTATGCTGGATTTGAATCTTTGGGGTGACAGAATGTAGTCAATTTGATTTCACATATTCACGATGTCAAAATTGAAGTACAACATGTGTATCAGCCAAATTTCAAATATATCTTGCCTGAAAAATTTGTTTGGTATATAATGCAACACGCATGCACACACGCACACATGCATGCACGCACGCACACACACACACACACACACACACATGCCTATACTAACACAATTACTTTTCAATATCATCTAATGCTTTCTTTCAGTCTCCAGCGTTCACAAAAACATGCCCACCCCCCACCCCCCAACACACACACACACACCACACCGCACGCAGAACATCTTGCGCACACATTAAATCCTGTTCTGCTTTTTGAAAGAGTAGGCTATTGTGTGCCAGTGGGAACAGATGACAAAATTTACAAAACTGCATACACCCGGGAACTGGGTGTAAAAATAGCACAAGCGTTTATTCCATTATCCTCAATATAAATAGATAAATAAATAAACAAATACATAAATGTACAAGTTGCAGCCTACCCAAGTTTCAGAAAAAGATATTTACAGCAATGTTTACACCCACCACCACCACCACACACACAACTACTTTTCAACATGATGACACACTTCTTTCCGACTCATACATTTGTGCAGGCAGTGCTGTGCTGTTCCCCCCCCCCCCCCCCCCTGCCCTTACCGCTGTCAGTGTCCACAGTGCTGTGCACCAGTTCAGCCACCAGCAGTCGCTCTGTGCTGCCGTCATCCACGCCCTTCCCTAACCACCGCCCACAGTTGAACCTACACCCACACACAGGTAAGCACAATGTTACAAAAATCAGCTTAGCCGATACATACAGCGTTTCTTTTCACTCTCTTCACTCACACACACAGGTACACACAATGCAATAAAAATCAGCTTAGCTGATGCATAGATCCTTTCTTTTCATTCATACAGATACGCACAATGCGACAAAAATCAGCTTTGCTGATACATCCATCCTTTCTTTTCACCCTTTACACTCACACTCAGGTATGCAGAATTGCACAAAAAATTCAGCTGATAATCCTTTCTTGTCACTCTTTGCAACCTTACTTTCTCTTCCCTTCTACCAGGAATGGCAATGTAGCCTTGGATTTTGAATCTTCTTTTAAAGTATTTAGAGTGGCACAGTTTTAACCTTTTCGCTGCTATCATATTTTGCTCAGGCACATGCCGGATGAAACAGAGAGAGCGTTGAATCATGATGAACAGCAATCATCAACTGAGCACTGCTGGTGACGGTTTCTGTGACAAAACGCTGTTTGTCAACAGTGCAATAAAGAGGTATATCTGAGATTTGGATTCTTAACAAGGTGACAGCCCCGATATGGCCTCTGTGGTTGGCAAGGCTAGAAATAATAGGATTGGATTGATGCGTGCACACACACACACACACAAAACACAGAGAGAGAGAGAGACACACACACACACACACACACACACACACACACACACACACACACACACACACACACACACACACACACACAGAGAAAACGCACACACACACACACACACACACAGAGCATGTTCCTCCTGCCCACAGCTGCAAGGTCAAAAGAACTGTGGAAGCTGCAAAAAGATTAAGGTAAATGATGAAGATAAAGATAAAAGATAAAAGATAAAAATAAAATTAAAAGACAAAGATCAAAAGATAAAGATAAAAGACGAAGATAAAGATAAAGGACAAAGATAGAAAGTGACGATAAAAGACAAAGATAAAAGATGCAGATAACAATAAAAGATCAAAATAAAAGATCAAGATAAAAGATGAAGTCAAAAGATAAAACAATGAAGATAACAGATGAAGATAAAAAAGAAAAGATGAATATAAAAGATAAAAGAATGAAGATAAAAATAAAAGGCGGAGAAGATAGAAGATAAAGACACAGACAGAAGACAAAGCCTGAAAATAAAAGCGAAAGATCCCAGCTGTGTGAGGCGGGGTGTGTGTGTGTGTGTGTGTGTGTGTGTGTGTGTGTGTGTGTGTGTGTGTGTGTGTGTGTGTGTGTGTGTGGAGGGCACTGACTTGTAGGTGTGGCCGGTGAGCTCATTGCGGACCAGGATGTACTCCACCAGCCAGCGGGGCATCATGCCACTGTTGTCGTGCCCGATGCGCATCGTCGTCAACACCCCCATGTTCTTGTGCTGTGCAAATCAAATCAAATCAAATCAAATTAAATTTTTATTTCCAGATGGTACATTGAATAAGCATTGATTTGCTTTTTTTTTGCTTACCCCCACAACACTTACACTCACACCACTCACACCTTTTTCATCCATGAGGTCCAAAACACAGCTAGATATTCTGGGAGTAAGCAAAAAAATAACGGGTACTCTTTTCCATCTTTTTTCCTTAATGCTTGACAAGCAAACACACACATGCTGTGCTGATATAATGGATGAACAGACAGATGCGGCACATAAAACATAAACATGGCAATAATTCTATAACACTTATGCAGTAAACCTTACTAAAAAGTTATCATGACTTTTTCTAACGTGACTTAAAACCTAACAGCATTTGCACAACCACAATGAAACTTTTCCACATCTTCTTCAAAAGCCCTAAAATTGTGAGCAAAATGGTGATTAGTTTCTAATCAATGAGCAGCATCACAATAATCCTCAAATTAGGTTGACAGGCAGAATTTAGATTGTAAAAAATTGGAAAATACACACACACACAAAAAATCTCTATCGCCGATAACAAGACAGGTAAAATACTGGTCTCCACACTGCTTTCCCTCCCCCCCCCCCAAATGAACCCCCCACGACCACCCCCCTCCCCCACCCTGACCCATGTGAAGAGGACTGACCTCAAAGGTCATTTCCAGCAGTCCTTTCTGCAGGTCCAGACGGCCCGAGTCCCCCAGCTGACCGCCACAGACAGCCACACGTTGGCACTGGTGGTGGAACACCCAGTTTGGTGCTGGGGTACACCAACACCCGGTACACCATCACGGTGAAACTAGGGTTACACCAACACCCGGTACACCATCACTGAAACACCACACCACACACCACACTGGATGAAAACTAGGGTACACCAACACCCGGTACACCATCACTGAAACACACACCACCACACTTTCAGTATTTCACTCGGTATCAAAGATTAAAACAAATTATATTATCATTCTTGGTAGAGCTCCCAAGGTTCACCAACAGTGAGATTTTTGCATTTGCAATTGATTTCCCCTGACCTCCCTCCCCCCACCATTTAGGTAGCCACATTCCGACTTTGAGGATGGTGTCTAAACATGACATTTGTGTGCATGCGTTTTGGTAATTTTGTCATCGGTTTCTACAAGCACAAAATGGCCCACTCTTCTGAACTGCAGGAATGGGTTTTTCACAGCTTGCGTTCTGTACATGGGGCCTCAGTTTATTGTCTCATCTTAAGAACTTTCAGGGGAGAGGAGAGCAATGTGAAAAAAAAATCCCAATCAAACAGATACCTCAAGTCAAGTTGAGTCAAAAACACCTCAGCAGAGAGATTTGAACCTAAATCCCCTCAAACAAGCACCTCGATAGAGGTTCAAACCCCTTCCCACAGCTACAGGCAGATCAGGAGTATGGCAGTCTAGGCAATTCTATCCCAGGATGGCCCAGTGGTCAGAACATTGGGCTCGCAATTTGACGACCCCGATTTCCTGTTCAAGGGGATTTTTCTCCTGGAGTTAACATCAGCGCTGACTCCACTCTCCCCACAAGTCCTCTGGATGAGACTATAAACAGAGGCCCCGTGTGCGAACGCACGCAGAACATCTTGCTCACATGTTAAATCCTGTTCTGCTTTTCAAAAGAGTAGGCTATTGTATGCCGGTGGGAACAGATGACAAGACTTACAAAACTGCATACACACGGGGATTGGATGTAAAAAAAAAAGCACATGAGTGCTTATCCCATTATCCTCAATATAAAAGAATAAAATAAATTTTAAAAAGACTTACAAAACTGCATACACACAGGGCCTGGATGTAAAAAAAAAAAGTACATGAATGCTCAATTCCATTATCCTCGATATAATAAAATTTAAAATTAAAAAAGACTTACAAAACTGCATACACACAGGAACTGGATTAAAAAAAAAAAAAAAGCACACGAATGCTCAATTCCATTATCCTCGAAATAAAATAAAATAAAATAAAATAAATAATATCACCCCCCCCCCCCTTGTAGTGAGTGAGTACTGACGTGTGTTGGCGAAGGTGTTGGTGAAGCAGAAAAAGTCCACAGCGTTGAGGGACAGCAGATGGTACAGGAACTGCTCGCGCTCATCCTCACACCGCAGGAAAGCGTACCGCTTATACAGAGACCTGCAACACCATGAAGACGTTTATATTACGATGAATTGAAATGTATCTATCATATGAAGGAAGTTGCTTTAAGAACTGTGACATTTTTGGGGTGGCCCGAGGTGCTGAAGTGGGAGAACTTGCCGAAGCAAGCGTGGGACCTCTGACTTTCTGGCTTCTGACCACAGTCCTGATATCAGAGAAATCTGGAAAGGACTATAATTCGACTATAACATAACATTATGATGAATTCATCTCTGATAGGTAGGTCAAGGGTGTGTGTGTGTGTGTGTGTGTGTGTGTGTGTGTGTGTGTGTGTGTGTGTGTGTGTGTGTGTGTAAGTGTGTGTGTGTGTAAGTGTGTGTGTGTGTGTGTGTGTGTGTGTGTGTGTGTGTGTGTGTGTGTGTGTGTGGTGTAAGTGTAAGTGTGAGTGCATGCTGCATGCGTGCATGCGTGCATGTGTGCGTGCGTGCGTATATGCATACACATGCCTATATAGACATGTGCGCCTATCTGCCTGTATATGTAAATTCATGGGTGCAATTTGTCTCTTCTAAAGTTATACTTAAAGCTGTAGCTTTTTCATACGTGTGGTCAAGCCTTTATTTCAGAAATGCAGTTTCTTTTCTTTTTTTTAATCACAATTTTGCTGAAATAAAACCAAAGCCGACACTGAAAGGAACTAATATATAGAGAAACACAGACCCCACAGCTGTCAGTTTCCCCCACTCTCAGCTTCTCTCAGCTGCTATCCATCCCAGTCCAGCTGGGGCTAATTATAGCAGAAACTGACCTACCACACTTGGCCTTGCTAAAAGGAAGAGGCTAATTTTAGAACTGGGTCCTGGACCCTTGACAGAGTTATACTGGATTTGTGTGCTGTCACACACACACACACGCACAGCAAGCTCGCAAGCACGCACCACCAACACCGCACACACACACATGCTAAATCCTTTTCCGCTTTTCATAAGAGTAGGCCATTGTGTGCCAGTGGGAGACAAGACTTACAAAACTGCATACACACAGGGACTGGATTAAAAAAAACACACACAAAAAAAACACGAGTGCTTATTCCATTTTCCTCGATATAACAGAATAAATAAATCAATCAATCAATCAATCAAATCACACACACACACACACACACACCCACAACACACACACACACACACACACACACACACAGAACACAAACAGAACACACACACACACACACACACACACACACACACACACACACACACACACACACACACACACACAGACAGCTGCAGGCAGTACCTGAGCAGAGTGGCATCACTGAGGAGCTCCTTGAGGTGAGCGGAGAGCATTTTGCGCTCCAGTGCCAGTCTGACCCACGCCCTTGTGTAGCCCACGTCTGAGCGGATGTCTGTCATCTGCTGCACTTTCCTGCCACACACACACTACGCACCATCACACACACCAAGCACGGCAGCACCACACAAAAAACAACCACACACACACACCCACACACACACAAACCCAAAACAGTCAGCATTTCAAAATTGTTAAATCACTTCAATGACAAAAAAATACACTAAAAGCTGTAATCTAAATGGCACCTGTCTCATATCCAACAGTTTCTGATGCCAAGAAATGCCTTTCCATACACCTGTCAAAATCTTTTCTGGATGTTTGTAGATCTGTCGTTATATTCAATACAATGAATCAAAAAAGGGAAAACAAAAAACATCATCATGTAAGAAAATATGGAAGTAACTTGTATCCTTCAGACAGGTCAAGGGCAATAGGAACAAACGCCCCTTGCACTCGCGCTTAAACAATGCATTTTTTGCAATTATGTCCGTGTTGACTCTCTAAGACAAGAAAGTGTACAGGCTAGTGCAGACTTAACACAATCACACAAATCATTACACAACACTAATCTCCAAAAGGAAACTACAGGCCCCTACTTTTCTTATATAAGGTACAAAAGATTAGAAAATTAAAATACTTTGATTTACCACTTTTTATATAACTCGATGCATGATTGCCTCCACAATGCTGTTTTCTTTCTAACGCAGCACATGACAATACTACTGTTATGCAGGCAGAATGTTAATCCATACTTCTGCTACAATACCTGCTTCATTTTCTAAGACAATTTGTATTGTTTTCTACACTAAACGATGTTTAATGAAACTGAAAAACACTTACACGTTTTAACAATTGCTACATTTAGCCATAGCCATTACATCACAACACTAGCTGTTTCAGATATGGTTGCTTGACTTAAAAAAAAACCCAAAAAAACCTGCACGTCAGTGTAATTATAGGATTCTTTAGTTAAAATGATACCCAGACACTCACCACAAGCATTGTGTCAATCACATATATGTGATATTTCAGACATTCTTCATGCGAGAGCCACATAAAAATTTCAACATCAACGAATCAGTTTGAAAAAAAAAAACTTATTTCAAAGGGGAGAGAGAACTCACTTCATGTCGTTGTTAAGTGACTTTGGCAGAGGTCGGAGAACAGGAAGTTCAATACGACCTTGACTGCTGCGGCGTCGATGGTGTGTGTGGCGGGTTTGTCCAGCTTGTCTGACTCCAAGCCCAGAGTGGACAGGTCTGTGTGCAGACACACACATATACATATACATGCAAACACAACTGCACAGACACAGGAGCATACTTCACTAGGCTCCCCCCTTTTTTGTTTGGCTAAAGACGGTCTACAAAAGAGGACAATCAAAATACTTTAGTTTACCATCATTCTCTCATATCCTCGATGCAGTTTCCACTACACAATATTGTTTTGTTGTCTAATCAGCAACGAGTATTCTGTTCATGCAGGCAAAATGTCAAATACCATGACTTTAGACTACAAAACTTGCTTCATTTTCAACACAATTTCTTCTGTTTTCTACAATAAAACACAGTTACTTTCTAGAAATCACATTTTCTTAAAAGGATAACGATCCTTTTTAGAGAACAATTTGTTTTTCTCATTTGATTGTTTTGTGAGTGATAAGTTACTCACTGCATACTATGCCTATGTTTTGTATCAAATCAGTTAACAAAGGTCAATATCATCAATCCTGAATTAAAACTTGTTCATATAAGAAAACAGTTATTTATAATCCTGCCAATACCTGTGTAAGGATTAAAGTTTTTGTATAGTCTAGGACAGCGAAATTCCTGTCATACTGATCACCTAATCTCACATTCTGGGGTTATTTTGAAACACCATTTCTCTCCAAAGTAAAAGTATGCTAATACTGAAACACGACTTGATACTAAACAAGTAACTATTTCAGGCTTTTACACTGCATGTGTCTGTATAACCTGTCCTAGTTTTTACAAAAGTATGTACGAAAAAAAATCCCTGTATAGCTCTGCTAAGAGATTCTCCATCTCAAATGGAGTTCTAAAGCACCACTGCTATAAACTGTGTTTTCTCTTTTTCTTCAGCATCAGAGGCTAGCCTAGCTGGCATGTTGTAAAGTGCTCTATTTCTTAAAACACATGCTGCAAAAACACCAAGTCACTATCAATGTGTAAACTTTACACAAGCAATTTGACTTATGTTTTGCAGTAACAAGTTTGGTTGTTTTTTTCTGTGATGCAGTAATCAAGTATATATACTAACAAAACAGAAAAAAAAACCTGAATTTACGAATGCTATCAAAGAACATAAAACCCAGTGGTTCTACAGTCAGTGAAAGGTACACCACCACCACCATAAGCAATCCCTTTTTAAAACTGCTATACAACTACCAAACTCTTAAGAACCATCCTCTTCAAATTCCTGATTACATAACAGCGTAAAATACTCTGCTTTAATACTGTATTTCAGACATTAAATTTTCATCACTCTCTCCAACTAGTGCACAAAATTCACCTTGAAAGCATTTGAGGTAAAAAATGCACTAATACAACACACACCCATTCCATATCTTCACACCAAGTGCTTCATTCACCTGTTAGTTTGTAGCACTGAGGAGTTTGGCAGAAGCAAGTTACAATGCTCTGTTTATAATATTCCACTGGTTAGTCACCTACATAAGTGAGTTAGGAATACAGTTCAGCTTATGCTAAATGTATCACAAACTATGTACTCATTTCTTTTCTTAAAAAAGGTTTCCAATCTACTATATTCCTGTGGGTAGCCAAAACCTAGCATCTCTTTCTGATTATGTGAGCATATGTGTAAGCCTATGTCTACAATATTGCTATTCACATACATTTCTAATAAGAATAATAAGATTCATCTGATATGTCTATATCATCTAAATGCTGCGTCGCGTGGCGCAACACGCACACACACACCGCCACACCACACCACCACCACACACACACACACACACACACACACACACACATCCAGATCCAGGAATTTATCTCATCCCATAAAAGCAGTCGCATGCCTCAATCCACAGTCTGTCAGATTTTCAGTCCCTTTTGCTTTCGGCTGAGTAGTTTGCTGCTAGAATGAATTATGAAAAACAAAGTCTCTCAATTTTTCATAACTCCTTGAGATGTGGTTGGGGCACTGCACTGCAGTGAATGTTTCAGGCATGTGTGGTGGGACAGTGGAACCTGGCAGAGTCCAGCCTCTCCAGGTAAAGTGTGCATGCTGGGTATGTTCATGTCATTCATACCACTCACCATAGCTGGCTTACTCCTCTAATGTGTGAACAGACTTTAAAAATAATTATACAATATTTGGTGAAACTATCCACATTAATGGATCTCATGTTTGATATAAAGCATAACAGAAAAAATTTTCTCTGGCATCATGTGGAAGGTGGTATAAAATTCATGGAATATGATTTACACATATGATAGAGAGTCTGATATTTCTCATTAATGCACATGAAAGAAAAAGACTTGATTCTGATGTACACATCTGACAAGTAGTTGCAGGAGCACCACACATCTGACAAGTAGTTTCAGGAGTCCACGCCACACACACTCAACATGTTGACTGACTGACTGACTGACTCCACATGCACGAGTCCTCACCAAACACTGTCTCCACAGCGACACCGTCAACACAACAGAAATTCACCACCGCAATCACACAAACCCCTTACACTTACACTTTACAATGAAGACAAACTGATGCACAAAGTCACCCACACAATACTGGGAGCAGACCAGGCACTACACACGATATATACACACATATATATATATACTGGTCTAGTCTGTATGTACAATACCCAACAAGTAATCTTCACCACAAGACCACTAACATGCACGTTCACGAGGGTCAATCAACAGTTAGCTATCTTAACTCCTTGGTATTGTGTTGATACTATAGCTCTGTATAAAACATGCCAAAACCTAAATTTTGCCAAAAGTTTTGTTCTTTATTTCTTTTTTTTTTTTAAAGATACTGAATAAGGTTCAATCCAGAAGCAACTACCTAGGCATTAGGATAAGCATTTTCCTATCTAGAGTTGTTGTTGTTTTTTTTCTTTTTGACCAACAATCCATTCAGAACATACTACAACAATGGTGTTTAGCAACAAACTAAAAGCCAGTCTCTGTCCAGCACTATGATGATTTTTCTTCTTTTAAGCAGTGTGTAGACTGACATGACATCTCCAGACTGATTAGAAAGACACAGAACATTAATCTTTGGTGAGAAATCATCTCTTTTCCCCCCAAGAGTCCAGTTAGTGATTATCTAATGTCTTCTATGGTAAGTATATATAGGCTTCAACATTTGTCTTTTGTCTGTATTTGGTGGAATCATTTGAATATTCTACCAAAAAATGATCAGTAGCACAAATAGGAATGATGTTTGTAAACTGCTACTGCTGACATGATTAACTTTTTAATCATGTATACTTTGTATGCTTTTCTTCTTTTGAGAAAGTTAGTATGTTGAATTTTTAAAACATGGCCCAAAACATTTGTTACGGTAAAATGGACAGGCCAATTTTACTGCGACTCAAAGAATTGAAACATCACAAAATCTTCTCGTTTTTTTAAAAGTATTTAGATTTCACACACACAAAAAACCATGCACACAAACAGGGAATCAAACTCCAAACTCCTCACATTTCACATCACACACACTCCACACAGATGCATGTTGAGCATCTTAGCAAGAAACACAATCCTGATACATGGGTTCCTAAACATGCACTGAACAAGAAACTTTTACACTACAACTATGCCATCATTAATATTCTTTATTCTTTTTAAATCATCCTGCTCATCCCAAACACCCGAGAAAGCCACACATGTATACAAACCATACATAAATCACACTTTGTATTTTCAAACAAACCTGTATCAAATAACCTAGAAAAGATCATTCAAACATATGAATACTTTCATTCCAAGAAACTGGTACTTATGGCTCCTGGCTACAATTCGACACTCCACATAAATCTGAAAGAAAACTCTGAAGACTATAAACACATGCACACACTCAACCTGGCAAACTAGTGCCAATACCTCCTGGTCATCAATAATTTGATGACATTCAACACACCTTGATCAATGGAAAATGCACCAAACTTGTCAAGCTGTTTTGCTGAGACAGATGCTCAAATCTTGTTCAATACTTAACTGAAATGATTACATATCACAACAGATCATTCAGCATGAAAGCTTTCATACGAACCAAACAACACTTTGGCACATGCATCCACTGCATGTATACTCACACAACACAGCACACTGAATATTCAGCACAAAAGCACCATATACAACAACACTCTCCACAGCTGTAACTTTCATAGGAAAAGTTTGTTAAATAGCTGGCAAATACACTTGCAGTAATAAAAAAAACTTAAAATATACAATGGCCTTAACGAATAACTGTAACCAGCATCCATACATTTTGTTCTTGTTCTTATTTTTTCATGTGAGATAATACTTGGATTATTACATACATACAGACAGGGAAATTTTTATTCCCTTTCTTTCATTCCTCAACAAGACCTCTTGAGGTTCCCCTTTAGTGAGATTTTGCACAATGGGCTACATTTCCACCCTTATGATCACCATACTCTATCTTCAGAGGATGAGAACAGACTGCATATCCTTCTACTTTGTCATTCATCTGTACCAGCCCACAATGCTTGCAAATTTTGGGGGTAACAGGATTCAAAGTATGTTGTCCAAGATTGCCTGCACTGTGCATGTGTAGGTCTTGTTTTAAAGGTTCACACACAAAGATTGGAAGGGATCTGAGACAGCGACAAAGTCTGCTGTGAAAGTAAATCCTCTTTCAGCCCAGCAGCCGTGAGAAAGACTCAAAACCCATGACCATTAGACCAAGCCATGCAGTGACCCACACCCCCTGAGGTTTTATTCCACACTCAGATGCAAGAAGTGCAATCATCATCAAGACATGTGTTTTGTACAGCTTAGATGGAGTAGATACAGACACCTGCTATATTACATAAGAAAGTAAGCTTTACAGGGAACAGCTCTTAAATTGTGCAACACTTCCCCAATAGCTCAATAACAGTACAATATTTTCTTCCTTTTCTTAAATATACCTACTGTGTTGTACTCTCCGTCCAAAAAGAAAGCTTTTTTCCTGATTCATTTCCAGTTAAAAAAAATTAAGATTAAATTTAAAAAAACGACAACCAAAAAATGGTATTCACTTCAAAATGCGACTAAGAATTATTTAGAACAAAGAACTATATTTACATCCCCTCCCCCACCCCCTTTCCCCCAAAGAAAAAGAAGAAAGAAAGCCAGAGAAAAGAAATATCCATGACTATAGAAAGAGGTAACTATTCCCCCTACTCTTAAACACTGCAGTAAAGTTACCCACAAACAGCTGTCCACAATATCAAAGGCACTTTCATTAAGCTTCGGCTGAAACTTTTGTCTTCAGTAAACTGCCAAATATACATATGTGTTATTGAGGGTAATAATATGCTTGTGATAGTGATATGATACAACTCTCAGCCTGACCATTCTCAAACAACAGAACAAAAAAAAAAAGCTGAAGTATGTTATCAACGAGTATGGACTGGAACTTAGATTGACCGTCTCATACAAAACCTTTTCCATGGCACCCATTATATATATATATATATATATATATATATATATATATATATATAACATATAACACAACATCTTTGATCAGAATAAAATGACATTCATTGTCACTTTTCTCTTTTTGTAACTTGCATGTGAATACAGGTGTCTGTAAACAACAAGAATATGTGTCCACCTCATAATCCATGCATTATTTTAAGCATTAACCAATGATCAATGGATCATTTTAAGATTTGACCAAATTAACCCGAGAAAAAGTAAGAATAATGAACAAAATTACAATCCCAATCCCCAGTTCATAAAATCATAAGAGGAAGAAAAAAAATGAAGAGAAAAGAACAACCCCACACCCAGGTGTCCACATTACCTACAGCCTCCACAGGACATCAAGTCAAAGGTACAGTCCCATCCCAAAATAGTATATATGCATACAAGTGTAATAAAAACCTTTACAGTATGAATTAAAAGGAGTGAATAGAATTTGTTTAAAATAGGGATCCACGATCCTGTAAAATGCTATACATTTCTAACATCACCTAAACAAAGTAGGGAAAAGAAAACTAGCATCCTTCATCCTTGCAATCAAGCACAGATCTATACTGACTACTGAACAAACCAAATAAAATAATATTAAAAAATAGGGCAATCTCACTTTTTCCCTTGCCTCTACAAAAATACCATCTGTACCGTTGCAAATATAAAACAGGCAGCAGCATGCTCTTAATTCAATGAAATATTGTCTTTTCATACTACACTCTAAGCTGTTCATGTCAAACATCTTTCCTCATCACTAGCTCTGTAAGTTGACATGACTGGATAAAACAAACAAAAGAAACAAAACGGGCCACCTTCCCCCCCAAAAAAACACAACAAAAATAAATTCAAACAAAACTACAACAACAAAACCAAAACCAGGGTTAAAATCCAAAGATTACTTAAGTTTATAATATACAAGATCTTTTGACTTTTTGGCCCGGTTTTATTTGTAAAAGCATATTTTCAGTTTCACAGTAAACATATAAGTGTGCTATATGTGCTTGTACACCCTCAGTTACACAAACTATCAAAAAAAGCAACAACAAAAATCAGCCTCTACTAATAGCATATCACAGCTATACCATCAATCAATCAAACCAGATGACAAATTCCACGTTAATGATTGAAAAGATAACAGCACCACAACACCGCCTGGTTTCCAGCAGATAAAAATTCCTCGCAGTAAGTTTATTGCCATGACTTGATCATAGCACACATATTACATATCAGAATATGATTCAGTCATACCTCTCATTATTAAAAAGCAGGGTTCTAGTCTGAATAAATGTGCTGGTTAGAATTCATGACTAAATATAATTCCATCCATTTCACTTGATTCACTTACAAACTACAGCTAATTTTGCTACACTAACAAAAAAGGAATGCATGCTTTGTTGACAAATCTTGCACAACTACAGTCCAACTCTGTGCCAGTTCAATTCTACCCCAGGCAATCTATTCCAATAAGTAAAGATACAGCACAGCATGCTAAATGGCTGTACACATGGGTAGTCTGCAGTCTATTCTGCTCTGATTATGTGTTTGTGGTACATCATGCTGAACTGGGCTGTAAATTAGCCTGACTGTCATCTACTGTGTGGTGTACGGCATGGCATGCTTCTCTTATGCGAGATTAATCTGTTTTCTTTCTACTATTTGAACATACAGCATACCATGCTGAATGCTACGTATCATCAGTCTGTGTTCTCATCTACCAGGTCACTGCAGACACCACACTCGTGTTTTATTACATTAGATAAGATTTTTTTAGGGTTTTGTTATACTTAAAGAATAACTATCTAAAGTGCTTTTGTTAGACTGTGTAGATAGCTAGTTTCCATGCAGTGCAGTGCTTCTTCATGCCATTTTTGTTTCTGACTAAAGCTACGAAACGTATGCTTGTAATTACAACAGTATCAAATTTGATCCTTACAACAGTCCATTCTTTATTTGTCCCTGTTGACACTACTCTATTGTTCTACTGGCAACATGCTTTTTTTCATTACCCAAAAAAAAAAGTTTTGAGAAAACAAAACAAAATGTATCAGTTTGAATATAAGTCTAAAAAAAAATTTTCACACTTTTCTACGCAATAACTGTTTTCTAGTGTCTCATTCAACATGCAAGTCTTAAGTAAAAAACAATAACAAAAATATCCTTTAAACTATAACACAAAAAATATCAAAATGTAAATACTCCTGTATCAATGCAAAATATCCACAAAATATCAAAGCAATCTTCTATCTAATACCATCAGTGCATACTGATCCAATGCACATATGCTCATTCCAGTCCCCCAGACAGCTGGTGGTCAAGTTGTTAAACACAGCTAGTCTACATCAGTTTGCAATGTGGTGTACACAGCTGAAAGACAACAGAACACAGGCAGGTCATCAAGTCAGCTCACTCTACATTTCAGCACAGACTCTACATCATGTTACAACACTATTCAGCCCTAGATAAAAAGCCGACAGAAGCCAGATATAGATCTGAGAGAAGCTTGCACGATGTGTTATATGTATATAAGATATATATCATACACAAACCTGAAGACTGGAGCGAAAAAGATGGGGCACATCATGCAGTACAAAGAAAAGAACAGAAAAAGAAAAGAACAAAAAAAAAAAACCAACACTGTTTTTGCATACACAAGCCACAGAGAGGCAGGCGGAAGAGTCCACAGTGTCAGGGTGGCAAGGGGTGAGAGGAGGTGTACTTACTGCTGAGGGAAATGGAGCGGCCCAAAATGGTGATGGATCCCTCCACGAGGGAGGTGATATCTATCAAGCTATGTCTTTTGGGGAGGCCTAGCAGCGCAACAGAACAACAAGTCAGCATCAAAGCAACAGCTGCTCCCTAACACACCTCCAGTCCCCACACGCTTTGGGGTTCCCTCCCTTCCCTGCCCCCCACTCCCCCCCCCCCCTCCCAATCAACTTACTACTGAAGTAGTTTCAGCCCCGTCTTAAACGCTTAATACACCCAATTTCTGCCTTCTTGTCTGATCTTTTCCCCTGACTATGTTCTTGTTTTACCTACTATCTTAAACCCCATCATTCCTTTACAATTTGTACCTTTTTTTTTCTAGTGAATAATCATCTAAAGCACACTTTCCACCTTTCCATTATGTATTATGTAATGTGTTGCTTTATCATCAGTTCAAAATAATTTATACCTCAGTTCACATTAGAAATTAATTCATGGTCCTTTATCATAACTGGGCTCTCTCTCTCTCTCTCTCTCTCTCTCTCTCTCTCTCCTCTCTCTCTCTCTCTCTCTCTCTCTCTCTCTCTCTCTCATTATTTTTGGCGTTATTTGACAGAAATCCAGATGGTAAAACACTCCTGCTATATTTGTACTCTTTCAAACAAGTTTGTAATGGAAATTATTTGATTTCTGTTAAAGCACGAAGCAGAATCTAGAAAGAACATCATTAGCTCTCTACAAGAACATTTCTAAAGCTTTAAAAGCAGATTGGTAGATCAGAGTTTACAATGAATGGGGGGGAGGGGGGGGGGGGGGTCACAGACTCTGCAACATCTCTTTATTTTTTTCACATTGTTTCAATCATACATCTTCTAGTTCTCTCTTGGACATACAGTCTATATTCCTTTACACCACAATAATGATGTTGATTTAGAACAAAAGTACTCAAGGATTTTTTAATGTGGGGAATTTTCTTCATACATTTTGGGAATGGGGGAAGAGAGGAGATGCTGAACTTTCATTTTCCTTGTCGTAAGTAAAAAAAAATATAAAATAATAAAAATAAAAAAAGACCCATATTCCTCATGTTTAAATAATAATGATTAAAAAAAATAATAATATAGTGAAATCTTAACTTCACACTAACACAGAGGAGAATCAGTAGATCCTTCTCCCTATCATTCCTGTCAATCCTATGTCTACAGCGCTTTCAGAATTCTCAAAGCCAATCTGAATACATAAATACACGCACACGTCCCCCGTATTTTGGCGGTAATATACTCGCTGTCCTCAAGCACACTGACCCCAAAACCACGATCCCCACACCACGTAAATACAGTGACAGTGATGAGTAGTATAACATATCACACAGAACATTATAACACCCATCAACTAGAATCTAGGTATATGCCAACTAAAAAACAAACAAACAAAAAACAAAAAAAAAAACATATTGTCATAAAAGAACAAAAAAAAAGGACAGAAACAGGTGTGAAATAAATCTTTGGCAACACAGAAATCTCTATCACACTATCCACACAGTCACAGTAATGAGCAGGTAACACATTTGTGGTACCTAAGACAACACACAAGGTACTGCACTCCCCAGATTCCCGATCTGTTCATAAGATAATATTTACATATGACCACAAGAGAAAAAAAAAAAAGAAACAGACATGAGAAAAATTGCCCGAAGATCTCTGTTTAGCACATGTCTCGCCATCTCACAAGCTGCAGAGTCATCCATCTTAAAGAGAGACATGGCAGAAAAAGAGAAGAAAAAAAAGTGAAAGAGAGACAGACTGGAGATTATTTTTGGTCACAGGCAAACAAGCACAGAGCAAACCATTCCTGAGAGACTGGAAGGAAGAAAGGAAAAGACACAGTAAAACTCCAGATTGTCAGAACACTTTGTGTGGAGAAAACATAGCTATCCACCCCTTCCCTCCTAGATATTACCCCCTTTACTTTTAGCTATTAACCCCTTTACTTTTAGCTACTGACCCCTTCCCTCAAAGCTACTGACTCCTTCATTCCCTATTAACCCTTCCATTCCCAGCTAACTAAACCTTTCCTTCCCAGCCATTAACCCCTTCCCAGCAATTAACCTTTTCCCACCCAGCTATTGGCCCCTTCCTTTCCAATTTTTAACCCCTTCCCTTCCAACTGTTACACCTTTCACTTGGACTCTCATGGTCTTTTTATGCTCATCAAAGACAGCTTTTGCGAAAGAGATTTTTGCCTGTGAGATGGTAATAATCAACAACAAAATATTGACATGGGACTTTAATCTCAATGTTCACGATCATTCATGTAGGCATATCACTGTAGGTATTGGGCAACAATGACTAAGAACAGTAGGCAGGACTCCTGTTGTGATCATGATGAGTTTTTTCATCACGGAGCCTTTTTAGGCACTTACAATGGCACTGAGACAGCCAACTCACAGGATTGATTAACCTAGTCATAAAAAGCTGGCACTTTTTCAATGATGATAATACAAAATCAGTGGTGCTAAATTGTTAAATGAAATAAATCCTGCCTTGTAAGTACTCTGAACTGATACAAAGCAAACAAAACCCCGAAGTTCTGCATCTCAGGTACTTTGCATTAGTTTAGCTATGATGACACAGACCAATGTTCATGATAGGCCTTTCACCCGTTTCAAAAATATGCACTAAAAAAGATTCAATCTTTAATCACCAAAAAAAAAACCACCTACCCCAACCCTTTATCTGTTAGATTTGAAATAATGAAGAAACTGATCCTTTATTTTAAAAAGGGAAAAGCAATTTTCAGTTAGTCAAACTTTAAAATAGGGGACATTTTCACCTTCAGTTTGATTTTTCATAGTTTTTCAAAATCATGGATACAAAATCAGCTATCTACACATCCTTCCCCCACCACCCCTCTTCTTCCTTCCAAACAGAATGCTTTGAAATATTTAAAAGACATCCTAAATGAAAAAAACAAACAACACTAAATAAGTGTACCACCAATCTGGAGCTCTTAATAAGAACTGTACACAGCATATCTTAAAGAGATATCAAATGTATCCATTCAAGTTTGCCAATGCAAAAGAACAAGAACGTGGCATAGAATAGATTTACAAACAAAAAAAAATTTAAAAGAAGAAAAGAGAGAATTCTTTATTGCACATGACCATTTCACGCACTGAATCAGAGTTGAACAAATTAAACATCACACAATCCAATTCTGTCTCTTTTTCATTTTTTTTTTTCTTTAACTTACCATGTCTCACCAAATCTGTTCAACAACAGCACTAAAAAAAAATTTAAAAATCTGTTTGAAACAGCAGGTAACTATCGCCTAGACCTTTTACTTACTCCACTGAACAGATTTTCTCCTTCTGTAGGCATGCTGAATCCTGTGTAGCGTTCTCACTGTAATAGCACATCACAGCACCATTCAACACACTTGTCTTCCCTCTTCCTCAATCCCCACATTGTGAAATCCCCACTTACATGCATTGCCCTCTCCCTACACCCCTTTCTCCCGTCTGACTCCCCTTTTTCCCTGACCCTCTCTCCCTCACAAAAAACAGTGGCATAGTGGAAAGGTAAGCAGCGCAGTGCAGTGAGTAGTGCTGAAGTGACTGACCTGGTGCAGACAGGGACTTGCTGTCAGCCTTGTTACTCTCGCTGGACTCCAGGGCCTCCTGGAAGCTTAGCAGGTGTGACCATACTGCTGACTTGCCCTGAAAATGCAGTGGTCCACTTACGACAGGATTTGACACACCACCCATTAATTTTTTATTTTTTTTTAAGAGCCTAATCCTTAACTGTCAGAAATGGATAGTGACATCTTACTATCAAAACATTTTCTCTCTCTCTGTCTCTCTCCACACACACACACACACACATAAACTCACTGAAACACAAACTCACACTCACACACACACACACACTCACTCACTCACTCACTCACACATTCACACACTCACACTCACTCGCTTGCTCTCTCTCTCTCTCTCTCTCTCTCTCTCTCTCTCTCTCTCTCTCTCTCTCTCTCTCTCTCTCTCTCCACACACACACACACACACACACACACACACACACACACACACACACACACACACACACACACACACACACACACACACACAGCAACAACAAAACTATCTGTCATTTTATGACACATCTTACACCCACCGTCTATGCTCTCTCACCCACCTTCTTGGTCTGCAAGCCGTGAGACCAAATACGCTCCAGCAGGTCGCAGAGACTGGCAATGAGTGTGTTCTCCTCCACCCCTGTCAGGGCCCCTTCCCCGTGACCCAGTTCTACCGCTTCCTGACCCATCTTCTTCACCAGCATTTTCTTCGTCTGTCACACAGGTACACAATAGGATTTTATCCTTCGATCTCTGAGATGGGGTTGGGGTACTGCACTGCACTAGCAGTGAATGTTTCAGGCAGTGTGTGGTGGGACAGTTGAACCTAGCAGAGCCCAGCCCTCTGCGCAGGTAGCAGATATATATATATATATCTTCAGTTCAAAAATTAGCAAACAGTTCAACAAAGAACAGGCCTGCTATCTTCTTTGATTTAAAGTCTTTTCACATTAAGTGATTTCAGAAAGGCCTGCTATGCCCTTCAAAATGTTTTGTCAGTGGTTTTCATTTCTAAAAATGTCAATTTTTATTAGTTGTCTGACTTCTATCATGCGCACATGCACACACACACACACACGCACACACACACACACACACCATACATAGGCAAAAAGAGTGGCAGACAGAAATCCTAAATTCACCAAAGGCCAAAATTGTCAGATTCAACTAATGTCCTAAGTTCCATTCGAATTCAGGGATGCATGCTGGGTATGCTCATGTTTCCATAACCCAGCAAACACTGACACAAGTTACAGGATCTTAAGCATTCATATTTGATCTGCATGTGTAGAAATACAAAAGGAATAAAGGCACTGGCAGGTCTGCACTTGAAGTTGACCAGCAGGATCGTAAAAATCCCCACCCTTTATTCACCAGACACCGCTGGGATTTGAATCCACAATTTCATGGACCCAAGGAACTGAAGTTGAACAGTCTTAACCACTTGGCTCTAGTGTCTGTTGTTCTCTTTGGACAAAACCTTCTTCTCCATTGAACATTCAGACAGCAACCAATGTTGTCTGTTGTATGAGTGAAAAGGCGTCGCACTGTCATTAAGCATCTGACAAGTCAGGCCCAGTGCATCCGACTTCGGCATAAGAGAAAATCGTTATCATTTGAGTCTTTCTGGGAAAAAAGGCAGGAGAATGAACCAAGAAGGCAGAAAACAGACAAGGAGGTGGTGACAGGATGAAAAGGAACAAGGCAGAAACAAAGACAGAAAAGAGGAAACTTCTTGCACAGGATTTTCAGAAAGTGGGGATGCTATTTATACAGTGGGGATGCTATTTATACTGACAAGCCCCCCAGCATCCCCATGGGGGAGGGCAAAATCTGTCATATAACCAGAATGTAACCCCATCGTCCCCTCCCCCACCCTCTCCCACAAAAAAAGAAGAAAATTTGTAACAACACCCCCAACACTCACACACACACTAACACACACACACACTTACTTTACTTTACTTTAGTTTACTTGCTTCTATTTGTCTTTTTTTTATGGTTCAAGCTTTACTGATAATTAGACCTTTTTTTTTAAAAATTTTTTTAATAAAAATCCTCCATTCACCTGTCCTCACAAACACACCGACATACTTCCTCCTCCCCCCCCCCCCCCCCCCCTCCTTTATTTGTCTAAAATCACTTTTTAGTGGATAGACGTTAAAAGGAAGACACACACACACACACACACACACACACACAAAAGAGTCGACCCATGCTGAAATCTGTGAGGGGAACCAGCAATAAGAAAGCTTCCTTCCTCCCCTGCATGCACGCTCCTCCTCACCTTGGTCTTACACTCCTTGAGCAGCGTCTCCACAAACTTCCAGTTGGTCTGCTCCATGCCTTTGGCCGACATGGCCGACAGCTGCGGCTGTCGCAGCTGCTTCGACCTCGCCTCCTGGATGTAGCGCTACACACAGCACCAAGTCACAGCTGTAGGTTACAGACCCCACACCGACACCTATACATCACCTGCTTCTGGCCTGGCTACTTCCCCTATTGTGCTACTACTAGACACTAACACAGAATCTTGTCTGCACTTTGGGTCAGGGTTCTTAAAAAAAAAAAAAAAAAAAAAAAAAAAAAAACCTACCCAAAATATAACGTTAGAGAGATAATACTTGTTGTTATCTAAGGTATAATGTAGGGCAGGCAGTAGTAACCTTCTAATTTTTTTTATAAAAAGGTTCTAGATATGTGTGCAATTCAAGACAGAGATATTTTTAGAACATTTTCAATTTTAATGTCATTTTCTGTTACAGGTTTTAATACTGTAGAAGATAAAATATGAGAACTATCACTTCTCCATTGAAAAAAAAAAAAAAAGAATAAATGAAAAAATAAAACGAAAAGTGTTTGGAGTTAGGAAGGGGTGGGGGCAGAGCAGGGATAAAAGAAAATGCTTACTTATAAAGATGGTATAAACACCAGGTTTTTTTTTTGTAGTTTACACACAGTATCTTCAGCTAAATGAAAATCAAATCCATCTACTTTCAGGTTTCACACAAAAGACAGTATTTTTTTTATACTCAACACATAAATGCAAACATAATCCAAAACAAGTGTTTAAACCCCCACACCAGCAAAAACAGAAATCAATGTTTAAGTTACAAAATCCTGATCCCCTAAATATATTGATCTTCAAATGTTCACAGTTTTAACACAATGAGAATACCTCTTCTGTTGAAATCATTATACTGTCTTTTTATCAACACTCTTATCATCCAAATCCATGGATCTTTTTTAAACTTCTGAAATCACTTGAGCTATGAGGCATGAATCAGTTATCATCTTTCTGATAGCAACAATATCCATCTAAACAAGAATTACACAAGCGCACAATTCTCTATTTTTAATTTCAAACCTTTCTATTGCCATTTCTGTAAACCTTCTAAATATCCCCCCCCCTCCCCCCCCCCCCCCCCCAACAACACACACCTCCAAGACAACATATTTTAAGAAAGCAAAGAAAAATGTAAATAAAAAAATATTAAAAAACCCTCTCCCCCAAATCTAGTACCTCTTGTATAACTTGTAAATCCTTAATCTACAAAGGGATAACCCTATTCCAGTCTTATGCTCCTCTGTCTTCTCTAGGGTTACCCCCAAACTCTCCATTTAGAAGAAGAGCCCAATTTGAAAGTTTCTGTAAGAGGAAAAAACATTTAATACTTCCTTCCTTCACACAATTCTATGCTAAAAAAAAAAAATAAAAAAATAAAAATTCTTTTTTTAATTCAAGAAAATATTAAAAAGAGGACAATGACTTTTCAAAATTCTTATTATCAAACGTCAAAATAAATCTCTCTCCTCATTACAGTCAACTGGGGCCAATAATGTCTCCCTTCTGAATTCAACTTTTCCCCAAACATTTACAGGGCGGGCACATTTTTTTTTTTCTGAAATTTCTGAAATCATAAACACATCTTTCAGCTAGGGATGACTCTGCAATACAATCTGACCAATGTTCATAACACTTTCTTGCAAAGCAATCAATAATAACTGAATAATACCCTGACCTAAAATGCCTCCATGAAGTGACTGACTGCGATAATTAAGACATCACACATTTTTTTCTGGAATCTCAAAGAGGCAATATAAAAACAGAAATAACTGTGTGCACACGCACACACACACACACACACACACTGTAAACACACACACACACACACACACAACACACACACACACACACACACACACACACACACACCACACACAGAAGAAGAAAATATAAACTCTATTTATAAAGACATTTCAAAAAAAAGGTGGATCTGAGATGTAGAAATGATGGTTTTTTTAAAGACCACAAAGAAAAAAAAACAACTGAAAACCATAACAGCTTTCCTCATCCTCTTATCTACTAACCCTGCTTAACAAGAATAAGATTCAAAGCTGAGCAGGGTGAAAAAAAAAAGCAAAAAAAAGAGCCAAATCAGCTTTCCCCGACACCGTCTCATTTACTATGAACGTCAAAGCACATAAGCACCATTCCCTGCATAAAAAGCCCAAATTCCAACATTTCAAAATGGCTAACTAACGAGTGATGGGGCAGGAGACTTACATCACCATCACTCTTGAACACATTGCTAAAACCAAGCAGCAGCCACAAGCATCCCTCTCACAAGTCCTGTCTATTTTTCTAGTTTCTCCTCATTACCACTTGACTTTTTCACTTTTACATTGGAACACTAATTGATATGTCTGTTTATATATATCCATATCTAAAAGTTATTATTCCTTACAGGTTATCATCATCAGCATTATGTTCCATGGCCCAGACAACAACATCCCATACACCCACATTTCAACAGATACATCAGTATATGTGGTGATGGGTACAGTGCGCTAAATGTGATATTGATATTACCATAGATTTGTCATGCACATGCACATGCGTGAGTGAGGTGAATATGTGAAATGAGAAAGCTCATCATCATCATCATAATCGTAACCAGTATAGACTGGAACCATAGCAGCCCCACAACCCTTCAGACTGCAAAGCAAGCAAAGCCATCCTCTTTAAAATCTGCCCCTACATATATTTTATTTATATTATACACACACACACACACACACACACACACACACACACACACACACATACACAACACACACACACACACACCACACACACACACACACACACACACACACACACACACACACACATACAAATACATACAGAGAGACAGACAAGACAGACAGACAGACAGGACAGGACAGAAGAGACAAACAGAGACAGACAGACAGAACAGACAAGACAAACAAGCAGAAGAGAGAGAGAGAGAGAGAGAGAGAGAGAGAGAGAGAGAGAGAGAGAGAGAGAGAGAGAGAGAGAGAGAGAGTTGTTTGTGTGTGTAGTAGTAGTAGTCTTTTTTGTGTGTGTGTGTGTGTGTGTGTGTGTGTGTGTGTGTGTGTGTGTGTGTGTGTGTGTGTGTGTGTGTGTGTGTGTGTGTGTGTGTGCGTGCGTGCGTGCATGTGCGTGTGTGTGTGTTGTGCGTGTGTGTTGTGTGCGTGCATGCGCGCCTGTGTGCAAATGTGCATGCATGCATCACAGAAAGACAGACAGAGCAAGCACAGCGCATGCATCTACATTTACTAAATATATTATCCAACAATCATGGCACCTATAGGTTCTGCATGTACACACCAAACCAGATATATTACAATTTTTTGTTATGACTTTCATTATTCATTTTTTCAATATAATATGAGGATCATCCCACAAACATGGTTTTCTTTAGAAAAATAAAGAAATAAATAAAGACATTGAATGACACAAAAGCTATATCATAAATGGATACATTATTTCAAAAGACTTATGGAATAATTATCAATACAAAACTATACCAAAACGTAATTTATCCTGCATATGAATTGATCTTAATTAAACAACTGTGTGATTCATTTGTTGTACATATGTTACACCTATTTTACAGTTAATGAATAAACCCTTTGTTAAAACCAACACTTTCTTCATTTAATAATGTAAACATACTTTCGTACAATCAGACAGAACAATGTTGATTGCTTCTTACATAGCTACTAAACAACCAACCACCTTTAAAACTATCTTTCTTACACAATTTTACGCTAAGCAAATCATGTTTGACCATCACTCCAACTTCTGACTAAAACGAAAGTTTATGAACTCTGATCTTCTGTACATGTTATCGTCCACGGACAGATCATTACTTTTTTTTTTTTCAAAGAAAGAATTAAGCAAACAAGATAAACGAGAAAAATACAGTGATAAAATAAAGTGGGAAAAAGGTCAAGAAATTCTTTTGTTTTCAAAAGATGAAGGAAAGAATGTTCACAAAAAAGAATAAAATTGAAATAGGGGAATTCAGTAAGAAAAAAATATACTAAAAAAAGTTTTTTTCAAGGAAACTTTAGGAGGTTGTGGGGGGGGGGGGGGGGGGGGGGGGCATTTCTAACCAAATGACAAAACATGTAACTACCTATCTGCAATTCAACTAAAACAATCAGACTGCTTAACCCACAGCTATCAACAAACAGAAATGGAAAACTACAAACAAACATATAAAATAATCCTACCACCCCCACCCCCCCAACCCATCCCTCCCAGAATACCCAGGTATATCTACACACTTAAAAACAAGACACATAAATATTCACTCAAACAACTGCAACGAGGAACACACACACAAAAAAGGAACTTTCACAAACAAATAAACAAACACTGGGGATTTTTTTTTTTAAAAAGAAAATTTGTTTTAAAAGCAGCAGGACTCACACATACAAAGAACAAGAAAATAAAACCCACAAGGAATCAGAATGTTCACTCAAACTGATGAAGGGAATGAAGGGAACAAGTATAGCATATAGATCTGTCATCTGTTGATCTGGTGGATTGGTGGTCTAGAGGTAACGCACCTGCCTAGTTAGTGAAAAGTCTGGGTTTCTGTTTGTCCTCAAAACTTTCCCCCTATCCACCAGACTGTGAGCGGTCAATGCGATTTTAAAAACTGCACTGCTGGTTCACAACCTTCCACAGTAATGCAGCTGAGAGCTTAGAGATAAAATACCTCGTCTTTTTTGTTGTTGTTTGTTTGTTTCTAACTGTGTATGTTACAACTTGCAGCAGAGAAGTTCTGCTGTAGAATCTTCTTTGTTTCAGACTTAAGACTCAATAACACGCCATATGTCATTGCTGCTAAAGCACTAAGCAGAAGAATGGTTTGACTCATTGCTTACATATAAATACAACGATAGCTCTATCTATATCATGCGCTAAAGATATGTCTTTCTTTTTTTTTTTTTACACTATTACTTCTAAAACAAATCAAGGGGGAAAATACAAATTAGTCTTTCTCTCAGATCTCAAACAGATTTTTTCCCCCTCCAAAACTGAAAATATATATCACTATATACTGCATTCAGCATCGAAAATGCCTAAAAGTTTATTTGCTTTGTGATTTTTTTCAACAAAAACTGAAATATAAAAATAAACTGAATAAAACAGAATAAATGGAAATGCAGAGGAAAACCAAACTACCACAGTACAAAGAAAACAAAAACATACCCCAATTTTTTTTTTTTTTAACCAATAAGCAACCTATTTAGTCAACACTTGGTAACAGTAATAAAGAAGTTATATCAAATGTCAATACCAACAACCAAAAATAACCACTAAAAACAAAAAGAAACCCTTTCACAATGAATCAATACTGTTCAGAGATTTTTTTCTTTGACAGTAACTGAGTAAGCAATCACCATTTAAACCCTCTCACTTTCATATTTTTACCAACTGAAGTGTGTTTGTGAGTGTGTGTGTGTGTGTGTTGTGCTGTGTTGCGTATGTTGTGTGTGTGTGTGTGTGTTGTGTGTGTGGTGTGTGTGTGTGTGTGTGTTGTGTGTGTGTGTGTGTGTGTGTGTGTGTGTGTGTGTGTGTGTGTGTGTGTGTGTGTGTGTGTGTGTGTGTGTGTGTGTGTGTGTGTGTGTGTGTGTGTGTGTGTGTGTGTGTGTGTGTGTGTGTGTGTTGTGTGTTAGCACATAAGCATGTGTGTATATGTGTGCGTACATGCATGTGACATGTGTGTGCATGCACACACATGAGCATGTGCCTTACCTTAATATCTACGAATAAAACATGACTCTTACGAACTACACTAACATACATAACTACAAACCTGTCAACTCAAAGTTAAGAAGAAAAAAAACTACACAATAAAATAGAATAAAAGAGAAAGAAATCTATAGATTAGTAAGAAACCATAACAAGTCAAGAGGAATAAAAAAAACCCAAAACTACATAATCGCCCAATACATCATTACTACTGCACGCCAAGCAAGCAAAAACCAGCCAAAGGGGAGTAACAAAATTGCAAACGGTGAAAAAAAGGAAAAAAAAAAAAAAGGACCACGCTCTAACTGGAGAGGCCAATATACATGTATGAGTCCTCTACAAAAATGGAAACATGGTCGTAATCAAACTATGAAAATGGTGATGGCGAATAGCGATGGGGAGGCAGGAGTACTTACAACCCACAGTTTGGCATGTTTTTCAGCCAGGGCAAACTACACAACCAAACATGGCAAGAAAATAAAATCATCACCTCCACTAGCCAGAAACAGAAGAGGAGAGAGTTTTCGTCTACAAAATACACGGCAACCTACTACAGAGACATGTATGTATGTAATATTTAGACAAGAGTGCATTAGAACCCTCTCCAGGTGAACCACAGAGAAACCCTTACGACACTTACGATCCAGACATCTTTCTAGTTAAAACAAAAAGGGAAGAAGAATGTCAATGAATTCAATCAACATTCAGGCATGAAATTTTGAGGGGGAGGGGGGAGAAAAAGGGAGAAAATGTTAACAAAAAAAAATCAATGAATGCAAAGAGAAATCAGTCAATTCATGACATGCTCTAATTCTAAATGCATGCCTCTATCTGCACACTTCTTGCATTTCGTTTCAGTCAGTAAACATAGTTTTATGCATGCACACACACATTTGCTGGAACACACACGCATACACACAGGCACACACACACACACAAATGACGACTGAAAATGTTAAGAGAAGCAAACCTTAAAAACTGTAACTAACACACCCACGCGCGCACGCGCACACAACACACACACACACACACACACACACACACACACACACACACACACACACGTACACGTACACGTGCGCACACATGCACACACACATACGCACAAACAAAATGAAGACTGAAAGAGAAGCAAACCATAAAAACCATAATCAAGAAAACAAGCCACCAACTACAAATTCATTCATTACAACAACAAAACAAAAATTCATGACATGAAATTAGCAAACATGCTCATTTGCACAACTCAGTAACATTCTCAGCAAAGACTTTTTTTTCCAATCCCCCAAAAGTATCAGATTCTGGGGACTGATGAGGCAGAGTGTCCATGTACTGATGATATTATAGCACTTTTCAATGAAAGATTAGATACGGTTTAGTCCCTCACTTCAGAAAGTTTCATTACAAACAGATTTTTGAACATATGCTGTACAATTCCATACTTTGCCCTACAATCGTTCAACCAACCAATGGTGCTTTCTCTGACATCTTCCCAATGTTAAGAAGACTTGCCTTTTTCCTTTTTTTTTTAAACATCATGTCTCTTTTTCTTCACATTCATGATCATAAATAAAGGCAACAGTGGTCTTTTTCTCTCTTCCTGGATTAACAACCTTGAATAATGTCATTAAAATATATTCACCATCCCTTCAATATTGAGATATGACCTCAGAGTCCTTTTATTTAGATATGTTTGAATGCCAATACATACAAATAGACATGTGTCTCCATTCATGTGTGTAATGTGTCGACATATAATGACTATGAGTACAGTTGGAGAGGGTGGAAAAGAACAAAAAAATGAAAGTAGAATATGAAAAAAAGGAATGGTACTGGTAGAGAATGATTGAATTTTCTTTCCAGATTTATAGAAGTTTCTGGATTCAAATTCTACCTAAATACTGGTGGAGCAGGGGGAAGGGTGGGAGGGGGAGGGGTTGTTCTTTGGAAGTGTGTGACTGGAGGGGGGGGGGGTCTCAATTTTCTTTTCAGCACAACTTATCTTCCAAAGTCTTCATGAATAAAAGGCAATGTGTTTAGGGACAGAAAGAAGAAATACACCTTGTATACATGTGCAAGTATGAAACTGTTAAGTGCTTAAATACATGTGGGTATATATATGACATGAATGGTCACAGTTATGTGTACATATTATTATGTTAAATTTGTACACATCATGTATAATCAAGCTTGTCTAGGAGTAAGCCAGCAAAATATGTGGAGAGTAAAGTAGGTGAGAATGTGAGTGCATGTGTAAAGGAATAAGTGTGTGTGTGTGTGTGTGTGTGTGTGTGTGTGTGTGTGTGTGTGTGTGTGTGTGTGTGTGTGTGTGTGTGTTGTTCTTCAGTTTAATGTCTATTCACATAAGTGATATTAGACCAAAAAAAAAAAAAAAAGTAAAACTTTTAACCAATGGTAGAAACAAAAAGTAAGTAAAAACACAAAAAGTGAACACTAAACCCTGAACAATCAATCAGAACTTTTTAGAAAATTAAGAAATAGCACGAGATTAAAGTCTCTGTCTCTAAACAAGCTAATTGTACAGTGTGTGTGTGTGTGTGTGTGTGTGTGTGTGTGTGTGTGTGTGTGTGTGTGTGTGTGTGTGTGTGTGTGTGTGTGTGTGTGTGTGCGTGCGTGCGTGCGTGCGTGCGTGCGTGGTGTGTGCGTGCGTGTGTGTGTGTAACAAGACAATATATATATATATAAGGATGGTAGTATGGCATAGAATAAAAGTAACAAAAGGCTTTACTTTATCTCTCTTGTGCTCTTTTCCACCTTTCCTTCTTGCTATCTGAATCCTTATCTTCCAGAGATGTAGGTTACAGTGGGTGTGTCTATAAGACTCTGTGTGTGTGTGTGTGTGTGTGTGTGTGTGTGTGTGTGTGTGTGTGTGTGTGTAACTCTGTGAGTGTGTAACTGTGTGTGTGCGTGTGTAACTCTGCGTGTGTGTGTGTGTGTCACTGTGTGTGAATATGATTCCTAATCTGAAATCAACAGCTTGGCCAAGTCAGCAAGCATTGACTCTGTACATAATCTAGCATTTTTCAAGATGCCTGACAGTGCAGTGGGATTTTATCTTTTGTTTTTTTAGGGGTCTTTTGTTTTGCTTTGCTTTTTTTTGTTTTCAGTCATATTTTGTTACAAAGTATTTTTTTTATTCCCTTTGCTCACCACTTCACTTACCCTGTACCCTAATCTCTAGTTTCTTCTATGTTTTTCTCTCTTTCTCTTCTATTTCATTATGCCAATCAGTGATTCAAACAAGATGATCAGACACTCTACTGCATTTGATGTCTAAACCTTTAAGTGCAACACATTAAATCCTTTAGGTAGAAGAGATTAAAAGCTAACAGATTTTCTGAATGTTCCCAAGACACACACTTCTAAAAAGACCATTTTCACAAAATAAACTTGCCTCTTTCTTATAATAAAACATCCTTGTTCCTTTTTTCTTTCCCAGTACTTCAGTCATATCACACTTCCTCCATCGTCACCAGAACTGATACCTTTCACAGCTGGAAATCAATCCAGCTCAAAACTAACATTTTCCCCTCAAACTCCTCAACAACTTGCTCTCAAATTACTCAACAGCTTTGATTCTGTGCATGCATTTTCTTGGCTAAACTAAACAATAATTTACTGACACAGAGCGTCTGGCTGCTTTCTTGAGTACTAGAGAAGTGGCCTGAAAATAACCATGCCAAAACAAAACCACACAGGTCACACACTGACTAGCTAGATCTTCAGTGCACATTCAGTACAGATAATAATGCAAACATGCCCTACAGCCAAGACTTTCCTCTTTTTTTTTTTTTAACATTATCTGCAAAACGGGAAACTAATATACTAAGAACCACCCCCACCCCACCCTCCCCTTTGAGAAAAAACAGATGACCTGGTATATGCCTTCATGAAATTCTTTTTTTTCAATCTGATCTTTTGGATATAGTGGAGATTCCTTGCCCACAGCACACCCCACTCTCTCAGCCAAGAGGGCATGTGAACAATCAGCGTTGGAGATGTTCTCCAAAGGCCAACTAGCCCACAGAGCTGCAGTACATCTATATGAACTGTGCAAGTCAAGCCTCCTAGTCAGAGAGTCATGGTTGATCACTAAAGACTAAGCTGTGAAGTGGAATTCCATGAGCGGGAAAGCCACTGATCATACAGCCTCTCACTCTGCTGTTGCCCACAGTGCCAATGGTTTAATCAAGAACTGTGATAAAGCCCAGATGCTGAAGGTGATTAACTACCCTCTTCTCTCCCTCTTCACTCAAAAACACACAAGCAAGCGTGCACGCACCAACACACACACAGACACACACCACAAACACAGAGTGCCAATTTAAGCTGGCATCATAGTGTGCACACTGAAAAATTCCATTCCTACAGTTAGACACAAGGACTTCCATTAAATAACTTGTGTGAACAGGTCTGAAATGTTGCATCCTATGCTTTAGATTCACAATTAAAACTTCTCCTTCCACTCCTTGAAGAGGTGTGCGGTACTGCAATGACATTGCTAACCATATACGGCAGGTATGCATGCTGGGCATGTTCTGTCACTCATCCCCCCTCCTCCCCAGGCATAGCTGGGCTTCATTCTTTACAAGGTGGTTCGGGCTTTAACACAGGCACAAGATTTTCTGCCTGCATGCATTTGCACAAGTTTTTTTTAAGTCTGTCCCGAGCCTAAGGCTCATCAGGCCGGTGCTTATCCCGGTTTCTGTGGCGTTAAGCGACTGAGAGTCATAGACTCCCCCTGGATAGGACGCCAGTCTATCGCAGGGTTAACCCCCAACACAAGGTTGGTACCCTTTTACACCTGGGTGGGGTGAGAAAATAGCCGTAAAGTTCCTTTTCCAAGGGCACAACGCCATAACCGAAAGCTGGGATCGAACCCGCAACCTTTAGATTACGAGTCCAACGCCCTTACCACTAGGCTACAGCGGCGGCTGCATTTGCACAAGGACCCTTACTTTATAGTCTCATCCAAGGACTCGAGAGGGAAGTGGAGTCAGTATCAACCTGAACTCCTGGGGGGGAAAGTCCTTTCGGACAGATACCTCAGTAAGGACTGGAACCCACAGCCTCAGTTTTTATAGCTTCACCAGTCCAAGGCTCTATCCACTACATTATTCTGCTCCTTGTAAGCACAAGAAGATAAACTTGAAACTTTCAATATTTTGTTCACAGTCCATATAACAAAAACACAAAGAAAACTGCATCTGCAGTGACATTTATCCAAAAAGCCTTCCATTACCCACTTCCCTTTTATAATTTTTTTGGGGGGTAAGTTTTGCCTTTGTTTTTTTAAGTTTTTTTTTAACCTAGATTGAAATGCATTTCAACAGTAAATGGAATTTTCCAATGAACACATAAAAAAAACCAACACAGCCAACACACACACAGCAGGCATACCAGTGCAGCATGTAAGAGCACAGCACTGGAGCGCGTGCATGCGTACACACACAAACACACACACACACTCACACACACAAACAAACAACCACCAGGCAAGGCAGCCACCATGTCACAGCCTTCACCGCAACTTCCTCACCGTTGGTTGCTCTGCCTTCAAGGGTCACAATAACAACCACAACAATCATAACACTGCATGCTGAGTCAATGTGGGCACATACAGATTGTTTTTTGGTTTTGTTTTATAAAGTGACAGCCTAGTGATTTTTTGCAATACCACCTGCATTGAGACAAATATGGACAAAGTGTTATGGTAATTTGAGAATTAAAAAAAGCATGCATGTGGATATGATAATGGATATTCACATTTAACATTCATAAAACATGAAAGTAAGTGTCTAGGTTTGGGTTTGGGTTGGGGAGGGAGGTGGAATGCAGGAGGAAGACAAAGAACGGTAAATTCATGAATTATTTCTCTGTGGATACCCTGTCGTTGGTGTATCTGCTTTGCTTGTGTTTACATTACACAGTGCAGAGTTTCCCAAGGCACACCTGCCTACACTCTTCCAGCAACAACGAAACTCTTCATTCCAATGCATCCAGTACCCCCTACTGCCCTCCTTCCCTTCCTCCTCCTGCATCCACGAGCAGGGGTGTTGTGGTCTTCCAAGGCAGCAACAAAAATGGCTAGCTTAGCTTCTGGCCACTACCATCCTCTTCACACCACAGATCATTCACATGGGCAAAACACAAATACACACACACAACCATGACTCTTCATCCAGCACAATGCAATCACAGTAATACAGAAGTCGCAATGACGATTGAAACATCAAGAATTTTGCAAAAACCAAAGATTGGGTGAGAAGGGGAAGGGGGGGGTTCTTGAGTCTGCACTGACCTCTCTTTGGTCTGAGTTGAGCTGGAGGTGTTCTGCGTGCTGTAAAGAACGATCCTTGCGCCGCCATTTGGCGTTCTCTCGACTTCGGGTTCTACGACAGTATTGAAAATAAATGTGTTAAACACTGATCTCTGTTGAGAAGATGGTTGCTGTCATGCATGCGCACGAGCACACTAAGACAGGATGACTCCGAAATTATATTCAAAAGATAACATAAAAAGATTTTAATGGTGAATAAACTAATTCAGCTTAACACTAAAACTATAATTATCCATGATCACATCACTGTTTTCTGAACACTTTTTTTCTAGCAATTCTACTTCATAAAGCGAATTACTTTGTTCTCAACACTTGTCCTAATTTCACTTCAACTTCTGAACAGATGTCACTGAATACCTGACTGTTGCTGAATGATATCATCCTCGCAGATGTTCCTAAATGATATATATATATATATGCTAAATAATTTAGGAACCTCTTCAGATAGCTGAATATATACACTTCCTCAATCATGCCCTTACGTATACAACTTCTCACAATCACTACCACAGAACACACACAGTATACAGTTCTGCAGAGAGCCCATACTTGGAAGCGGAAGACTCGGTGTTGAGGAAAGTGGCACTGAGGACAGGAAAGACGCCAGCCTTGTGCTCCGCTAAGCCTTCTGCCGCGCCAGGAGACAGCGGCTTGGGGGCTACATGGTCTATGTGGGTGGCACGTTTGTCGATGAACACGGCTGGAAAAACAGGACACAGATTTCATCAGTCTCTTTTTAACATGTGTGTACCCCCATTCTGACTGTATACCTGTGATAAAAACAAATAAAATATTAATGTGGAGACAGGAAAATAAACCAGATCAAAGAAAAATCCCAGTTTGCTTGTGATATGGTATCTTTTACATATCTGTGATAATGTGTATATTTTTGTAACCATTCATATGAATTCACATACACACCACACTAATGACACATTCTGCCATGATCACATCTGATTACTGTTCACACATCCATGAGTAACATACATGAAAACCACACACAGGTTTACAAGCATTCATTTTTCTTTTCATATAATTTTATTTGAACATGCTGTTGATAGCCCTGCTGACCATAAAGACCATATCAGGGCTATACACACATCCACATATGGATTCAAAGACATACTATACGCATACATATACACATGGTTTAAAGAGATGATTACTCAGAAAAGATACACTGTATGCAAATCAATTTCATTTTGGAGCAGCAACAAGCTAATAGCTTACAGTGTACTCCACCATCAAACAAAATGAAATTTGTTATTTGGCAGCTGAAAAAAAACATGGCATTATCGCAACAAATTGATCCTTGTGAAAACTTTGAAAACTCATGTTTCGCATATTGATATTACTTTTTATAAGTCAGAAATTTTTTTTTAAATGAGGCTGCATAAATTCTAAATTTCACTGCATAGGCAAAGTGTACACAAAGGAGAGGTTTAAACTATCACCCAACAAAAGAGAGTGTCTCACTATTCACAGGTGTGTCCCGATTTAGAAACACAAAGCTACGACAGGACTCTGTTCACATGGGAGGTAATCCACTTACTGGCCCATTACAAGAAAAAGAGAAAGGAAAGAACACAAGATGAAGTCAAGAGACATGGAAGAAGTATCAGCTTGTCACAGGTATTATGGCTTCTTCAGATGATGACCCAGATTACATATCATATACTTACTGAAAATATCCCTTGATGCCTTCATCAAGTCACACCTCTAATAGATCTCACTGAACAAGGAGTAAAAGACCAACAAGCATTTTGAACTTAAAATCTATGTGAAAAATCATCAAATCTATGAACAATTTGAAATAAAGACTTTTGTGTTCAGACAGAAACATTGACTCCCTGTCAAGAGAATGTGTACTTTAATTAAGACAATATTAATGTGGCAATGTAGTAGCAGTATTTTCTTGAGCTAGGTTAAAACGAGGACAATATAACATAAAAAAAAATGTATACTCATGCACACAGACCTGTTCATACAGACACACACACACACATACCAAGACTGATGTGCATAAATCGCTTTACAAAATCGATAACCCTTACCCTCATACTATCAATAATTCGTGAACACTGCATCTTCTGATAAATAAATACAAGCTGGTTCAAACCACACTCACTGGTATCTTCGATGGTATTGCAGGGGTGGAACGAGAAGGTGCGAGCCTCAGCCAGGGTGTCCCTCAGGGCCTTTATCCGGGTGTCAAACACACACAGGTAGGGGTCCGTCTCCTCCCACTGAGACATGATCTTATTGTCTATCAAGGTGGCAAACATCTGCGTTTCGATGAAGGGCGAGAGGAAAGGCAGGTGGGACTCGGGCTGGTCGCTGAGGAAGGCCGCTTTGTCGAAGTTGTGCATAGTTTCTCGGTTGGTCAGCCACGACTCCATGTCGTTGGAGGGGTTCACCACAAAGTTTTCGTAGCCTAGGAACATGTGCACGAAACAGTTCAAGAAAATCTCCCGTGCTGCGTTGTTGAATTTGAGGTGGTCCAGCTCCTCGTTGGGGACCACCTCTTTGCCTTCTGCCAGTTGGTCTGCGGATGCTGCCCTGGCTTTGAGCTCCTCCTGGCAGGCTGCATGCTGGGCCTCCTCCTCGGCGAAGTCTTCTATGGAGTCCCACACACCTACACAGAATGTTGATACGAGTCATGAGTCATGTGTATAATCTATGAGTTTGTCCACTGCAAAATTCTCATCTTCATTCCCTTTCACTCTTCTTGCCAGTGAGTTACAGAAAGAGTATACAAAGTTGGGGCATAAACTTCTTGACAATTGATTTTTCATGAATTCCAATGTTGGAAATTCCATTATGAACTGATACGTTCTTCAAAATGCAGTTTTTCAAGATTTAAAATGAATAGGCTTTTGGAACACTGTAAATTCCTGAAAGTCCCTCCTAGATTTTCAGGGGTTTCCATGTTACACAGACAAGAACAC
>CM060327.1:36574158-36591658 GCA_030674155.1 Stramonita haemastoma | reverse complement strand
GTACACAGTAGATTTTTTGTCAATAACTTTTGAACCTGTAGAGATACTGACTTGAAATTTGGTGATGTAAAACATGGTTTTATATGCTATTAAAAAATGCATTTGTTGAATTTGTTCATCCATTACATAATGTAATTTTGGATTCAAAATGGCCGCCAAGTGCCCAAAAATGTGGCGAACATTCTAGAGAAATGTTATGAAACATCAAATTTTATCAAATTATGCAAACAGTGGACCCAGCTGTTCAACATAAACTGGCTCAGACAGAAATCTATCTCTCTGTGACCTATCCTAAAGAAGTTGCACATTTTCTTCTTCCTTAATGAGATGATACTGCAACCTTGAAAGTTCAGCATCCGGAATGAGTTGACTGAGAAATGAAGCTGTTTCATCAAATGTCTTCCCACCCTCTTGCTTCAGTACCAATAACTGAATCAGCAGATGATTGGAAATCTCTACAACAGGCACCTTTGGACAACGACCTTTTCCAGTAGCCAGAAAAATGGACCCCAGCTTGCTCAGTTGACTTCCATCTGTGTGTCAGCATTTCAGGGAATAAAAAATAAATTTAAAAAACAATAATTAAAAATAAAAGAAAACCAGCAAAAAAAACTGTAATTAGTGTAAAAGAATTTGTTTCTTCCTTTCAAAAGGCAAAACTGCCAAAAGGTTTAAAAGAAATCTGATAACAAGAATAGATAAACAATAGGAGTGACAACTGAACAACTTTTGTGTGTGTGTGTGTGGGGGGGGGGGGGGGGTTGTTCTCCTAATGTATTGTGAATACTCTTTCTTTTCTCTTTTTTATACCATCCATTATGTTAGGATTTTTGTTGTGAGTATTTTTCACACGCCCATATCTGCAAGCACTGGTTTTTGTCAAATTTCATGTACCCCTTGGGGGGTTTTCTTGAAATAAAATTTTGAAAATTGAAATTTTGAAAATTGAAATTTGAAATAAACTGACACACATAGGGAAATTTATAAACATCTCATTAGTATCAGAACTGTGGTATTGGGGATGGTATCTATCAATGTAGATGTGTCACATATTTTTGTAAAGTCACTGAAGGTTAAAAATTACCCGATATATAACACAATTTTACTTTTAACGGTGTTGACTTCTTTATCCTTTTCTTAAAATCACAATTAAAATAGTAGCCTAAGTGGATTCTGCCTTTTTTTAATATCTCGAAATAGTATAAAACCAATCAACAGAAAATAAAAGTAAAGTACTAATTCAAGTAGTAAAGATAGTGAACCCTCAAATGAGTCAAAACAAAACAAAAACATAATAATGGAAACTCTGAAAAGGAGAATGACTGGGGAAAATGAAAAGGAGAATGACTGGGGAAAATGAAAAGAAAAGACTATGGCTATTAGATACACTGCATAAATCACAAAGAGCAAGCTTACTTGTGGTACTACTGTGCTGAAACTAAACCTGCTTTAGTTCAAGTTACTAAAAAAGAAATTCATTCAAACACTGATATGGCATTTTAGTGATTTACTACTCAGGCTGCATAAAATATTCCAAGTCATGCAGCCCCCCCCCAAAAAAAAACACCAAAACAACAACAAAAAACAAAAATGAAAACTGTAACAAACTTAAACTTTTAATTCATCAATCATAAATGAAACCGTGACCTAAACTGGTTCTAATAAATCCCCCCAAAACAGAAGCAACGACCGACGTTTGTTTCACGAAGAAGTGAATCGCGATCTCGGGATTACCTCCTCTTGGTTAGACCGGTCACTCAATAAAACGTACAATAACACACCTATTTCACTATACGACCTTAAAAAAAAAAAAGTTTGAATATAAGTATGTTTAAAATATCTGATTTTATAAGCACCATAAATTTAAGAAGTAATTTCGTGAAAATATCCAAGGAAATCGGACACGTTTTCTTCTTTCCGGTTTGCGCATGCCCGATTGTCGAAGACGATCGTATCTACCCTTTTCAAAGTCTTCGTTTTTAATGATCTAATGAAATTTTTTTCAAACTACGCGACCCGTGTCTAAATAAACAATAACATTAATGAGCTACAATCACAAATTTATCATATCTACCCAGTAAATCGAGAAAATCGTCGATTTTCGACATGATCGTTTCGCAGCGATCGTTCGTTCTTGCCTCCATGTTTCTGATCTTTCCAAGATTTGAAAACTTTGTTTTGGTTGGTTTGCTTATGTAGGACAGCCCATGAATATATTAACCCATTTACAAATTAGAACCAATAGGTGGTCTTGTTTCATTTTCGCCTGTGGTATTGACTATTTTAAGCTACAGGTTCTTTAGAACTTGCCGACGAAGATTGTGTGCCGCAAAAAAACGGAATTTTTGCAAAAACTATCCATAAATCAATAATTGTTTACCCATTTCAGTATTGTAGCATAAATACTGAACACAGTGATACCTGATATAGCACAGTTGATTGTATATCGCGAATGCTCGGGGAACTTAAAGTGGGCATGTCTTTTTGAAGCTTTGTCCGTGTTCGTGAAAATGGCGGCCGCGCAGCGTTTTTTAGCGGAACACACACCTCATTCACGCACTTCGCGTATTCATCTCAGATCAGTCACAGAAATAAAAATGCACTCAATCAAAAGAGAAAAGATCGAACTTTATTTTGATATATAAAAAAATTTAATCAGTACAACAGAAGCAGAGTAATAAAGAAGTGATAAGATCGAAAAACGGCCATTTTTCAGCTGTGATGACGGGATATGCCGGGGGCTGCCGCTACCTATATACTATAGTCTTTCTATAAAAGCCAGTTACTCAGATTGCCATTTTTCTACTCATGATCCCTGCATCTTTGACAGGTCCAGAAATAAAATAATAAGAGAATGAGGAGTGAACAAAACAAAGCTAAATAAAATTAAACAAAAAGAATAAAATAAAAATGTACTCAGGCATCCTATGCTTGAAATGACCCATCACTTGATCCCATATATTCTTTATACCAAAACTATTTATAAACTGTGTCAGTGTGTGCCCCAAGAACATAACTCTGTAGATCTATGCAGGCCTGGACTCATCTTTAAAACTAACACATTTTCACAACCTGAAATGCTACTATAACTTAATACTAAAATCTAGTCCTGCTATTTCATTAGATGAAAAACCAGTTCAACCCTAACTATGCACCAAAAAAGAGGATACAGTACTCATGGAAATGATGACTGAAACTGTGTATGAATTCAATCTTCCGATTAAGTGGTGGTCCATTCATAAGGGATGGGAGAGGGCTCTTTTGAAAATAAACAATAAGTCCACTTATAGGACATTCAGATAAAGAAATGTATTCTTTTTTGTCATTTTCCACATTTCTGTCTCCCCCCCCCCCCCCCCCCCCCCCCCCCATGTTATCCCTCTTCAGTATTTAAAATTTTCAGCCTTTCCTGTGCCTTTTCCATCTTATTTCAGGCTTGCAAGTCTAGGCACTTTTTCTCCACATCTACGGCAAGTCAAACTTCTAGAGATGCTTCCTTTGGTCAAAAAAGTTAGCTGCCCTCATCATGGCTGTTCTGCACATGACATTATTCTAAACCTGTGGACTTCAGAGTCCTGGCAGGCAAGAGAATGGCTCTAAGCCTTACAATGCCTCTGTAACATAGCTCGACTTTTCCCACAGGTCACTGAACAGTCACTGGGCCACAGTAATAAATTAATCAGTCAGTGTTATCATAGACCTTGATGGACCAAGCAGAGCCCAACCCTCTCCAGGTGAAGCTTCTGTAGTGTACCAATAGACAGACTGGACACAGACCTTAGCCTGGGCCTTCTTTTCATCCTATCACTTACAAACAATGCCAAATCATATCTGTCTCCAAAGGATTGCTTTAAAGCCATAAAATAATTAAGGGTTTTCATTAAATTGTTGACATGCTGATGACCTAAATATGGGCTAATTTGGATCATCTATCCTTAAAGTTCAAGAAACAGACAGAGCTGCAACACAAATATACGGGAAACACATGTCTTACATGCAAAAACATACCACACACACACCATTCATCAATAAAAATTAAACTGTAAAAACACAAAATGACAACACAAACAAGCAACTTTCACTTCCCACCCCCCACCCTGACCAACCCACCCTCCAACACACACCTCCCTCTTGTTTTTCTTTTTTTTTTTTTTCCTAAAACAGAAAACCTTCAAAACTTACTGGGCCGCTGGCAGAAGATGGGCCCCGCCGGCCCGTAAAACTTCATGCTCCGTCCCGGAGGCAGCAGAGGCACATCGTATATCACATTGCTGACGTACGCCTCCAGAGGTAAGGCACCGGACGAGGACTTCATGGCCACGTCGTACAGCTGCTGCAAGAACTTCTTGCAAGGGCGCGTGTAGGGCACCGACGTCACTAAGCAGATGCACTTTGTCACATACAGCTTGTCTCGCGCGCTGTCAAACTCGAGGGACTTCTCTCGCGTCCGTCTTTCCGAGATTTTCTTGACAGGCTCCGTGCCATCGCCCCCACCGCTGCCGAGGGAGAAGAGCGCGCGTGAGCCGAGCGAGCCAGCGGCATGCATGGTGTGCAGTGTCTGCATGGCCGCGCACACTTCCGGGCTGCTCACCTCCTCGTAGAAGACCAGCGCCGACCCGAACACGTGGCTGCCGTCTTCCCGCGTGATCAGGAAGGAGTGGAAGCTGTTGAGGCGCTTGTCGCGCTGGGTCTTGAAGGACAGGCCCCGCGGCATGCACAGCTGTCCAGCAGATAAGAAAGAAGAAAGAATGAGTTCTCCTGTTGAATGTCATATATTAATTATACTTCTCTTGTTTCTATTTACAACAGGATATCAATAAAAACACATTTCAGGCATAATTTTGGGGTTTTGATTTTTTTTTTAATCCTCCTCTAGGAAAATATAAAATAATTGAAAACCTGTAATTTCAGGAGTATGTGTGACATTTTAAAAATCTACATTCTTAGAAAACAGAATATCTGATAAAAAAAATATATATATATTTCTGGTATACTATGAATGAATAACTGTACATATTTAAATCTCCATTCTTTAAAAAGAAAAAGTAGATAAAATATAATTCCGGGTAAACTATGTTTTGATTTTTTTTTCTCTTTCTACGGCAACTTGTATGACTCTTGCAATTCACTTTTATTGGCTACAATGTGCCAAGGCAAACATACATTTTCTGTCCAGTATTATCAAAAACTAACCAACACAAACATGAAACAAACATCAGATCAATTTTGGGGGGACTGAATAAGACACATGTAATGATGTATACATGTATGCAAAATTAATCAGTGTCTTACATTCCTTTTTCCACTGCTTTCCACATGTGTACACAAATATTCTGAACCATAATACTTTTGCCTCCTCTTTCCTTTCCTTCATAAGATTGAATGCTTTTTAGCAAATTTGCTTCAAAAGAAAAAAAAAGCAGATTTTGGAAAGCTAACAGACAGAAATCACCCAAAAACAAAAGTTCACACCAGACATGACAAATCAATACCACAGTCATTTTTAGTCCACAGCAAATAACACACCTGCACAGTTCAGTTAGCAAAAGTCGCCACATGACAGGCATGAAAATAACTGAACAAAATCTATAGTATACATATCTTATAAATAAACTTACCATTCCCACAGCATCCTTGTCGAAGGGATTCCATGGCACTGATTCTGGGTAATGAGCAAGGACCTTGGACTTGAAAGAACGATCTAGTGGTGCACACTGTAAACTGTCACCTGTAACACACACACAAGATCAAGATGCCAAGCATGAGATCCACAAGCATGTTTCTAGATTATAAAATACAACTGTTCTGTATTATGTACACATCCTTTCTTTTTCTCTCCTTTTTCTCTTTTTTAATTTATGTACTTTCAAGCAGCAGGCACACACTGCATTGCAATGTTGCCTGCTAAAAAAACAACATGTTTAGTGTGATCAACAAGTGCTGTACTTTTAACATGTTTTATCAAATTTCTTCGTTTCCTCTCTTCTTGAATTTTTCGGAACACAGGTTACATGATCATGATGATGTATTCACTGTCTTAAATTTGAAAGGAAGATTGCAGCAATTTGCTGCTGAACAAAATCCAAGTACTTTTCCAGGAGTTGACTGGCATGTGAATGTGATGAATTTCCAGTGCTCATTGTTCAAGTCCTGAAAAAGGCCCTTCTTCCATTAACTTGAACCTTTCAAGGTTTCCTGGACAGACAGACCTGTAAAAGCCCTGTGATCTACTGATACTAAACTCTCTTACTGCAGGCTTGGAGTCCTGACTATAAAGAAGCAACTAAACTGCCATCGTATAAGTTACAGTTAACTTTAACTGAAGTGGGGAAACCAGAAAGACTTGAACCTCAGTCTAACTCTAAGTGGATGGCCTTACTTCAACCTCTCCATTCTCAACATTTCAATCATCAAAAAACGCTCCAAAGACAATAAGACCCAGAAATAGGATTAAGATATGACACACTTCAGCACACATGACAAAATACTAATACTATAGTATAAAATAGTAAATATTTATAAGTATAAAAGATATTATCATTAAATACTTTTTATTATCATCATTATTGAAATAAATTTTTAATAACATGCTCAAGGCACCCCATTACGCATACACACACACACACACACACACACACACATGCATGCATGCATACATGTATGCGCGCATACATCAGTTATCATCCAACTTTTAAAAAATTCCCTTTAACAATTTTTAATCCGGTGCATCTACTGATCTAGCGTAAGGTTCAAGATCAATAAGTACTAAGTACTACTACGCCATAGCTTTCCCTGAACAAGTCTTTATACATGTACATGTATCAATTTTGAAAGCTAGATTTAAAGTATACTGTAAATTCAATAAGTACTATACATAAGGTTGGGATGCTTCTGAGAGAGGATGGGAGAGAATTCCAGGAAACAGGAACCTGATACAGCATATGATACTTGTTGATAGTGAAAACATCTGCTTGTGAGAATTCTAGTTATGTACAGCAATTTAACCTGCTGTTTCCTGCAACATTCTATCACTGTCAGATGTATCCTGGTCTTGTCTACTATCCCTCTCTACTCATACTAACTCAAGTCTTACAACTCAAGATACTTCAGCCAGCCTGAATCCTGTGTTGGTATAACAACAGCCCGAAGAATGCAAAGCAAACAGAAACACACAAGTTTTAAATATTTTTCAACATAACTCTCTCTTCTTCTAAATGTTCTAGTCTGGTCAACATGTTCCATAGTTTATAATATTATTAAATCAACTTGCGCTTCATTTCCTTTCAAAACAAGATTAACAACTTGGAAAAATACATGTATTATAAATCACATATTGCAAAAGATTGAACAGGTGTATTAAAAACAAAATTTGAACAATAGTAAACTTAGTAAAGTTCATAGTCCTAAACAAAGAATAAATGAAAAACTTATCAAATATATGAAATAAACAAATCACTGACAATAATTTATTTAAAAACAAAAAAAATGTCTTTTTTTTATCTAAAGAAATTTTTTTTTAATAATTTACTTTTAAAACGATAGGTAACCTCAATCTGATTCTTTTTGCTAATTTTTAGATCTAGTTTTTCACTTCATGATAGGGGGGGGGGGGGGATTCTATTCAGATGGCAGTATGTAAACGTACTATATATGAGTCATTCTTTGCTCTTGGTCACTATTTGGGGTGATCTACAATAGATGGATTTTATTTTCATAAGAGTTGTTTCTTTTCAATGCACTATGAATAAAAACATCCTAATATGGTTAAAGAAATTACAGTATCAAGGGATATTTGTTTGTTTGGCCTGTTTTTGAGAAATTGCAATCGAATGGGAAAAAACAGTCAAAAAATAGCACCTGAAAAGGGGACAGGCAGATGCAGTGTTCAACATAAGCAGTTTACAAGTCTTCAGTGCAAATAAACCTTATATTTTCTTTTTTACTAACAAAAGAATACATTGTTCAACATTATCCTGTACAAAAATATTGCACTTAACTTTTCAACTTTGATATTTAGACGTCCAAAGTAAGCCATTACTGCGTTACGAGTCGCGTAACAGAGCCCGACGAAAACTTTGGATCGTCTGCTTTGCCGTAGTGATCACTTGGCTAAAGATGGTCATGGAGATGCTTAAAGTTCATCATAATGAGATGATTAAAGGCATTTATTAACATAAGAATGTTTAAACACATCCTTGATACAATTTTGAAGTTTTCGTGTCGAAATGTAACACAGTTATGCCTGAATTTTCAAAATCCCGTACTTGGCAAATGACACCAGCAACAATCGCCAGTGAATGTCTGCTAAATTCATTCACCAGACAGCATGGACTCATGACATTTCAAGCAGAAATTCCCAGAAGGAGGCGAGAATGACTTAATAGTTTGTATCGTGTCACACTCATTTTCATAGCGTAACGCAGTTACGGGTCAGAGGTCAATTGTCAACTTTCTAGTAAAATCAGCATGTAATCCAACTTAATAGCAATTACCAGCATGAATAATGTTTCTTAATAACTTATATTCACTTTATGATGTGAAGTGAAGGAAGATTTGTCCACATGTTTGAAAAAACTTTGATTCCGTGCAGTGTCACGTGTAACGCAGGTTCAGTTTGTTGAACGATCATACTTTTTTTCCATGATGCAGTGCATTTTTTTGTTTTGTTCTTTGTTATTTGAGAGTAACACCTGTTTTATGAATATGAAACATGAAATGAGTAAGAAAAATGATATCAGCAGTGCTGAGCAACTGACACAAATTCCTGGTGCTTCGTCGTGTAGCGTGAAACGCAGTGCATCAGATCATTTATTTTAGAATAAAAACAAAAACAACAACCTTCTAACAGTTGAATTAAACATTGAAACTGTGACTTGAGGTGCCTGAATGAGTTAAAAGCTTTGTGAGCAAAAGAATGAGACAAGTTAACTGTTTCAATAAAATTATCAAGGTTTCCTTGATGTTGTGCTCTTTGTTTCTGTGTTCGTGTCTTGTGTAACACAGTTATGTTTTAAGTTTATTTTAATTTATTTACTGCAAAATTGTTCTCAGTACTTTTAGCACTGTGCATTTTACTTAAAAAGCTAGTAAACAAATATATAACATGGTAATAGTAAATATTCTATTTTACAACTCTTTTTAAAAAACTGTTTTGGTTAAGGTGTAACTGTGTTACGGTGTCGCAAAAATCTTCATTAGCTGAAAATGCACATAAACCTCCAATATCGTAAATCTTGCTTGTCAACACTACTAACATGTATTACTAACAGGTAAGCCCATGTATATTGTCATTTCATTAAAATCAGAGACATTATGGATAAATTGGTGTAGCAGTGTAACACGGTTACATTTTGACACCCATCACCTTCCATGAGAAATAACAGAAAAGCGGGTTATGCCATCAATTTTATTTCTTCTGCAGCTGATTCTCCTTTCCTTGATGTACTTAAACTGCCCACTTTAAAATCCATCCAATGATTTTGAAATTTGAGGTCCTAGGACCTCTTTTAGTGACCAAAAGCAAAGAATGACTCATATACATATGAACACACACAAGCACATGTATGCACACACTATAAATTATATAATAATTAATATGATGTGAACACACTATTATTCACATTGTTAAATAACTTTTCTGGTAAAATAAAATAAGTTACCCTACAGCAATATTCTATACTAGTTAGTATCGTAAAATTTAAATTATTTATTATATTATAAATACCAAATCAAATGATAGCCTGAAAAATAATCTGTATTGTTGATAACTCATTAACTGCTAACTAAGTAACTTTATCCTTGTCATTTATAATAAGTGATTAACCACTAAACCAGCATAAAATTTATTTAAAATTTTTTTTTAATTCTCTATAACTCAGATTATGGTATACATGATGTAACATTGTAAATGTAAAAGCTGGTTCTACTTCTAGTAGTAGAACTAAAACTAGGGGATCAAGTTCCATTATTATTACATCATATTTATATTGTTTTCTCGATAATGCTATGTTGCATTGTGTTGTATTATATTGTATTGTATTGCATTGTATTGTATTATGTTTCAGTGCATTATCTAGATCTATTAGCGATAACAATATGTCAATAGTAATTAATACCAATGTCGGGCTCTCCCCTGAGAAAGTGCTACAAAGCAATGCAAAAACAAATTATCTACTTTTTGTTTCTCTGTATCTATTTCTTCCTATCCTAGTCTAAGATATATATATTATGAGACAAGCTTTTATCACTAATTATTTGATCACTTTCTGCACCAAATTATGCAAGGGACAACCCTTGCTTGCAACACATTCTATTAAAACAATGCTAAGTTTGCATGTTGCAAAACTGACACAGCAAATCATTCGGAAACTCATAATACACAGTTTAGTATCCCATTCTAAAGACTAAACAGTAACAGACAAACAGTAAAACACCCAGACCATCACTCACGGTCTAACGAGTAATGTCTAGGTACTAGTGAATAACTCAATAAGGGAACGTTCAAATTCTGAGATACACTGATACAGTGATAGGATTTCAATACACTACAGGCCCTCTTGCTTGTGTGGAGAAACATTACTAAAACTAGTAGAGGTAGGATACAGTTTATTACTAAACAGTTGATCCATTAAATTTCAAATACTTCCAGTTTTAATTTTTATGCATGTGTTGTACTTGTATTATAATTCATTAATTCAAAAATTGTCTTCTAATACTTCTAACACAAAAGGATCTGAAATCACAGCACACACCCCCCCCCCCCCCCCCTCCAAAAAAAAAAAGTCTGCCCTGCCCTTTACTTTATTTCAAATGATGTTAATCAGGAAAACACCGGCAGAACCATGCAAAAACTGCCACCAAAAATGTACAATGTACACTTTCTATTTAACTCACAAATTTATTTATTCTACATTACACATAACTTGAAAAGCATTAATTTCTAAGTCAGTCACAGTTATTGTTGTTGTGGTAGTAGTTTGCAGTCTATACTATTGACATTGTGAAGCATCAGCAAACTAGTCTAGATAGTATTCCCTGCAACAGTGCAAGATATATTTTCTTTGTAATTTCAAAAATTCTATGTTAAATGGGTGAGATTGAGAACTTTGAAAACAGACTGAAAGTGCAAAGTGAAAAAGTGCAAAGTGAAAAAATGAGTGAGTGAGTGCGAGAGAAAGGGAGGGGGAGAGAGAGAGAGAGAGAGAGAGAGAGAGAGAGAGAGAGAGAGAGAGATCTATAGAAAGAGCAAGAGAGAAAGAGAGAGAGAGAGAGAGAGAGAGAGAGAGAGAGAGATCAAATCAAATCAAATCAAATCCTTTTATTTTGAGGATAATGTATAAGCACTCATGTGGCGATGTGCTTTTTTACATACAGTCCCTGCCCTAAATCAGGGATATATATATATATATATATATATATATATATATATATATATATATATATATATATATATATATATAAATTTAAGAAACAGTCGATCACTTCCAAATAACAACAATGATAAACCAAATAACAAGACCAAGACAACAAAGACAGTAATAAACAGAAGACAAGATGTAAGGACAAAAGATAATAGAATGACAAAGGCGCAAATTTATACAGGGAACTAAAATTAATACAAGCAGACAAATAAAAACACAACACCCAAGTGTCTGGCGAGCAAATTTTCGGTTTATTTCAAACCTTCTTCAGGCTTCTATATTTCAAACCTTCTTCAGGAACTAAAATTAATAATAAACAATCAAATGATCATTATAATAGAGAGAGAGAGAGAGAGAGAGAGAGAGAGAGAGAGAGAGAGAGAGAGAGAGAGAGAGAGAGAGAGAGAGAGAGAAAGAAGAGAGAGAGAGAGATTTTAAATATATTTATTCTTTTATATCGAGGATAATGGAATAAGCACTTGTGTGTTTTTTTACATCCAGTCCCTGTGTATATGCAGTTTTGTAAATGTCATCTGTTCCCACAAGCACACAATGGCCTACTCTTGCAAAATGTGGAACAGGATTTAATGTGTGGGCAAGATATTCTGAGAGAGAGAGAGAGAGAGATAGAGAGAGTGTGTGTGTGTGTGTGTGTGTGTGTGTGTGTGTGTGTGTGTGTGTGTGTGTGTGTGTGTGTGTGTGAGTGTGCGTGCGTGCGTGCGTGTGTGTGTGTGTGTGTGTGTGTGTGTGTGTGATGTGTATGTGTGAGATCTGTGTCTGTGTGTGCATATTATATTGCATACGACAGGTGCATGTATGCATGAGTGTTGCGTGCATGTGTGTGTGTGTGTGTGTGTGTGTGTGTGTGTGTGTGTGTGTGTGTGTGTGAGACAGAAACACAGAGACACAGAGAGAGAGAGAGAGAGAGAGAGAGGGGGTGTTGTTGTGTGTTTCTGTTACAGTGAAGTGCAGCACACTTTCTCACTCTGAGCAGGGAGGAGGGAGGAGGGTGTAGGTGTTATCGATCATCACATTATGAGATGAACTGTTTTCATTGTATATCACAAAATTTGAATACAAATGTTGTCAGTACCTAACGTTATGATCGAGAATGCGTCTAGAGTAGTAGAGAGCTAGAGCAATCAGCGCGCGCGTACACACACACACACACACACACACACACACACGGAAACGGGAAAAGAACTCGATAACGATTTCTAGCGACAGTTCCTCGTCAGTTTTTAGACAGTCTACAATACAGCACAGTGTCGAGTGTTTACATGCATATCATAGCTTTTTGTGTCTGTACTGACGTCAAACCCACCAGAAAGACGGTCAGGTTCCAGACCAGACGATGCGTCGAGTCCACAAATGACGAAATAGTCAACAAATCGATTAGGAACTTGAGCTTGAGCGGCCATCGTTGTCTAGAATTAAATATCAAGTCATGTTTCAAAATGTAAAACGGCGATTTACACTCCAAAGTATCTCACAACATCCTCAATCTCATTACTCATGACTGTCGTCTGTTATGTGTATTACTGTCATCAAAACTTTCAGCACCACTGCCATCTGGATGGCAAGGGACGTTACTCTGAGTGCAGAATGTGTGCATCTCTGCAACTGAGTGACAGTAGGCCTAAACTACTTGTATGTAAGTTTGCAAAGTTCTTCTGAACGATTTGCGAGAGAGGTTGTGCAGCATTATTGTTTTCAATATATAGGCAGTATTTCTTCTTCATAGTACTAAAACCATTCATATGTAATGCCAGAGGCATTCGATAATATACAACAACAAAAACAACAACAAAATAATCGAAACAACTCACCCCCAAAGTGCATGATCAATAATTTTAATTTACGGAGTCCGTGCAATTCGGAACATGACATGGACCATTATTTACATGTATTGGTTATTGAGTTGAAAAACATTTGCTAATGTTGACCATAGAATAACCAACCCCTTCATCTATTCAAGAGTCGACTGGCACATCATTGGAGATTCCTGTCTAGTATGCATGGACCAAAGTTAAGCCCTTTTATAGCTAGGTGAACTGGGGGACTGTACTGAAGCCAAGGTGCATGAACATCTTGTGCACAATATATAACCCAAATATCTTTTGCACAACAGTAGGGTGAACATGGAGGTGGTATGGATAACACCTGTAGATATACCCAGCATGCAGCCACTAAAAGTCAGGAAAGTCAACCAAGGCTAAACTCCAAGGGCACGATTTAAGAGAAAAAAAAATGTCAGCAGTCACTGACCAAATATACTGAAGGGATGAGGCCACAATATTAATTTTATGATCTTATAAACAAAAAGCGGGGATGGGATAGCCTAATGGAAAGAGCATTGTGATTTGATGGCCCAGATTTAAGCCACCACCAAGGTGCCTATTCAAGGGTCCCCAGGAGTTAATGTCAGTACCAACTCCACAATCCCAAAAGTTCTTAAGATAAGACAATAAACTGAGGTCTCGTGTGCAAATGCATGCAGAACATCTTGCACACACAAAACTCATCCAGCTTTTCAAAAGTGTGAGCCATTTTGTGCTGGTAGGAATGGATCACAACATTTTTAAAGCACATGCACACGAGTGTCATGTTTAGACATCATCCCTGAAGTCAGAACGTAGCAGTAATACACAAAATATCACCCTTCCTGAACGTCAGAGCTCTAGCCAAATTTTGTTTTTAAAAAACAATTTTAACAAAAAATAACCGTTATGACTTTACTTGACCTCTCTATTAATTACTCCTTACAGAGGTGTGGGGGCATTGCACTGAGTTTTTCAGGCATTATTATCTAGTACCACAGGCCGATTGAATCTGGTAGAGACTGTTCCTCTCCAGAAGGCAGCATTCATGTTAGGTATGTTGAGTCATCCACCCCACCATACATAGCTGGTCTACTCCTTTTAGTAGTTTTACCCAAAAGGGATGGTTTTCATGTATCATGTGCTTAAGATGTTCACACAAGGGGACCTCGGTTTATTTATAATCTGATCTGGATGACTTGCAGGGAGTAGTGAGTAACTACATTATTAACTCCTGGGAAAAAAATCTCCTGAGTTTACGGACTCCTCAGCAAACTTGAACCCATACCTTCAGTTACTGTCAGATAAGAAGTATAAAGCTGTAACCACTTCACCATCCCATCCGAACATTTCAAAAGAAAGCGGGTTACAGAAGAACACAGAAAATGCACATTCTCCAAAACAAAACAAAAACATGTTACTTAAAAATCAACAGATGTTTTTTTCCCCAGATCATTGATAATCTTTACTATTACACACAAAGATACAGACATAGACAAACACACACACATATACATGTATGCACACAGGTGCATGTGCACACACACACACACACACACACACACACACAATACACACACATACATGCACACACACACATACAGAGTGAGGATCGGATAATTCTCTGCTTATTCTCTGTGTGTGAGTATGTGTGTGTGTGTGTGTGTGTGTGTGTGTGTGTGTGTGTGTGTGTGTGTGTGTGTGTGTGTGTCTGTAAATAGATATGAATATGATATTCATGTGGTGTGCATGTATGATAATATAATGTTTTTTGTATGAAAATTTTTTGGTTGTTTTGAAACCAATGTTTAGTTATTAAATCACGCTTTAATTCAGTGCAGTTTAAGCATAGTACTATGTGTCCTGTTTTTTTTGTGTGTATTGCTACACTACAGTTGTGTCGGGTGTGTATTGCAATATTTTGTTTTGCAAAGCGCTTAGTGTTACCCCCTACTAAGGGGAAGGGAAACGCTCTGAAAGTGTCCATCATTGGTAGGCATCCTTTAGTCTCGGAAGACTATGGAGTTGCACTCTAGGTGTTTATTCGGATGCAGCATCAGGTGTAGGTGGCCACTCCCACATGGGAATAATAATAATTTAATGATAATACATGAAATTTGTATAGCGCTATATCTTGCAAAAAACAAATCAAAGCGCTTGCATTCGACCTACACGACACACAATCAGCAACTATTTACAGTTTTGACAAATTCGAATGTACACACACGCACGCACGCAGCACGCGCGCGCATGCACACACACCTACAAACGTTATGCACTTTGGCAGGTGGATGTTGAAGGCAGGGACAGTCCTTAGTCCATTATTATTATTATTATTATTATTATTATTATTATTATCATAATCATTATTATTGTCATCATTATTGTCATCATCATCATCATCATTATCATTGTTTTGTATTGCAGAAAAGGACAGCTACAGGTGTTGGTGTCAGGAAAATGGCCGCCCTGCTGACGAGATCAGTGCGGCTGACGTTGGGCAGCCAGTTGAGAGTAGCCACACGGCTGTTGGCTGCGGCCAGTTTGACCCAGGCAGTGCGCGCAGTGGTCAGTCTAGCTTTGTCTGTAATGGGTTTGGTGTGTGTTGACATTTGCTTTGGTTCATGTATGATATCAGAAGTTATATATATGGACATACTGTATGTCACTATGTGCATGCACACACATACATGCTCACATACACACTTGCACATTTATTGTTGTTTGTTTTGTTTTCTCTTGTCTGTCGTGTTTGACGATGACCTCCAAAACAGCAGAGGAGGCAGCTGCTGTTTCAGAAACTGGGCAGAAATTTTATTATTGTGGAGATGCCTTGCCCACAGTACATCCCCATTCTCTAGGCCAAGAGGACATAAGGACAGTCAGCATTGGAGATGTTGTCCAAAGGCCAACTAGCTCCCTGGGCTGCAACACTAAAGACTAAGGTGTAAAGTGGAATTCCATGAGTGGGAAAGCCACTGATCATACAGTCTCTCACTTTGTTGTTGCCCCCAGCATCAATGGTTTAATCAAGAACTGTGATAAAGCCCAGGTGAATATGATGTGCACAATAATAGATTTTTGAAAGGGCCACATTTATGCATATATACACACAGTATACACACACACACACACACACACACACACACACACACACACACACACACACACACACACACATACAGAGACACACACACACACACAGACACACACACACACACACACACACACACACACACACACACACACACACACACACACACACACACACACACACACACACCCTGTTCCATAATGTAGTGTGTTGACATAATTTGCCTGATAATAGGCTTTTTCATTGACTGCACTCACACACATGCATGCTTGCACAGATGTGGGCATACGCACAGGGGACATGTTTAGGGTTACAAGCTCTGTTCATGTTGCTAACTATGACAGAGTGTTGTGTGTTGTGTGTGAAAGAAGAAGAAGAAAGAAGAAGTACCTGCAAAAGATGGGATGGATCTGTTACAACTGTTCATATTGTGGTGGCTGTGTATATGTGCGTGCAATATTTTCTGTGTCTTGTGTTTTTAGTGTTGAGAACACCAGCCATATTTGAACAGATACAGGCGTTTTATATTCATTTTACTCATGTGATAAACTTTGAGAAATATAATCTTTCTGCTCTGATTGCATAACATTCCAGTGTTGATTCTAGGCTGCGGCATTGGAGGATTCTTTTGCCTCCTGTGTACACAACAGTTTGTGCATTGCACCCCATCAAGCACAAAAAAACAAGTAAAAGTCGCAATTTTTATGGACAGGTGTGCCATCACAGCTGCCATGTATATATATATATATAAGCCTGTTTAAATGTAAAACCAAGAGCCATTTTTTGTCTAGATATTTCTGATTGGCTGACCAACCATAATTTGCCTTTTACCACCTTTGCACTTCACTTTGTAAACAAGATGGCGAGCAATATGAAAGTGCAGAGATGCCATTCAGAAAACATGGAGCAACAGAGAACAGCAGTAATAGAAACAGGGGACCAGAGTTTAAATCTGGCAATTATACACGATTTTATCTTCGTCACCTCGTCAAAAATGAGTGCTTTGCTTTGTGCTTTGGCTGATTGGATGTAACAGCTTTCTGGCTTTGGTATGTCCCTGATCATCTTTTTTTTTTTTTTTGATTTATGTTGCAGCAGAGATTTTCCAATTTAGGAAACACACTTTTCCCTACAGGTAACCTACCATGAGGCAACCAACCAGCTAC
>CM060327.1:36539158-36569158 GCA_030674155.1 Stramonita haemastoma | reverse complement strand
GTGTGTGTGTGTGTGTGTGTGTGTGTGTGTGTGTGTGTGTGTGTGTGTGTTTGTGTGTGTTTGTGGTGTGTGTGTGTGTGTGTGTGTGTGTGTGTGTGTGTGTGTGTGTGTGTTGTGTGTTTGTAACCCCTGCAAATAAGTTTTTCTGAAATGTTATTTCTTTAGGCAGCAAAACAGTCAAGCTGATACAGCCTGGTAAAGCTGCTATCACGCCATAGCAAAGGTTAAGGTGGAGCTTGTTTAATCAACAGAAGTGACCTCAAGCCTGATTCAAAGGGGGAGGGGGTGCTGTGGCTACTTTTTTTTTTTGTTTCGTATTGGGGGGGGGGGGGGTTGTTCCTCAGCTAGTGTTTCAAAGTTCACTTTTAGTGAAATTTTGCTTACCTGACCCTTTTTTCCCCCCTACCATGGAAGTAGCCACATTCCGACTTCGGGGATGTGGCAGGTATAGATCACAGTGAGCATGCAACTGTAGACCAATTTGGCCGCCAGCCTGAAGGGGCTGGAGTTAGTGCAAAAGGGAAAACAGATTGACTAACATGACTGAAATCAAAGGTGGATGCATGTTCTTTTTTTCTTGTTTTCTTTTTTTTTCTTTCAAGCTGCTGGGACATCTGCTGCTTGTGGCGAAAAAAGTGGCTGAACAGGAAGGCTTGGAGAATGGGTATCGTGTCGGTATGTTGAAACCTTTCTGTGGTTTTGGGGGGGGGGGGATTGTTCCTCATTTTTTTTTGGAGGGGGGGGTTGTTCCTCATTTAGAGCTCCAATGTTCACCAGTGGTGAGATTCATATGTATGCAGCCGTTTTTACCCTCCATGAAGGTAGCTGCATTCGTGTGTATTTACTCAAAGGGAATTAAGACACTGGCAGGTCTGCGCTTAGGTGACAGCCCTGATATGGCCTCAGTGGTTGGTGGGGCTGTAAACTAGAAGATTGGATTGGATTGGAGGTCTGCGCTTGAAGTTGACCAGGGAGATGGTAAACACCCCCCACCCCCCACCCCTTTCATTTACCAGATACTGCCAGGATTCAAACCCACAATTTCAGGGACTTCTGGGATTGAAGTTGAACAGTCTTAAAAACTTAGCTGTAGTGTCTGTCAAAACCTGTTTATTATCCCATCATATATCATCATATAGCCATAATTCATTATTGCCATCCATTGTGAATTGGCAGGGAAGAACTATATAATAAAACTAATATTGCACCTCCACCACTACCACCACTACTGCTACTGCTTCTGCTACTACTATAACGGCCACTACTACTACCACTGCCACTACTACTAACACACACACACACACATACACATACACATACACATACACACAACACACACACACACACACACACACACACACACACACACACACACACACACACACACACTCACACACATACACACACACACACATACACACACACACACACACACACACACACACAACACACACACACACACACACACACACACACAAACACACACACACACACACACACACACACACACACACACACACACACACACACACACACTCACAACCAACCAACCAATCAACCAACCAACCAACACATAATTTTAAAGGATAGGGAGATATGCAAACAGATAATGTGAATTATAAATGAACTTTTTTTTCTTTTTTTTTAAAATTCAACAATTTAGATAGTGTGAATTATACAGCATGTACCATAAACCTGGAAAATTGGCCCAGGCCAAAAGCCTTGTCAGTTATTAAAATAATAATGTTGTAACATGTTATGTTTAGATTGTCTTCAGCCAGAACAAACTCACATAACAACCTGCACTCACCTTTACTACCTGTCTACCTATCCCTTAGTCTGGCAACTGTGGGGGCACCCCCTTTTTTAAAAAATTCTTTAATATCGAGGATAATTGAATAAGCACTCTTGTGCTTTTTTACATCCAGTCCACGTGTGTATGCAGTTTTTTGTAAATGTCATCTGTTCCCACAAGCACACAATTGCCTACTCTTACGAAAAGCGGAACAAGATTTAATGTGTGCGCAAGATGTTCTGTGTGTGTTCACACATGGGGCCTCGGTTTATAGTCTCATCTGAAGGGCTTTTGGGAGAGTGGAGTCAGCACTGAAGATTTAACAACCAGTTCCCTCCATTCCTCTCTTTGTTCTGCCTTTCTCAGAGTTTTGTTGAATTCTAGGCCTGTCCATTCGCTGATGTTATCCTCCCATCTTTTCCTTAGTCTGGCCTCTTTTTCTTCCTCCATGGACAGTGCCTTGCAGTATTGTTTTTGAAAGTCCTTTTGATCTTGTCACATGCCTGTACCATTTAAGTTTACGCTTCTTTGGGATTGTTACAAGATTTTCTTAGGGCCCTTTACAGGAGGAAAAAATCCTCAGAAGTCAGAGTACAGCTGCCTCTGTGGTGAGGACCCTTGAAATATTTATACTCACAAACTTTTCATCCAGTGTGTACTTACAATCTCACAGTGATTCCCAGGTGGGGTGAGCGAGTCAGGATGCAAATTCTGGGTGACCCTCTAGGTGTTCAGTTGGGGAACATGCAACAACAACAACAAGACCTGACAAAACAATGCAAGATTTCTCTGATATGAATGGTGTTGAGCTAATACTGTCGTTAGTAGGGGGCCCACAGTGCACAAATCCAGCATCACTCAGTAGCGCCTAGTTAAGAGTGCTAAATTTAGCACGCTCCTTCCTTTTACTTAGTCCGTGTGTGGTCAGCTCCTGCTTTAAATAGAACTAGCTGGCCACAGCTGGGCTGGGCTGGGCTAAGATAATTAGCAGCTGAGAGGAGCTGAAAGTGGGGGAAACTGACAGCTGTGGGCTCAGTTGGTGGTATCCTGCGTATGTTAGCTCAGAACAGGCACCGCTGAACACCCCCAAAGTGACCCAGCAGCAGTGCAGGGCCCCTCTGGCTGGTGGCCCTATGGTGGCGTGATATTGATTGCTCTTTCTCTATTTCTGGTCCATCAATCTGGAATGGCCTCCCTCTCTCCCTTCAGCAGGAGCCTACATAGGACACTTTTAAATCCAACCTCAACACACACTTGTTTCAAACTTAAGATTTTCACCTTCTGTTTCAATCTCCTAATTGTCCCTGCCTTCAACATCTGAAATTCCCTTCACCCTGCCAAAGTGTATTACCTCTTTTAAGTGTGTGTGTGTGTGTGTGGTGTGTGTGTTGCGTGTGTGGTGCGTGTGTGCGTGCGTGCATGCGTGTGTGTGTGTGTGTGCGTGTGTGTGTGCGTGTGTGTGTGTGTGTGTGCATGTGCGTGGTGTGCGTGTGTGTGTGCACATGTGTGTGTGTGTTTGTGTGTGTGTACATTCCAATTTGCTTAAAACTATTTATTGTCATTGATTGCTTGTGCTGTTGTGTGGTCGAGTGCAAGCGCTTTGATTTTTTGTTTTTGCAAGATATAGCGCTATATAAATTCCATGTAGTATTATGATATGAATTGTGTTGTGGCAGTGATCAACAATGGTCCGGATGGGGCGCAGTCTGTGTACCACTTCACATTCACGTCATGGGAGGACGCCAGATGTCCTGGCCCCCTGGTTGAACCATTTGTTCATCTCGTGAATAATCAATTATGGTAATCAGGATTGATCTTTTTTTACATGATTATTGGAACGACTGCGAAGCGATTGTGCAATGAATGTACTACTTTTACTGCTACTACTATTACTACTATTGGTACTGTCAGTGCTACTGTTACTATGACTACTACTATTTGTACTTTTACTACTATTGTTCTACTACTATTCTGGAAGACAGTTTGATTTTTTCGGCAAGGGTTTGGGGGGGGGGGGGGGATGCTAAGTGTTTGTACTTTTAGAGAAGGATCTGTATTTTGGTTTGTTTGGTTTTATTACCGTTTGTTAAAAAGTTGCTCTGCTGCTTTTTTTTAATTGATTATTATTTTGTTTTGTTTTGTTTTGTTTTGCTTTGTTTTATTACTGCTGCTTCATTATTTTTGTCCTCTTTGTTATTATTTTTGTTTTTTCTTTTTTCTAATCCACTTGTTTGTCTACAGTTGATGTGGAATTTCCAGCTTTTACTGTCATTGGAAGACATAAGAAAGCCTGGAATGTTAGTAGATCATTTGCATATGTAAGTGTTGTTTTTTTGGTGTGTGTGCATGTAAATTTTTTTTTTTTTTTTAGTTTGGGTTTTTTTGTTGGTTGTGTTTTGTTTTTTTTGGGGGGGATAGAATTTGTTTTGCTGTATAGAGAGAAAAAGAAATGCATAGTTTTTAACATGGCATTTTCCTACCTTTTTTTTGGGGGGGGGGGAGGGGAGGGGGGTATGTCATGTGTTGTTGCTTTTGAAGCTAGATGGGTTTTTGGGGGGGGAGAGAGATGGAGAGATATTGTCACTGTTGAGAAGAAGGGGGCTTGTTTTGTTTTCAAGTCTTTTTCTTTTTGATTCACACATTGTAATATACAGGAGAGGAGAAGCATATATGTAAATGAAGTAGGCCAGTGCAGTATTCACTGTCATTATTGAATAGTTTTATGTCCGTCTGTATGTTCGCATATTCCTTTTCCTGTTTCCCCCCCCCTCTCTCTCTCTCTCTCTCTCTCTCTCTCTCTCTCTCTCTCTCTCTCTCTCTCTCTCTCTCTCTCTCTCTCCCTCTCTCCTCCCTCCCTCCTCCCTCCCTCCTCCTCTCTCTCTCTCTCTCTCTCTCTCTCTCTTCTCTCTCTCTCTCTCTCTCTCTCTCTCTCTCTCTCTCCATTGCAATGATATTCAACTTATGATCATAGTGTGTTGGGCCTGAAATTCCACTGAACATTTGAAACATGCTAAAAAAAATTTTTATGAAATGAAGAAAGAAAAAGAAACAAGATTGTGATTTTTTTTTTCACTCACACATCTTCAGTATGAAAAATCAGAATCTGAGGGCAACATGTAATCTTTTATGACTGAAGTCACCCTGTCGATTCCAGAATTATCAATTTTCAGAATTTAAAAAATGCTTCCGTATCTAGACCACAGAGCAACTTGGAAGAGTTAAGTGCTTCACAGGTTTTGATGTTATACAGTGTGTATTAATATTTTACACACGTGGTGTGTGTGTGTGTGTGTGTGTGTGTGTGTGTGTGTGTGTGTGTGTGTGTGTGTGTGTGTGTGTGTGTGTGTTTTGACATCTGAAATGAATTAAATTTTGTATTCTAATTCATTTGATTTATCAGTAAAGCAACAACATATTCTTTCTTTTATTTTGTTGGGGGGGGGAGGGGGGGGGGGGGGCGAGGAGGACAGGTGAATGAATAATTTTTACCTATTTTGTTTAGATGTTTTATTGTTTTTTTCTCAAAGAATTTCTTCCAGTTTTATTTTGTTGATATTGCCACATATCCAGATTTATTTTTTTGTATGTTACCTCTGTGATACATGAAGTTTGTATGGCGTTTTCTTGTATAATATATGCCAGAAATGAAGTATTGTCTGCAAATAAATGACAGTTTGGGGCAAGGATGTACCTTGTTATTGCCTTTGTGGTTAGTTCAGGAAAATATGTTTTCATCATGCACTTTTTCTGTAGATGAAATCTGGGCAATTTTCAGGTGTTAATTGTTGTCTTAGAATAAAGAAGGTATGCTGCATGAAGTATCATGGCCTGTTTGTTCCTTTTTTGTTTGCTCTTTCCTGTGTTTGTGTGTGTGTGTGTCCGGGGGGGGGGGGGGGGGGGGGTTGCTTGCTAGTTTGTTGGGGTTTTTTAGTTCCCCAAAAGTGTGTGTGTGTGTGTGTTTTTTTTAATGTTGTTTGCTATTTGCCTCACCAGAATACTTCTCAAAATAGAGTGAAGCAAAAATTCAGTGATGACTGATAATGATGTTTTTGTAACCTAGTGAAAGGTTTAGAATTGTGATTGCAGACACTATCATCCACAGTTATCTGTATGTTTTTGTATATCTTAAGAGTGAATAGGGGAGGTGTAGCCTAGTGGTTAGACAGTTGTAGTTATGACCTGGCAGTTAATTAAGAGTACAAGTTCAAGTCTTTGTCTGTTCAAAGGATACTGTCCCCCAGGAATTGACACTGGTGCAAACACCACTGCACCAAAAAGTTCTTTGTATGTCTATAAAACCAAGGTCCCATGTGTGAATGCATGCAGAACATCTTGCACACACATTAAAACCCCATCCACTTTTTGTAGAAGAGTAGGCCAGCTGTGGCTAGTTGCATGGATGACATGAACATACCCAGCATGCATACTTCTACCTGGAGAGGGCTGGGCTCTGCCAGGTTCACCTGCCCCACGACACACTGCCTGAAACATTCACTGCAGTGCAGTGCCCCAACCACTCCTGAAAGAGTTCATTAAGGGAGTGGTTAAGAGTTCGTTTTTTTCTTTGAAGTTAGAAAAGAGACAATGTTGCTGACACTGGTTTTGGGGGAGACTTTTAGAAAGTAGTAACTTTACCCAGGGGATGCCAGGGGCCTATCAGTATTAATAGCATCCCACCTTCTGGAATTCCTGTGCTTAGAATTCCCTCTTTTCTATCCATCTCTATGTTTCTGCCTTGTCTCTTTTCTTGCTGTCAACTCCTTCTTGGAGTTTTTTTGTGGGTTTTTTTTTTGGGGGAGGGGGGTTTCTTTGGCCATTCTTCTGCCTTTTTTTCCAGAAAGACTGAAAAGATAAAATTCTGTCCCATGCTGAAGTTGGATATGCTGGCCTGACTTGTCAGATGCTTAACACCAGCACAACGCATTTTCGCTCATACACTCTTGTGTGTATGTATGTGTATGCGTGCTATGCTTGCGTGTGGTGCATTGTGTATGTGTGTGTGGAGAGAGAGAGACGTAGACAGACAAACATATAGACAGAAGTAAGAGAAAGAGACATGACAAATCAGTCATTTCAAAACAAAAAAATTATCATAAGACAAAAACACAGAACATCCCGAGTTCAACCGCTTTATTAAAATGACTGGAGTAAGGTAAATGTATGGCAAGTGATCTCTAAAAAAACAAATTGGTCAGTGTCAGTCATACCATCATCAGTTTACAGTTCTCTCCATCATTGGCAATGGAGTATTCTGGGTTATCAGAGAACAGCACAAAAAAGAAAGAAAGCAAGAATAAAGGAACAAAAAACAAACAAACAAAAACTAAAACTATAAGCAAGCATAAAACAAAAGCAAGGAAACAAAGAGATTGAGTAGATGTGCTGCATATGATGCTTTTGTGCGTCAAGGTAAAAAGAGAGGGGTGTGTGTGTGTGTGGTGTGTGTGTGTGTGTGTGGTGAGTGTGTGTGTGTGTGTGTGAGTGTGTGTGAGTGTGTGTGAGTATGTGTATGTGTATGCCATGATGTATGTGTGTTTGTGTGAGTTTGTATATGTGTTCTGTGTGTTCTCTGTGTGTGTGTGTGTGTGTGTGTGTGTGTGTGTGTGTGTGTGTGTGTGTGTGTGTGTGTGTGTGTGTGATAAGAGAGAGAGAGGAAGGGTGGGGTTGTGTGAGAGAGAAAAATGTGTATACATTAGAGAGACAGAGACAAGTTATATTTAAAAGAGAGATGTGAAAGAGAAAGAGGTGGAAAAGAGAGCGGCTTAAACATGAATATAGCAGACCAATACCTTCACCAAACAAATGTAGTATAATGATAGTAATAAAAATACATGTTTACCAGCACACATCACTGGTAATGCATAATGTTATCCAAAAATAGTTAATAGCTTTTTCAAATTTCTGGGCTTTTAAAAAAAATATATTCATCATGGTAAAAGGGATTAGTATTGACAAAATTTAGCCCCCAAAAAGCTGCGTGTAAACTTTATTTATCACCTGTAAAATGTATAATAATGAGCAATGGTAGCCCACAAAACAATTTGTAAAACTGTGGAGCGGATTTCAAAATACGCTGTACATAAAAGCAGGTAGTATTCACAAATTTCCAGCAGTTTTAAAAAATGACAAGTAAATGACCTAATTCACTGAGTAAAATGAATTGGAACAAGTATTTGTAGCATCCAGTATTGAATTATGTATGGCGGATTTTTAAAAATGGCAATACATTTCTCTGATAAAAAAAAAAAAAAGAATGTCTTAAATACAAAGTAGCAAGTAACATGCAAAAAGTTTTGACTACTTGTAAATCAGATAATGATGGGTATGAAAAGGTTGTATGCACAAAAAATCTTGCTTTTGGTAAACCTCAGAGCTCTAGCTCAAAAACGGGGGGAAAAATCAAATGTATCACCAGAAAATAAAGCAGTAATAAAGAATAACAGCACATGACATAAATTTTTCGCGAGTTTTGAAATAACCAACATATATCACCGGTAATATCAAAATAGTAACTAGAAACTGAACAAACATTAGTAGAGAAAAAAACAGATGCTGGTAACCAGGTACAATTTCTTCATTTCATAAGCGATTTATCACAGGTTTTTAAAAGAAAATCCTAAAAGCTTAAATCTTTCTATGAGAGCAATTCAGAAAGTTTTGAGGAAAGATCATGCCTTTTGCCTGATCTGACTTGAGTTGGACTCCCGAATTAGCACTTCTCAGATGTTGTGGTGGTAATTTAAGATTCACCCTCTGGGGTACCTTGCAGTGAGACACTTCTCCTAATGTAGCAGTGTGTACCACATTCACAAGAATAAATTCATATTCTTGTGATCTGCCATACCTTCTCTCCAAAAAAAAATCCACCACCAAAACTATAATAGAAAAGGAAGAAAATATGTAATGTAGCAGGAAATGTTTGTAGAAAATATCATTCTGATACATCAGAAAGAACCATCACATAATACAGGTTGAAAAGAAAACAACCAACAGAATAAATAGCTACAAGAAATAATAGCATTTAACATTCCCACATTATGAACTGTTTTTTAAATAGTTAACTCAGATCACCAGTAAGACTTAAAAACACAAAAGAAGAAAAGAGTAGCATATAACTTGGGGTTTGGGGCGTTTCTCCTAAAATCAACAACAATGTATCGCCAAGAAATATAAAACCCTGTGATTGACATGATGTGTGGCCTAGCATTAGCACACCTGCCTAAAATGTCCAAGGTTGTGTGTTCAATTCTCTTCTGAACCCAGATTTCTTCCCCATCCTCTAGACCTTGAATGGTGTCTGGGTGCTAGTATTTTGATGAGCTGAGATTTTGTGCGGTATATATTTAGCACATATAAAAGAGCCCACAACAACAAAGAAGTTGTCCCTGGCAAAATTCCATCCCCCAAAAAACCACTCTGGTAAGGAAACAAAGATGTTCTACAAAGGGACAATTATTGTTGACAGAAACTTATTCAAAAAGCTTCATGTTAGGAGAACATAATTTGATGTTAACTACTAAACTACAGAAAGATCTTCATAGCATTCACCATCACTGACAGGTAACAGCAAAACAACACTATTATCATTGGTAAAATGCAATGGTATATGAATATTATTTGCAGTAACAGTCCAAAAATTCTGTTTTTACAATAATCGCATATAATCGAGACTTTTTTTCAATAGCATTTTCCTTATCAGCAAGTAACAGTAAAAAAAAAAAAACAACAACAAAACCAACAATAGTAACAACAAACTGATCAGTTTTTAAATAAAATAATAAAAAAAAAATGATAACAAGTGAAATTTGTTGCCAAATCTCATACTGTGATAACTTTTAATTATGCAAAATTTCATACCTTGATAAATGGGTATTTTGTACTTTGGGGCAATTTTGTACAGTGCTCTGGTAACTTTTCATCTCAAATCTCATATTCTATGCTGATAACTCCCATCAGCTTAAATCTTCTACTGTGCTGTTATGATTTTTATCATCACGCAAATTTCATAAATGCTTTCATAGATTTACAGTGGGATGCCAGGGGCCTGTCAAGTATAAACAGCATCCCCACATTGTGGAAACTGAGTGCTAGAAATACCTTTTTTTCTATATCTCATTGTTTCTGCCTTGTTTCCTTTTCTTCTTGTCACCTCCTTCTTGTCTATTTTCTGCCTTCTTGGTCCATTCTCCTACTTTTTTTTTTCTAGAAAGACTTGCAATATATCAATGTTCTCTTACCCTGAAGTCAGATATGCTGGGCCTTACTTGTCAGGCGCATATTGGCAGCATGACACATTTTCGCTCATACATACCAAACAACAATAGTTGCTGTCTGAGCTTTCCAAGAAGAAAAAGAAGAAGAAATTTGCATGAATATTTTGATTCTTTTTATCATAATTATTTTTTCTAATCCTATGTGACAAGTTGAGTTCTGAAACTTGTTGATGAATACAGAAATTATTATGTTTCATAATGATTGGACTTTTTTAACATTGCTTCATAAAGTGGTAAACTAGACTTTTGAAACTCGTTGATTAAACAATTACGGAGACTTTTGAAAATTTCTGATCCAACAAATAAGATTTTGTGTGTGTTGTGTGTGTGGTTACCACTACTGTCTTTGACACCAGCATCAAGCTGTGCGACAGACAGTCCATCCAAAAATCTGCTGTGGGTTTCCTGGTGGATGGTCGAGGGTTCGAATCCCTTAATTAAGAAACAGCAGGTTAGGAACAAGTGCAGTGGGAGGATGGGCAGTGGCCAGCGACACAGTTGTTTTGACACCATTCCACCATGCCCTCCACGCTATCATAAGGGGGCACTGGTCTACACTCCCCACTGCTCCTGTTACCGCCATCAGTGCTTGTAGTGGTCGGTGCGTTCATGGTGGTGGTGGTGGTGGTGGTGGGGACACGCGTCGTTGGTACATTTGGGTCACGTGGTGTGGTAGAGGGGGTGGTTGAGTGGCGGGGGAGGGAGGAGGGGGGATCCTGCTGGAAGAAGTGATGGCCACATCAGCGCAGTTGACGAAGTTCTCTTGTGGCCCGCATCCAATGCAGCACGTGCCGTTATCAAAGCAGCCGTAGCTGTTACCTGGAGGGGGAAAAGACAGAACACCAAACCATGTCAGGTTTTGAGAGGGGGGAGCCTACTGGCCTAGCGGTTAGAGTGTCGTACTTGTGATTTTGATGGTAAGTGAGGGCGTAGGTTCAAGTCTATGTAGAGGTGTCTGCTCCAGGATCTTGTTTTGTTTTATCTTTTTTTTCTGGAGTTACCAGTGTATGTCTTCCCTCCTGTGAAAGTCCTTTGGCTGAGACTGTAGGCCCAAGGCTCAGAGTGTGAATGGTACACATCACCTTGAGTGTAGGCCAGTTATGGCTCCTGGGATGGTGATAAGAACATACCCAGCATGCACCCTGCTGCCTGGAGAGGGATGAGCTCCGCCGTTCAGTTCAGCCTGCCCATGACACGCTGCCTGGCACAGTGCATTGCCCCAAGACTGCTCAAGGAGTTAGAGAAGTAGTCAGAAGTCAACCAGCGACTGAACAATGTTGAACAGACATGAGGAGGTGTCCCACATTTGCATACTTTAGCAAAAACAAATACGGTCCCAAAGATGCATAAAGTTGTGAAAATTCAAGATTTAGGTCAAGTTTCTTGTGAATTAACATCAGTACCAAGTTCACTCCCTTTGATGTCCTTCAATTAGGACTATAAACCAAGGTCCCAGTTGCAAATACACGCATAACATCAGTCTTTGCCCACAGGTCAAACAATCCCGCGCAAAACCATAATATTGGCGGGAGAAGGATATGCCACAGGGTCCAGCTGGGCACTGATGAGACGTAGATATGAACTACAAGTACATAACAAACCACTGTACTCTCCTTTAAAAAGAAAACGGAATAGTCTAGTGGTTAGAGCGTTGCACATTGCGCTCTGTGATAATGCTGACCTCCGGGTTTGAATCCCGTGCAAGAGGGTACAATTTCTTTTCCCCTGGAGTTACCTATCAGTACCGACTCCCCCCCCCCCCCACCCCAAAAAAAAGAATCTTCGGATAAGACTACAAACCAGGCCCTGTGTGTAAACGCATCACAACAGCTTGCAGCACATGTTGAAGCTGTTCCTTTTTCGGAAGAGAGGCATTGTGTGCTGGTGGGAACGGATGACAAAATGTACGAAACTGCATACACAAGGGAACTTGATGTTTAAGTAAAAGCACATGAATGCTTGTTCCATTATCCTCGAAATGAAAAAATATTAAAAAAAGGGGAGAAAAGGCTCTCTGAAGTCAGAGTGTGCTTGCCTATAATAGGCCAGGTACATGAAAACAGTCCTATACGCAAACCTCTCATCCAGTATGTGGGATTGTGAGTCAGAGTACATACAGATTGTAGAAGACCCCGTGAAATGTGCAGCAACAACAAGAAGAGACCAAGTCAAAATCCTAAGTCAGAGTATCCCTGCCTATATGGCCATGTACATGAAAACATTCCTACAAACACAACCTCTCATCCAGTTTGAGATTATGGGTGGCCCTGGGAAATGTGCAGCAACAAGAAGAGGCCAAGTCAAAATCTAAAAGTCAGAGTGTACCTGCCTATATGGCCATGTACATGAAATGATGGATATGAAAGAAATAAGGTTGTAAGCAGTTACATCAACATCCTACATCTTGTCCTATAAGCACAACCTCTCATCCAGTGTCTGATTATGGGTGGCCCTGGGAAATGTGCAAAGAAGAAGAAGAAGAGGCCGAGTCAAGTAACCCTACGAGACAGTACAGGGTTTTGGAGACCTCAGTGCACGTGCTTACCGGTGTTGTAGGTCCACTGGAGCACGCACTGTGTGCAGGTGACGTCTGTAGGCAGCCGCAGGCTGATGGAGTAGTTGCCTATGTAGGCCAATGTTGTATCTGTCCTCCAGCCACCGTTACTCGTCACTACCTGAAAGCATTTATTTAGCCTATGTGTTTAATTATAAAATCTTTTTTTTTTTTTTCAAGCATGACACACCAGTGCCACAGCCAGTATCCGAAGAGTCTCAGCCATGCAACGATATCATCTGAAAGTTTTGGGGAGGTTTTCAGTTTGGGAATAGTGTGTGTGTGGGTGTTTTGTGTGTGTGTGTGTGTATGTGTGTGTGTGTGGTGTGTGTGTGTTCGTGTGTGCTTGGTAACGAGTACGTGCTGAGAATTTACCCTGTGTAAGAATTATGATGTGTTATGTGTTTAAATATGTGAGTAACCGTAAAAATTATTATTCAACAACAATTGAAACAAAAGTTAAAAAAGTTTTTCCTTGTAAATGCAAGTAAAATGATGCGGCTGCTAAACAGCAAAAGTTATTACTCTATGACTGTCTAACTGGTTATCCATATCCCATGACTAGTTAGACACCACTGTGCCTTTCCTGTTATACCAAATTGTCGCCAAGAACAGTTTTTTAAACCCTTCACTGATGAAAATTAGTTTTTCATTAGGACTAGGGGAAGACGAATTCATTGTATCGTTTACCAAATAAAATTGGCTCTATCAAATAACTTCTGCATGTTGTTACAAAATCTTAAGGGCTTCTATTCAAATAACTTCTGCATGTTTTACAAATATCTCTCTCTCTCTCTCTCTCTCTCTCTCTCCTCTCTCTCTCTCTCTCTCTCTCTCTCTCTCTCTCTCTCTCTCTCTCTCTCTCTCTCTCTCCTTTGCAAAAAGTTAAAGGTGTCCCATAAACTATAAGGTCGTAGGGGGGTGAGGTGTCAGAGACCTCGCTTATCCAAGGCCCAGCATTTTGAGGACAGCGCCCATCTCCTCTCCTGCTGCTTTACCTTCCTTGTCCCTAAAGAGGCAGGTACCCACTTACAGCTGAGTGAAGTGGGGGTCTGTATGGAAGCCACAAACGATCCCAAATTAAAATGAAGATTAGTAGATTAAAACCACCACACACACACACACACACACACACACACACACACACACACACAACACACACACACACACACACACACACACACACAACACACACACACACACACACACACCCACAGCTACAACAAAGTTTTTACTCTTGAGACTATGTACGCTCTGTATCTCTTTTTCTCGTTCCTCGGCTAAAGCTCCGAAGTTTCACCAATAAATTTATTTTTGCTACACCACCAGTTTTTACGGTAGCCGCATTTTGGCTTCGGGAGATGAGATGTGTACGTAGGCTACAGTGTGTAACAATTATAACATACAAAGTCTGACCTGGAGCACGTGCTGGTCCAAGCATGCCTTGGTGACTGGCGTGAGGATGTCGTTGTGAGGGCAGAGCTTGAAGACGAAGTAGCCTTTGTGGTTGGCTGTGATCCGTACCACTACCGGGATTGTCTGGCCCTGTGTGTAGGTCTCCACGATGACGCCCTGGCCGTACTGTCCCGTGGCCTCGTTGGCGCGGGGTTGGGGTTCGTCGAAAGGGTCTCCACACACTCCGCATGACCCGTTGTTCCGCTGAAACTGTCTCTGTTCAGGATATAGACAAGAGGTAGGAATCGGTGACTAGATGTGTAAAAACTTGCTTGTTCTGCTTCCATTGTCTCTGTTCATCAATAGACAAAGGAAAGAATAAATGACCAGATTTATAAATCGAAAGAATAAACTTAAAAATATAACACCTACCTAAAAAAAAATGGAAATGAAAAATGAAATAGTGCATAAACTGATATATATATATATATAAAATATATATATATATATAATATATATATATATATATATTATAAATCATTATGTAGATAAAATAAGTAATAATGAATAGATAGATAAATGTAAAATAACTAAATAAAAAAGATAAATAATAGGTAAATGAATGAATGGAATAAATAGAGAAGCAAAAGATAAAAAGCATACCCCCCCCCAAAAAAAACACGCACACACCCACACACACACACACGCACCACACACGCACCACGCACGCACGCACCACACACACACACACACCAACACACACACACACACACACACACACATCCCCACTGTATCTGAGAATGAAACTAGAAAAAAAAAGAGAAAGTTTCATTTTGCAAAAGATAGGCCTGCTTCTAGCATACAATTCCTTCCCACCACAATGCCGATTTGGACTTTACTTGACTTCTACTTGAACTCCTTGAGAAGTGGTTGGGGTATTACTGTGAATTTTTCAGGCAGTGTGTCATGAATAAGTTGAACCTGGTGGAACCAGTTCCTATCCAGTTCACACAAAAAATCATGATCATGGCTTCAATTCTGTAGAACAGAATTTTGAAGTCTGGTGAACGGAGGGCGGGGATTTTTACGATCTCCCAGGTCAACTCCAAGTACAGACCTACCAGTGTCTCAGTTTCCTTCGTGCATATACACATACAGAAGATCAAATGTTCACGTTAAAGATCCCGTAATTTATATCAATGTTCGATAGGTCATGGAAACACAGATATACCCAGCATACATCCGCGAAGTCGGAATGCGACTACCATCATGGTAGGCAAAAACAGACACATACGCAAAATATCACTAATGGTAAACTTCGGAGCTGTAGCCGAGGAACACCCCCCCCCCCCCCCCCCTCTCTCCAAAAAGACCCCAAAACCTAAAAAACAACAACCAAAAAACGACCCCCCCCCCCCCCCCCCCCGAAAACTAAAGAATAGAAAAAACTCGTTTAAATCATATCAGCGTTAGTTAGGTTACAGAAACATAAACATACCCAGCAGACATCCCCGAAGTCGGAATGCAGCTACCTTCATTGTGGGTAAAACCGGTCACATAATTTTATGCAAAATATCACCATCGGTGAACATCATACCTCTAGCCGAGAAACAAAGGAAAAACCACAACAAACAAACAAACAAAAACACCCCCCTTTTATTAAATATCAAACACTCGTTTCAGTCAGCCAGTCCCTTGACCATGATGGTCATCCGAGGTGACACGTTGGGCACAGCTTTCTGCAGACCAGTCTGTCATCAGCCTGTACTTTAGCAGCAACACAGCCATGTCAAGACCAGTCCAGTATTTGATGTAGTTTTTGATTTTTAAGACTTAAAATAGTTTAGTTTTAGACTGACGTGACTCTCTCTCTCTCTCTCTCCTCTCTCTCTCTCTCTCCTCTCTCTCTCTCTCTCTCTCTCTCTCTCTCTCTCTCTGTTTTCCCTTACTGGGTAGGGTGCCAGTGCCTGGTCTTCTCTTGTGCTTGTCACTTTGCAGGAGGTGTGCCCACTGGCCTCAACCAACCCACTCCGACTCAGAACAGCTCATCATCCTTTTATAGTACAGGTTACATGCTGGATATGTTCGTGTTTCCGTAACCCACCGAAGGCAGACATGAACTACGGGATATTTAACGTGCACATTAAAAAATGTTGATATTCTGCATATGTATATTCACAAAGGGAATAATGAACTTGCAAGTCTGCACTTGAAGTTGGCACAGGAAATTGTAAAAACCTCGCCAATAAATCACCATACTCCGCCCAGATTTGAACCCTTGTCTTTTTGGATTCAGGGGATTGATGTCCAATAGTCTGAATCCCTGGGCTCTTGCATATGTTGTTTTGTAGTCTGGAACATCTATATTATAATTGTTGGTCCTTTTTTTTCTAATCGGGAACACTGGTCACACAAGTATTAATAGGAGATTTAGAATTCTTTTGCATCTAAAAATTACTAAATCTAAGCTAAGCTTGTAGGCCCAAGTTTCGGCCTCGTTTTTGTTTTCTTCGCAAGCAACCAATCAGAATTCCTCAGTTTGTCGTCTGCGTTTCTGAGGTGTGTGTGGTTGGATTATCACTGTTCCTCATTTACGAGAATCAAATTATGGATACTTTCTGATCTTCATATCCTAAACTATGACGGTAAGAGCTTCTTACTTTGATACCAGCTGTCTCTAATCAGTTGACGAAACATTACAACTAATACACTTCGTGTAACTTTTGGTAAATTTTACAAATCTAAAACTCACAAAAAGGGCGGGATAAATATGATGAATGAATGAATGAATGGATAAATAATCTTCGAATGAATGAATAAACTTTATTTTTCAAGGGTTACAGAGTAAGCACTACATACTTTTTTTCATCTGGCCCTTGCCCTGATCAGGGAATAAAGCTAAGAAACCCCCTCCCTACCCCTACATACCAGCATCACCACCAACAGCAGTTCAACCAATATTTTAAAAGAAGAAAACGGGATACATTCAACAAAACGCGTCATCCTAACTGGAAACACTGATAACTATTTAAACAAACGTGCGTGCGTGTGTGTGTGTGTGTGTGTGTGTGTGTGTGTGTGTGTGTGTGTGTGTGTGTGTGTGTGTAAGGGGGAAAACAAGCAAAGTAGGCATAAAAGGGGAAGAAACCAGATTAAAAAAACAAACAAACATAAAAACTCTTTAACACAAAAAGCTACATGAAAACACATCTCTGTATTCAAATGGTAAGCATACAATTTGAATCCAACATAACAACCAAAACACTCCTATCCATAATGTCTAGGATAGAATATGTGAAGTTGGAAGGGAAAGGAAAGGAAAGAGAGAGAGAGAGAGAGAGAGAGAGAGAGAAGAGAGAGAGAGAGAGAGAGAGAGAGAGAATCTTCAAATTACATTGTCATCAAAACAAACCAGTCAACAAAATATTTCAAAAGACTCACACTTCTATAAAAAATAAAAAAAAATCATCAATGAAACCTATAAGCTCACAATGTGGCCAAACCTAACATTAAGGAAAAGAAAACCCCGAAAAGCAAACAACAAATAAAAAGAGCAAGATTATATAAAAGAAATATCAAATAGGAGCGAAACAACATTCAAAGTTATAAATCAAACTCAATGCTTTAAAAGATAATATATATATATACTTATGAAGATGAGAAAATATCAAATATTCAGGACCATAAAACATAAGGCATTACAAATCTATAAGCCAAAACATCCATTAAAAACAATGGAGACAACTGACAGGGCCCAGATAGCCTAGATTCAACAAGAAATCATTGCATTCCGTCCTAGGACAGTTATATAGCCAATCTGTAATCTTGAATATAAGCAGGTTTGCTGGCAAATAACTTTGAATACTGGAAAAGTTAAAAGGCAATTTTTATTTTGAAACAACTAAAATGTTTGCTCTTATAGTGGCACAGTTTTGGTTCAAACCAACCTAGAACCTACTGCATTTTCACGAGTTTCACAGCAATTTCCCCCTAGGGCCTATAGCTCGTTCGTGCAAAAATGGTCTCCCTTCTGTGAGTGGCTGCGATTCCTGTCAAGTATGTCGTATTGTGTAACAACTTATAGTCAGCATATTTCTCTGCAATCAATTCGGGCTGCTCTTCTGGATAAGAGAGTATCGCCACGAGCGTAGTGCCATCTTTAAGTTTTTGGATGTTTCCATATGGAATGAACATAGTTGCGTGCACATCCTTTCTTTTGTTTTAACCTAGCGACTATGCTGTTGCCCACTGTAGCCTAGACTTTTCCGTCTCTGATCCTTTTATGGTAGAGTTTATAAACCAAGATCTGTTTTCTTGGCCAGTGGTTTCAGAAAAAACGCCCCCTCCCCCTCCCCTGGTCATAACGATCATCAGGCCTATCATTAACAATAGTGATTGTGGAAAATCTGAAGCAGTAGGCTAACATGTGCAGAAGGTTGTTTTTATCGGGTGACCTTTAAGGAATAGAGGGTGTGGTGTAGTTATCTTAGGGCAGCTGGAGAGGGTTCCAGTGTCTGTAGTCAGGGTATTTTTTCCCTAGTGTCTTCTCTTGTACTGACCCCTTCCCATTGCAAAATTTTCGGATCAGACTATGAATCGAGGTCCAGTGTGCGAAGGCATGCAGAATATCCTTCGACTATGTTAAAACTAGACCCACTGTGGCCGATGATAGGGATGACATAATAATAAGTGGAATTTATATAGCGCTATACCTTGTAAAAAGAAACCGAAGGGCTTGACATGCATCCTATCTTTCAGAGAGGGATGGGCAACGCCAGATATAGCTTCCTCATGGTGTCTAAAAATGCCAGTGCAGTGTGAAGTCAGTGTATGACTGCTGAAGGAGTCAATAAAGAAATCAGGTCCTGACTCAACATGTAGGCTGCCCAGGCTCCTGTTACAACGAAAAGTTGGCTTACCAGGACAGCTGCACCTAAACTTGTGTCCTGAGGACATGTATGTCTTTCTCAGAAAACATTGAAGTAGGTCACGACTTTTTAAAATGTTATTTTTCAAAAACTTTGTCTTGAACAATCTTCATGAATAACACAAAACTTTAAGCAACCACACAACACCTCTAAGCCTGATAAATCTCACTTGATTTATTGCATGAAAAATCGTCCTGTACATTTGTCTTCCCTTTATATTTTGGATAAAGGATGCACTGTCGTCATAGTTTCTATACTGTGGATAGGATTAGTGTCCACAATGGTGCGTCATTACATAAACGGATGTTTGTTCATTTATTTCATGTTTAGCTCTGCCAACCTCCAAATAGGCTCTCCTCTGTTTATTGCTTATGATATTCGATGAAATTCGCATACAGTACGTCATATTAAGCCCTGGGTCTAAACGGTTTCTGCTATAAAAAAAACAAAACAAAACCAAAAGGGATATGTACACGCAAATATAGTCTGAAAGCTTTACAGGCACCCCTTTTCTGTCCTTTAAAACGTGACGATGGGAATATTGAGACCTCCTTACTCCCTGGGTTGTTTTGATTTATTATGACAATATGCATTGATTACGTGGTACGAACAAGGGTTTGGATCTTGAAAAAAAAAAAAAAAAAAAGAGTGCTCGAAAGTTAACCAAGCCTTTCTGACTCCTTTTCTTTACGTTTGATTTTTTTTTTTTGAGGGGGGGGGGGAGGGTGTTTTGTTTTGTTTTTGTTGTTTTTTTTCCATAATATTTTTGAGATTCTATTTTATCCTCTATCGTTTTTCTTTGGGGATGGGGGGTGTCTGTTGTTAGTGCAAAAAATATATAGTTTTTTGTCATTGCACAACCTCGGTATAACCGCAATATGACACACCTTATTTTGCATTTTTCTATTCATTTTCGTATGAATAGGGTTTATATTTATTCTTTTAAGCCAGACAAGCGCAAAGAGGTTGTGAATATAACTGTGATCTTCACACACAACACACACACACACACACACAACACACAACACACACACACACACACACACACACACACACACACAACACACAAAACACACACAACATTCCCATTATCCTCGATATAAAAGAATAAATAAAACACACACACACACACGGCGCGCGCTCTCGCACGCACACGAAGGTCATCCTTTCCCCCCATTTCCCCTTTCAACGCATCAGTTTGCGAGTTTTTTTTTTCAACGTCTTTTAGCACAACGTCACAGACGTCCTCTCTCACCTCTCTCCTCTCTCTCCTCTCTCTCTCTCTCTCTCTCTCTCTCCTCTCTCTCTCCTCTCTTTTCCTCTCTCTCTCTTCTCTCTCCTCTCTCTCTCTCCTCTCTCTTCTAATTATCAATTCTCTAATCAATTTTTGTTATTCATTTATTTATTTATTAGTTAGTTACTAAATTTATGTTTAGTCTAAAATGTTGCAAACATTCTAATCAGATGTATGCTAATACCACAAGTGAATGTTATAATCGTTGTGCTTGGAAGAGTTTTCAGGTGCATTCTTGGAAAGGATTAAGAACGAAATTAATGTGTGGGGGGAGGGGGGGGGGGGGGATAGCGAGTGTGTGAAATTGTAATGGGTCCGGTGGCCTTCTACAATAAAATCGTTCAGTTCAGAGTTCAGAGAGTTCTCTCTCTCTCTCTCCATCCATTCCCTCCATTCCTCTCTCTGTTCTGCCTTTCTCAAAGTTTTATTGAGTTATAGGCCTGTCCATCCGCTGATGCTGTCCTGAGTGGTTATTTAAAAATAATTTCATTATTGATTTTGTTATTGTCATTGATTTGTGTGTTAACTTATTGATTCAATTACGTTTGTTTGGCTTGTTTGTTGTTGTTTCGTTGTTATTGTTTGGTTTTTTTCTGAGCGCCTGGTGTAAAGGAGCCTCTGGTTTATCAAAGTACCCTCAATAAAACATTCTAGTAGTTCGAGTTGAGTTTTCCCTCCCTCTCCCTCCCCCTCTCTGACTGACTGTCTGTCTCTGAACTCTATAACAAAAGAGGGCTCCGTGTGTGTGTGTGTGTGTGTGTGTGTGTGTGTGTGTGTGTGTGTGTGTGTGTGTGTGTGTGTGTGTGCGGTGTGTGTGCGTGCGTGCGTGCGTGCGTGCGTGCGTGTGTGCTGATTGTCGTCACACTGACTCATCATAGGTGTCTCTTGTTCCTACGTTTGTGACTTGCCTGCTGTTGCACAAGTTTTGGTGTCTTCCTCAGTGTAATTTAACCAACACTGAACAACATTTGTACGCTTTTTCCCTTTGCTTTTTTTTTTTTTTTTTTTTTTTTTTTTTGGGGGGGGGGGTTGGGGGGGGGGGGGGGGGATGTGTTGTTGTGGCGGTGGTGGTGGTGGGTGTTCTTGTTGAGTACAGGGTTGGTTTTTTTGTGGGTGCTTTTAGGTGGTGTTATATTTAATGTTTGTCACGTTTTTGTTATTTGAGACTCGGACAGAAAGACAGACTTACATAGAGGATAGACACTTAAATGCACACGCATGCGCGTGTGCACACAAAAAGAGAATAGATAGATAGAGACAGACAGACAGACAGACAGACAGACAGACAGAAGCAGGCAGGCAGGCAGGCAGGCAGGCAGGCTTTTGTAGTTTTTAAATTATTATTATTAGAAGTCTCGTAAAGGAAGAAGTAACAGTATAATTTTCTGCCCCCCGTCCTTGCCTGCGAGCGCATGTGTGTATTTTTTTTTCCAGGATAAAGGAATAAGCACTCATGTGCCTTTTTTTTCATAATCAGCTTAATAAGAATTTGAAAGAGTGTGTGTGTGTGTGTGTGTGTGTGTGTGTGTGTGTGTGTGTGTGTGGTGCGCGCGCGCGCGCGCGCGCGCGCGTGCTCTGAAAAGACAAGTTGTACAGTTTTCAGATTAAGGCCATCGCCCCTTTCTGAATGGGGTTTTGATGTAAAAGAGAAACTAAAAAGGGTATCACACATACATACGTGATAAATTTACAGATGACAATACTACAAAATATATCATAGATAAACAACATGTAGGACAGTAATGATATTGAACGACTGATGAATTCACAGCACGTAATCTTTTAATAACGTTTATTTTCATTTCAATTTTTTTTAAATGTATTGAATCTTTGATAAGTCATTTTCAAAATGATTGAGAAGTTGGTACCTGCACTTGTTTTTGCTCCACTACTTTTTCCTCAATAAATCTTTTAACGTCTTATAAATGCTAATGGCCAAATTTAATAGATTTGTTATATTTTGCTGGCCTGCACAAATTCAATCAATCAAGAGAGAGAGAGGAGAGAGAGGAGAGAGAGAGAGAGTCCTGTTTACATGATTTACAGAATAACGCTTCTACCCATTGCACAGGGAAGCGGTGAGATAGGGTGGGAACAGTGCATCAATTCAGTTTGACGATGTCACGCTTAATTATAGCAAGTCTGTGAAAGGTTTCCATGTCACAGCTGTGTTCAGTCAGGTATGCCCGTGGCCACGGGCTTGTGCTCTGTCCTCAAATATAGACACCTAAAGAAAAAAACCACTTAACTTGCGGTGTACCCGTTGGTATCCTTTATGCACAGAGAGAAAGAGAGGAGAGAGAAAGAGAGAGAGAGAGAGAGAGAGAGAGAGAGAGAGAGAGAGAGAGAGAGAGAGAGAGAGAGAGAGAGAGAGTATTCATTAGGCCATGACCTGTCATGGAGGGAAATAAAGAACAAACATATACCATGAAAACTAGTAAGAAAAAAAAAACAGGGGGGAGGGGGGGGGGGGGGGGGGGGGGGGAAGGGATGAGGTGTGCATGGATGTGGGATCAAAGTTTGGGTTTGCTGTGAAAACAAAACAAAACAGCAGATTTATGTGCGTGAAATTCGGGCTGCCCTCCCCGGGGAGAACGCGTCGCCACAAGTGCAGCGCCTATCCATTATTTTATTTCTTTTTCCTGTCTGCAGCTGTATTTGTTTCCCTATCAGAGTGGGTTTTTTTTTCTACAGAATTTTGCCAGGGACAATCCCCTTGTTGCCGTGGGTTCTTTTACGTGCGCTAAATCATGATTGTAACACACCGGACCTCGGTTTATCGTCTCATCTGAGAGACTAACAACATCCCCAAAGTCGGAATGCGGCTACTTTAATGGTGAGTAAACGGTCGCATGAGCAAAATTTCACCATTGGAGAACCTCAGAGCTCTAGCAGAGGAAGAAGGGGAAAATATGAGGACAATGCCTAAGTATTGTTTAACAGGATACTGGAGTGGTGCCCGAATACCAACTCTCTTCTCTTCTTCTCACTTAATACATCCTGGGGAGCCTTTAGGGGCACTGCCCTGATTTTTTTCCAGACTTCATGTGTTTTTTTAGTTTTTTTTTTAATTTTCCAAATTATTTGCAACTAGGAATTTTTGGTTGAATGTCAATGACATTTGAGTATGGGAACCACACACAGGTTTATTGTTCACTGGTAGTTAAATTCAGTGACATCTAAGAGTAAAATTTCTACAGATCAGAGGCCAATCTATGAAGATAAATGGTAAGGGGGCCTGCATTAAAAAAAAAAAAAAAAGTTGGATACAGATCAGTGACCAATCTGTAAAGACGAACGGGACAGGGGTCCACATTAAACAGTTAAAAAAAAAAAAACAAAACCCACACAAAACCCCAAACCAAAACACCCACCAAACCCGAAAGTTCGACACAGATCAGTGATTGATTTGTAAAAATAAGCAGGAAGTAGGTCCACAGTATGCTTGCATGTGTGTGGCTAAAAGGGTATAAGGATATGGAAGAGTGAAGTCATGACGTCATCGTCGTCTTTTTGTGTTTGTGTTGTCTCCGCTATTTCCTTCACGTAGGTATGAGGGCAGACATACTGACGTCAAACAGGTCTACTTTGCCAGCCACATCGGAACTAATTATTACACATAAATTCAACGCCGCATTCTGAAATAACTATAAGGATGGAGACAGATACCGAGGAAATGAAGGAAATGACTTGATGTCGCAGGCCTGTGTGTGTGTTGTGTGTGTGTGTGTGTGTGTGTGTGTGTGTGTGTGTGTGTGTGTGTGGTGTGTTGTGTGACACACGTGCGCGGGCTGGGAGTTTCCGTACGCTTACACTTCCTGACATTTTGGGATGTTCAATTTTTGTATCATTTCATAACGAAGGTCCTGTGCCACACTGGGCGACGTTTTGTTCATTTATAATAATTTGGGGATTCATTTTTTCATCATAGATAGAATATGATTGAACAGACCTGACTAGTCTTCCTATGGCTTCTTCCTGAACTCGTTCGAAATGTTTTAGGCAGTTAGGGGGACAGGATAACCTAGTGATCAGAACATTGCGTTCGCAATTTGACGACCCGTGTGGGTTTGATTCCCGTTCGAGGTGATTTTTTTCCCTGGAGTTAACATCAGAGCTGATTCAACTCTCCCTAAAAGTCCTTCGGATGAGACTATAAACCGAGGCCACGAGTGCGAACTCACACAGAACATTTACGCACACGTTAAAACCTTTTCCATTTTTCATAAAAGGAGGCCATTGTGTGCCGGTGGGAACAGATAAGATTGACAAAACTGCATACACACGGGGACTGGATGTAAAAAAGCACGAGTGCTTATTCCATCATCGTCGATATAAAATTAAAAGAATACATCTCTCTCTCTCTCTCTCTCTCTCTCTCTCTCTCTCTCTCTCTCTCTCTCTCTCTCTCTCTCTCTCTCCTCTCTCTCCCTCTCCCCTCTCCTCCTCTCTCTCTCCTCTCCCCCTCACTCTCTCTCTCCCCCCCCTCTTCCCCCCCCCCCCCCTCTCTCTCTCTTCTCTCTCCTCTCTCTCTGGAGGACTAGACAAATTCTGGTGCCGTCTCAGTAACTAATACTATAGAGCTCAATTTTCTCGTTGACTTTGATCTTTTTTCCTTGAATGTTGTCGACGTGCGCAATATCACTTTATCTGTCACATTAGTTCTATTGGGATTGCCCTTCTTCTGCGTTTCGTATTTGTAGAAAGTGGAATGCATGGTGACGGGTCTTCTCCTACGCTTGTAACTGTGCAGAATGTCTGCTCACTGGCCTCAGGCAACAAATTCCGACTTCAGAGCAACTCATTGGGAAAAAAGCACGTGAAAAGTGCTGGAAAATAAATATCAGATTTGTTTTTAATGGGGGAAAAAAAGTAGAATGGACCGGGAGAATACGACAGAGAGAGAGAGAGAGAGAGAGAGAGAGAGGGGGGAGGGGGGGGGGGGGGGGGGGGGAGGAGGAGGGAGTGTCAGGAAAACGCCGAAAGAGAAAATGATAGAAAAGGGGAATTTTTTAACTCGTAGCCACCAGAATGTGGGGTGACTGTTATAGTAAAGGAGCTTCAGGCATTCCAAAACTGAGGACACCGAAACAACTGCTTCGAACGTCCATTTTTGGCCGATGTTAGTTGAAAACCGAATGACAGCTTTTTCTTACGATTCGGACTGTTTGGTTACATGTAACTCAACAAAATGCAATAATTATAATGCAACACAGATACCAGGCAGTAAAATAAACTTCAACTGAATTCAAGTTTGTTTTTCTGTCAGAAGGAGAGCTGATCACCTACCCACCCCTCCATCAATTAGTATATCAATCAACCAATCACTCAAGTCAACAAGCTACTGATTCCGTCAGATCAGTCAGTCTCAAATACCGGGACAATTTCCGACATTCTAAGGGTAGCTCATTCTTTTCACAGTAAAACCATAAAATTAATGCTACTATCAGTGTATACAAAACTATTTCCGGTTATACTTGGGATGGCCTCATTATTTTTTCTGCCGGATAACATCAATGAAGAATATAGGACACGGCACTGAAGGAAATGTACAGTGACTGTGAGAAGGATTTGATGGGAGATAGGGTATGGGAAGATGTAAGGGAGTGTTGGGGGGGGGGGGGGGGGGGGGGTAAGTGGGGAGGAAACACGAAGTTGTTTGTGTTTTTTTAACCAAAGATATTATACACGTTGATAATAATGTACAAGTTTCTTCACAGAGTCTACGCACGTGGTCGTATTAGCCATTGGATAAGTTAGCCCCCCCCCCCCCCCTCTCTGTCTGTCTGTCTGTCTGTCTGTCTGTCTCTGTTTCTCTCTGTCTGTCTCTCTTTATCTCTCCTTCTCTGTTTCTCTGTCTGTCTGTCTCTATGCTCTCTCTCTCCTCCTCTCTCTCTCCTCTCTCTCTTTTCTCTCTCTCTTCTCTCTCTCTCTCTCTCTTCTCTCTTGTCTCTGTGTCTCTGTTTCTCTCTGTCTGTCTCTGTCTCTCTCCTCTGTTTATCTCTGTCTGTCTCTGTCTCTGTCTGTCTCTCTATCTTTCTCTTGACTCTGTCTCTCCCTCCCCCCTGTCTCTCTGTCATCGCTGGATGAAAAAAGAATGTGAATGCTTATTCTGTAACCCATGAAAAAATAAAGATCAAAGATCAGTCATTCATCCCCCCCCCTCTCTCTTGAATTTACTCGAAATTTATTGTCGTTTGTCACTGTTATTAATAATTATGTGTTAATGATATATCCTACTTGGGGCAAGGGCCAGATGAAAAAAAAAGTGAATACTTATTTGTTACCCTTGGAAATGAAGATAATCAATCAGATCTCTCTCCTTCCTAACTTGTTGGTTGGCTTTTAAGATTTATTTATTTATTTATTTATTTATTTTTTTGGGGGGGGGAGTGTTATATATACCATGATATACTTTCGATACCAGTTTCTTTAACAGCGAGTTTAACCAATCCCCCTGATTTGATCCGAATGAAAGCAAGAAGTGCTGACACACTTGCTAGAAGGGGGTGGGGGGGCTTGTCCTCTGAAGTCTTTCTGTCCAGATCTCCAGACAGACAGTTTCTTCCTCCCTATACTACTTTTCCAGCTATCACTAAGAACACGACAATCAAGATCATAGACAACATTGTAGTTCGGGGGGGGGGGGGGGGGGGGGGGGATAAAAGAAGAAAAAACGTGAGCAAAATATAAGCGTGACCGTGTCACGATCGGAACTGATTGGATCTGTTGACGAAGGAGATAAGATCTGTCTGTACGTTGCAATGTGATACCGGATATGATGTACGTGTTTGTGTCTACTCTCTGCATATGCTGTCCACTGGCAAGAAAGAATGATTTTCTGATGCATGTTTTAATTGCCAATTGCAGTGACCTACCTGTACACGGCAGTGGGGCCATAGTTTGATTGGATTGTATTTTGATTAACTTGAAGTTGGGTTTTTTGTTGTTGTAAATTGTGTGTGTGTGTGTGTGTGTGTGTGTGTGTGTTGTGTGTGTGTGTGTGTGTGTGTGTGTGTGTGTGTGTGTGTGTGTGTTGGAGGTATTTTTCTTATTTGAAATGGGGGGTATTTTGTTAGAAGTGTGTGTATGCGTGCACGGTGTGTGTTTGTGTTTGTGTGTGATGATAGTGTTTCTTTTTTTTTCTTTTTCTTTTTTAATTGGGGTGGGTGGGTGTTGTTTAAGTGCGTTTGGGTTTGTTCGTGCTGGCTGGGTCGGCGGGAGTGTTTAATTGTATATGTTGTTTGATCGTTTTTTGTTTACCTCCCCCTCCCCCCCCCCCTGTCTGTGTGTGTGTGTGCGTGCTTGCATGTATGTGTGTGTATGTGTGTGTGCGCGCACGCAAGGGTACATGTATGTGCGTGTATGTGTGTGTGTGTGTTACGCGCGCGCGTGTTTGTGTGTGTGTGTGTGCGCGTGCGTACGTGCGCATGCGTGCGCGGGTGTGTGTGTACATGTTTGTGTGCATACACTAGCGGGTGAGTGTATGTGCGTGGAAGCAGATGAGTTTAATATTGCTAATGTAATATCTTTGAAATTTTGCTTAAACTTCACTGTTCCTTATCTGTACTCATTTTCATCATTTTGTTGTCAGCTTATGTTCACCCCTATTGTATGGGGCTATTGGTCTTTGACAATTAAATCTCTCTCTCTCTCTCTCTCTCTCTCTCTCTCTCTCTCCTCTCTCTTCTCTCCTCTCTCTCTCTCTCTTCTCTCTCTCTCTCTTCTCTCTCTCTGGGACGGATAGCCTAGTGGTCAGAACATTGCGCTGCCAATTTGACGACCCGGGTTCGAGTCCAGTCGAGGAGATTTTTCTTCAGCAGTTAACATCTGTGCTGACTCCACTCTCCCCAAAAAGTCTTTCGGATGAGACTTTAAACCGAGGCCCCGTGTGCGAACGCACGCAGAACACCTTGCGCACACGTTAAATCCTGTTCCGCTTTTCGTAAGAGTAGGCCATCGTGTGCTGGTGGGAACAGATGACATTGACAAATCTACATACACACGGGGACTGGATGAAAAAAAGCACAAGAGTGCTGATTCCATTATCCTCGGTATAAAAGAATAAATCTTTCTCTCCTCTCTCTCTCTCTCTCTCTCTCTCTCTCTCTCTCCTCTCTCTCTCTCTCTCTCTCTCTCTCTTCTCTCTCTCTCTCTCTCTCCCCTTTGGTCTCTATGGGAGGGGGGGGGGGGAGGGTTGGTGGTGAAGGGTTTGAAAATTTTGTTGTTGTTAGTTCTTGGGCTAGAGCTCCGGGTTGGCGATATTTTTGTGTATGCGACCCCCCCCCCCCCCCCCCCCCCCCCCTACAGGTATGGGATGGTTTTCTTTCAATTTTTGAATGCACTGGCACAGTAAATCAACCCAATATAGTTTACTGCTTGACAGATTTAAATTGTTGACCTGATCAGAGTCTGGAGGAAAATCCACATGTTTCTTTTAATTTTTATGGTTATCCCTGTTTTGAAATCTACCCCACGTCTTTGATATGCCATTCTATGCACTTCATTTTTTCCCAACACAATAACACTCGAATAGTTGAAAGGCTTGTTCACAGCTTCCTGTTTCGAGTGAATGAAGGGGGGAAACACCCAGGAAGACGAAAACTGCTTGAGAAACATAATTGTAAATGGATATTTTCCCTGTCAGTTTCAGAAAACGAAAAAAAAAAAAATTAAAAGGAAGGTGGCAGGACAGTTTAGACATTTGCCTGCCTAACAAGTAAACAGCAATGTTCTATAGATTCGATTCTCCCTGTTGCCCGTTCTTCCCAGTTTGACAAAAAACTCGAACTGAGTGTCAAGTCTTTCAGAGGAGACTAGAAAACCAGTCGAATCCCAGCGCTTTCAGATGTGTGCACGTCCAAAGAACCCATGACAGTTGAAAATCAGAAAGAGCAGGGACATACTTCCCGACTGTCCGGGCCAAATTGGTATGTTTAATTCGCACCTGTATCCTGAAAGTCGGCATGCAACTAACTACCTTAATGGTGGTTATTGAGTACACATTTTTTTCGTTCCTTTTCATTTTACTTTTCAGAGCTTATTTGCAGAAGTTTGTCTCCAAACATATGTCAAGAAACGTAACTATACCATCGATATCTTTTTTCCCTACCTTTGATATATATATATATATATATATATATATATATATATATATATATATATATATATATATATATATATATAATAGTATTGAACACCACTTCCAGCTGCAGTAGATTTCACTGAGTCAAATTCAAACTGCTCTCCCCGGGAGAGCGGATCGCCACTTGAACAATACCACTTTTTATTTTATTTATTTATTTATTCATTTATTTATTTGTTTGTTTTTAGGTGTAGGGTATTTTTCCTGCCTGCAGATAGCTTCCTTTCACTTCGGGTGGTTTGTTTGTTTCGTGATGGTTTCTTTTCCCCTTCGGAATTTTGCCAGGGACAACCCTTTTGTTGTGCTTTCTTCCACATGCAATAGGAGATAAGTTCTCTCATTATTTCTGGTCCATCTACCTGGAATGACCTCCCTCTGTCCCTTCGCCAAATCCCTTTGTTTGACACTTTCAAATCCAATCTAAATCTTGACACACTTATTTTCTACATAGGATCTTACTCCATCATCACACCTCACATATGTCCCTATTTTCATTCAGTCTCCTCCATCTCCGTCACTATGCATTATCATCTGTGTGTGTGTGTGTGTGTGTGTGTGTGTGTGTGGTGTGTGTGTGTGTGTGTGTGTGTGTTTGCGTTTGCGTTTGCGTTTGCGT
>CM060327.1:36535249-36539058 GCA_030674155.1 Stramonita haemastoma | reverse complement strand
ACACCCAGGAAGACGAAAACTGCTTGAGAAACATAATTGTAAATGGATATTTTCCCTGTCAGTTTCAGAAAACGAAAAAAAAAAAAAATTAAAAGGAAGGTGGCAGGACAGTTTAGACATTTGCCTGCCTAACAAGTAAACAGCAATGTTCTATAGATTCGATTCTCCCTGTTGCCCGTTCTTCCCAGTTTGACAAAAAACTCGAACTGAGTGTCAAGTCTTTCAGAGGAGACTAGAAAACCAGTCGAATCCCAGCGCTTTCAGATGTGTGCACGTCCAAAGAAACCCATGACAGTTGAAAATCAGAAAGAGCAGGGACATACTTCCCGACTGTCCGGGCCAAATTGGTATGTTTAATTCGCACCTGTATCCTGAAAGTCGGCATGCAAACTAACTACCTTAATGGTGGTTATTGAGTACACATTTTTTTCGTTCCTTTTCATTTTACTTTTCAGAGCTTATTTGCAGAAGTTTGTCTCCAAACATATGTTAAGAAACGTAACTATACCATCGATATCTTTTTTCCCTACCTTTGATATATATATATATATATATATATATATATATATATATTATATATATATATATATATTTATATATATATATATAGTATTGAACACCACTTCCAGCTGCAGTAGATTTCACTGAGTCAAATTCAAACTGCTCTCCCCGGGAGAGCGGATCGCCACTTGAACAATACCACTTTTTATTTTATTTATTTATTTATTCATTTATTTATTTGTTTTGTTTTTAGGTGTAGGGTATTTTTCCTGCCTGCAGATAGCTTCCTTTCACTTCGGGTGGTTTGTTTGTTTCGTGATGGTTTCTTTTCCCCTTCGGAATTTTGCCAGGGACAACCCTTTTGTTGTGCTTTCTTCCACATGCAATAGGAGATAAGTTCTCTCATTATTTCTGGTCCATCTACCTGGAATGACCTCCCTCTGCCCCTTCGCCAAATCCCTTTGTTTGACACTTTCAAATCCAATCTAAATCTTGAAAACACTTATTTTCTACATAGGATCTTACTCCATCATCACACCTCACATATGTCCCTATTTTCATTCAGTCTCCTCCATCTCCGTCACTATGCATTATCATCTTGGTGTGTGTGTTTTGTGTGTGGTGTGTGTGTGTGTGTGTGTGTGTGTGTGTGTGTTTGCGTTTGCGTTTGCGTTTGCGTAAATATATAATTTAATTTTTTGTGAAAGGTTGCATGCGTGTGACTGATTTGAATGTAAGCGCTTCGATTTGTTTGCTTTACAAGATTTAGCGCTATATAAATTCCATATATCATTATTATTGTTGTTATCAGTATTAGTAGTATTATTAATCATTATTATTTGCCTTGTTCCTTTTCTTCATGTCACATCCTTCTTGTTCATTTTCTGCCTTTTGGTCTATCCCCCCCCCCCCCCCCCCCCCCCCCCAAATCAGAGATCAGAGAGACTTCAAAGATAACAATTCTCTTCCATGTCGAAGTCGGCTGTGCTGAGCCTGATTTGTCAGGCGCGTAACAGCAGCGCAACGCATTTTCGCTCGTATGACAGACAACAATAGTTGCCATGTGGGTGTTCGACAAAGAAGTTATCACTAGGTCACAAAATTAATACGACGTTTCATCTACTGCCACTTCCTCGTCCCCACCTTCCGCTATCCACCTTTATTGGCTTGTTTTGTTTGGTTTGGTTGTGGGTTGTTTGTTTGTTTGTTTGGTTGGGGTTTTTTTGGGTTTTTTTTTGGGTGGGTGGGTGGGTGGGAAGGTTGGTGTTTCTTGTGGGGAAAATGCCCACACTTCCTGGTATATGAGTGGTTCTTTCCCACAATGTGAAAAAAGCGGATCCCTACATTTTCAGACTGAGAAGAGAGGGTGGAAAGAGAATAAAATTATAACATGATTGTATGCAGGTGTGATGGAGCCCTTTCCCGGAAAGTTGCTCATAACTGGGTAGATCTTCGCCAGTTCAGTGAGAGATCTGCTATGTATAGAAGGCAGCATGGATGGATACGGGTTTTGTTTTTGTTTTTGTTTTTTGTTTTGCTTTTTGTGATTATTTCAGTCTACGGGTTGGGTTTTTTTTTCCAGCCTTTCAGTCATCCTCTGATTATTAAAAAAAAAACCCAACCTGTTTCTAGCTGTTATGTCTCTGTATGTCTTTGTGTCTGTCTATCTGTCTGTCTGTCTGTCGTCTGTCCTGTCTGTCTGTCTGTCTGTTCTGTCTCTCTGTCTGCTTCTCTCTCCTCTCTCCTCTCTCTCCTCTCTCTCTCTCTCTCTCTCTCTCTCTCTCTCTGACATAGGTTGCTTTGCCCATTATGTAAGCGAGCACCGAGGAATGAGGTGCATTTTGTGTTGAGTTGTTCAGTATGAAAGGAATAAACAAAAATAGGCAAAAAATAGATCCCAGTAAAGTGTCGTAGACAGCCTAAGTCATACAGATTATGTTTATATTGGGCAGCTAGTTATCATAAGGCCAGTGGCATTTAATCGTGTGTGTGTGTGTGTGTGTGTGTGTGTGTGTGTGTCTGTCTGTCTGTCTGTCTGTCGTCTGTCTGTCTGTCTGTCTGTCTGTCTGTCTGTCTGTCTGTGCAAGATATTCGTACATAGTAACACATACTTGAAAATTGACACAATGCTGAAAAACGGCAACAGCAGTCACCAAGCAACGACACAAAAGCAAGACAACAACAACAACAAATCCAGAACCAAACTAAAAACCGTCACAGGTTTCAACTTCACAAGCGCGCTTAAGAGTGCCACATATTTGTCCCAAACAATAGGGAAAAACACTTAGTGCACTGACAAACGTCAGCAGGACTGTTATTATTTGAATCAGATACCAACTTTAAGAAATGTACCTGCTTACACAGACTGCGTCGTACTTGCCCCCCCCCCCCCCCCCTCCCCCCACCAAGCAAATAAAAACAACAGCAACTACCCCAACAAATAAAAGAAAACGAAAGGTACACTCACTGAAATAAATAAACCGAGGGGAAAAAAAAAAGTAAAGAACACTGAAAAAAAACACAGACGCCCCATATCCCCAAAGGCAAAATATCAGATACAACACACACACACACAACACACACACACACACACACACACACACACACAACACACACACGTTAATTCCTGTTCCGCTTTTCGTAAGAGTAGGCCATTGTGTGCCGGTGGGAACAGATGACAATATTTACACAACTGCATACACACGGGGACTGTATAAAAAAAGCACACGAGTGCTTATTCTGTTATCCTCGATATAAAAGAATAAAATAAAAATAATAAAGATAAATTAAAAACACACCCACACACACACACACACACACACACACACACACACAACACACACACAACACATAGAGCCAAGACGGACACAGACCCAAACAAACAAACACAGACAGACAAAGAAACAAACAAAAAAAGACACTCACAGCAAAGCCTCCGCAGAAGAGCTGGTTGTCATTGTAGTTGATAGGGGCGGAAGGATAGCGAGGGTCCCGCCAGCGGCTGGAGCGTTGTACCGGCTTTAGCATCATCCCGTGCCCCTGGGCTTCCTCCATCACCATCCCCATCACCACCAGCATCACCATCGCTGCCGCAGCCGTAGTCGTTGTAGCTTTCTGCATTCTCACAGTGCCTGTCGTCAACTATGCGTAGAAGAAATGTTGGAGACGAAACTGTACGGAGAGGTAGACAGACAGACAGTAAGGTCTTTTTAGAAAAGCCCTGCTGTAGCAAGTGTTTTGGTTCTTGGCCTCTAAGGCTTTAGGGAGCGTGGCCGGAACGGTTTCGGTCTGTCTTAAAGAAGTTGTAG
>CM060327.1:36525249-36530249 GCA_030674155.1 Stramonita haemastoma | reverse complement strand
TGGCTTGAACTCATGCCGCCATAAGATGAGGGCAACGCTTTAACCACAAGGCTATCCCGTTCCTCCTTCCTCTCCCAAACTATTTTGACCAGATAACCGCATTGCGCTCGTGATCTGCTGACCCGGGTTCGAACCATGTTCAAGGGGATATTTCCCCCTGGAGTTAACGTCAATGCCGACTCCACTCCCTCCAAAACTCCTTTGGATGAGACTATAAACCGAAGTCCCGTGTGCGAACGCGCGCAGAACATCTTGCGCACACGTTAAAACCTGTTCCGCTTTTCGGGAGAGTAGGACATTGTGTGTCAGTGGGAGCGGATGACAAAACTGCGTATACACGGGGACTAGATGTAAAAAGCACACGAGTGCTTATTCCATTATCCTCGAAATAAAAGAGTAAATTAATCATTTAATTAATCAATAAATGAATAAAGAAATAAAGGTGAGTGGATTGTATGGGATACGGAGTGTTCAAGAGTGCGGTTACATAATGTAGCGCTTTGTGTATGTGCTTTGGACATGATACTCCATTTTTTGTGTGTTTCAGAATGATTTGTGTATTTTAGAATGATACTTTGACGTAAATCAAAGTTTTTTTTCATTTGAACGTTCAGTGATCTTTGAAAGCCTGTGGCAGTGTGTGTTGTTATATGGGTGGATATCTATTTTCAGATCTACAAGTGCCTGTTCTTCAAGTGTTTACCACGGAACTGATTTCGATGGTAGGGGTAGGTCATGTGCCAAAGTGGATTATGTGGATTTGTTTGCACGTGGGGCGTATGTTGTGCCAGGATATTGGTTTGTGCTTTTGTTTTGCGTCGAAACTGTTGACAACTCGCTTTTGTGGTTGAGTGTGCTTCTTGTGCTTGTGTTATAGTCTTGCATCTATTGCATTTCGTCTGTCTTCTTTTTCACTTACACTTTCTTGTTCTTGCTTTTGTTCTTTTTCTTGTTTTTCTTCTTCTTTGTCTTCTTCTTTGTCGTCTTCTTTGTCGTCTTCTTTGTCGTCTTCTTTGTCTTCTTCTTCTTCTTTCTTCTTCTTCTTCTTTCTTCTTCTTCTTCTTCTTCTTCTTCTTCTTTTCTTTCTTTCTCTCTTTCACTTTTTGTTCTTCTTTTTCCCCGACTTCTTGTTCTGCCTCCTGTTCTGCGACTTGTTCTGCCTTTTCTTGTTTCTTTTTTCCTTCCTTCCTCCCCTTCTCCATCCCTCCCTCCTTCCTTCCTTTCTTTCCTCCCTACCTTTTTCTTCCTCTTCCTGGTCTTTTTGTTCTTTCTTTCTTTCCTTTCTCCCTTCCTTCCTTCCTTCTTTCTTTCTTTCTTTCTTTCTTTCTTTCTTTCTTTCTTTCTTTCTTTCTTTCTTTCTTTCTTTCTTTCTTTCTTTCTTTCTCTTCTTGTTGTTGTTGTCGTCGTCGTCGTCGTCGTTGTTGTTGTTGTTGTTGTTGTTGTTGTTCTTCTTCTTCTTCTTCTTCTTCTTCTTCTTCTTCTCCTTCTCCTTCTTCTTCTTCTTCTTCTTCTTCTTCTTCTTCTTCTTCTTCTTCTTCTTCTTCTTCTTCTTCCTCCTCTCCTCCTCCTCCTCCTCCTCTTCCTCTTCCTCTTCCTCTTCCTTCCTTCCTTCCTTCTTTTTTCTTCCTTCCTTCCTTTCTTTCTTTCTCTTGTTCTTGCTCTTGTTGTTGTTGTTCTTGTTATAGTTCTTCTTCTTCTTCTTCTTCTTCTTCTTCTTCTTCTTCTTCTTCTTCTCCTTCTTCTTCTTCATTAAAAAAAAAAAATCTTTTTCTCTTTTTCATTTTCATTCTTTCGTATTGTTTTTTTCTTTCGTTCTTTCGTTCTTACTTTCTCTCGTGTTTTTCTTCTTCTTCCAACTCGTCCTCTTCGTGTTTTTCTCCTTAATATCCTCTACCTTCTTCTCCTGCTCTTTATCCTTCTGTTTCTCCTCCATCTTCTCCTACTCCTGCTCCTTTTTTCCTTTTCTTCGCTTTTTCAGTATGCCCGTTTCAAATCTTGTGAGCACTCTCTACCACCCCCCCCCCCCCCCCCCCCCCCCCCCCCCCCCCGTCCCCCAAAACTTGATCACTTTTTAACAAACATACCTACCTAACTCTGGACGCGGTTTTTGCATGTATTGACGTAGTTTATCCTGCCATAAATATAACCATAATCCGTCTTCGAATAGAGGGATTTTTTGTTTGTTTTTGTTTTGAGGAAGGGGGCAAATGGATATTGAAAATAGACTGAAGAAGAGGAGTGTGATGAGAGACCACGTCCAGCCTGCTTGTCTGAGAGCAGACCTGGTAACTCCTGGGGTTCCAATACTGATAACTTATCCCTGAACTCCTTGAGGAGTTAGCGGTTGGGGCACTGCACTGCAGGGAATGTTTCAGGCGGTGTGTGGTGTACAACTTGAATCTAGCGGAGCTCATTCCTCTCCAGGACGCGGTATGCATGCTAGGAATGTTGGGATAATCCCTACCCCCAGGCAAAAGCTGGCCTAGTCTTCTACAACAACCAAAAAATAAAAGGGGTTTTAACGGGTGTGTGCGAAATATTCAGCATGTGTTTTCGCCCGGGACTTCTGTGTCTAGTCTTCTCCATAGGAGTTTTAGGGAAGAGGAATCAGTACCAATGTTATCTCTAGAAAGAAAACCCCCCCCCAACTAACAACAACAAAACCAAAAAACCCCAAACAATCCCAAAATAAAACAAACCAACCAAAACAAGCCTCAGACAAACATGTCAGTGGAGACTTAAAAGTGTGCTCTCTCAAGATAAAATTTTAATCAGATCATGAATTAAAAAGAGAGGGTGGCCTTTGGATGAGACTGTAAACCGAGGTCCTGTGTGCGAGCGCGCGCAGATCATCTTGCGTGTACGTTAAAACCCAACTCTACCTTTTGCAAGAGTAAACCATTGTGTGCTGGTAGGAGCAGATGACAAAAATTTAAAACAAAACCGCATGCACACTGATGTCGTGTTTAAATATCATCCCTGACGTTGGAATTTGGCTACCTTTATCAATGGTGGATAAACAGTCGCACACGCAAAATCTCACCACTGGTAAACCTGGGAGCTCTAGCTGAGGAACGAAAAAAAAAGAGAGGAGATAAAGATCAGGAATAATTATGACCACGCTCTGACCACACCATGCTATTCCCGCCCCCTCCTCCAAAAAATTACAAGGACAATCTACTAACTCTAGTAGACTGGGAGTCCTTAATTAAGGAGGAATGTTATCAACGTGAAAAGAAAAGGCGTGTGGTGTGTGTGTGTGTGTGTGTGTGTGTGTGTGAAGAGAATAGACATCTTCATCTGTAAACAACCCACCAACAGCTTTCATTGGTTAATACAGGGCACGTGCATCCGGATACGCTGGATAATAGTCTTGCGCGGAGATCACTAGGCCTACAATACACCGCCCAAGATGCGATAGGGATCCCTGGGAGCCTCTTTGCTATTGTGGTAGTAGGGGGGATACAATAATGTACCATTTCCTTTTTTTGCCTGTATCAGTTTTATGACTTCCTCTGTGAAAAGGTTATTGTTTGGTCTCCCCTACCCCCCTCCAGGTGAACGCCCGGGGGATCTGATACTCAGATAATGTGTTCTGTTTTCCTCATTCCATCTAGGAATCACTTTACTTTGAGGCCAGAAAACAATGTTGGATGAACTATTCGGGCTTGAAAAAATTGGTCCTGTTTACAGGTCTATCAGTTGTTTTTCTTCTTCTCTTTCTCTCCACCCCCTCCCTCTTCTTCTTCTTCTTCCTCTTCTTCTCCTTCATCCTCTCTTCCTCTGACGATGAGAAGCTCATGTTTACAAACAGATCATAAATGGCCAGTTACCATCAACATCATCATCATCATCTTTTTTTGTTGTTGCTGTTATTATTGTTGTTCTTCTTCTTGTTCTCCTCCTCCTCGTCTTCCTCATCCTGCCAGTCATTCTTCTTTTTCACTGTCTTTTCTTCCTCCTTTTCTTCATCATCGTTATCGTCGTTGTCAACCTCCTCTTCCTCCTCCTGCTACTTTTTCTGTCATTTCTTCTTCTCACCCCTTTCTAAACTTCTCTCTCTCTCTCTCTCTCTCTCTCTCTCTCTCTCTCTCTCTCTCTCTCTCTCTCTCTCTCCTCTCTCTCTCTCTCTCTCTCCTCTCTCTCTCTCTCTCTCTCTGCTTACTTTTCTGCAACCCTTGAAAAATAAAGGTCATGAATTCATTCCTTTTTTCTTTCATACCCAAACAATGTAGGGAATAGGCCGCAATCGCCCTTAATACCCAGCAGTAGGTAATAAACTAACATGAACTCGATATCAGAGCACCGCAATTGTATGCATCATTAAGGTCAAGTGTCTACAAGGTTTACTTTGTTAAAAGAATGATTTACTATGTGACATGATAGATTAAAGGACGTGTTCTGGTGGTTTTTTAGACGGTGTCACTAATGACTTCTCCCTTAACTCCATGAGAAGTCACTGGGGCACTGAATTGAAGCTTTCAGGGAGTGTGGCACGGGCAAATTGAACCTGGTGGAGCCCAGCCCTCTCCAAGGGCATGCTGGGTATTTATGTGTCATCCATGTCACTGACCATGCACGGCCCCTTCTACAAAAGTAGGGTGGGTGCTTTTCAGCCTTTGGGCAAAATGCTCTGCATGCGTTCCGTGTGTGAGAACTTGGTGCAGTCTCATCTGCAGGGCTTTCGGGAGGTGGAGTCAATTCCAATGTAAATTCCTGAGAAAAATCATCAGACAGACAACTTGATGGAGACACGACCCACGCTCTCAGATTGTTTCAAATAATATTTCCCACATTTTAACCAATATGCTTTTCAAGCCTCAGGGTTGTTTTTATTTTTGTCTTTGTTTTTTGTGTTGACGGGCCATACGAAAAAAATTCCCCATGTACTAAAACCTTTGGATTGGAATACTTTTTTTTTGTCGTTTTGACATTTCCGGGTAGGCTATGAAGCTAGGCAGCATAGAAAATGGAGGCAATTGTCACTCCCGAGTTGGCTG
>CM060327.1:36517749-36520249 GCA_030674155.1 Stramonita haemastoma | reverse complement strand
GAGAGAGAGACATTCAGACAGACAGACAGATAGATACAGAGAGGGAATCAATGAACAATTTTTTTTCACCTGGGTAACGAGATAATTAAAATAAACGAGACATTTACCTATGTAGCCATGGGATAAGAAAACTTTTTGTGTTTATAGATGAACACATGACTGCCCCCCCCCCCCCTCCAAAAGAACAACGACAACAACAACCCAAAAGCAAAGAAATCCCCCCCCCCCCTTTTCCTTTATTGAGGACAACACAAAAAGTTCTTTAAAAAAAAAAAAAAGAAGAATGTTTGTATCATAAGAAAATATCACAAAATGCGTACACCTGCACGCACACACGCACCCAATCTCATATTAAACGTATTGATTACTGCATGCTGCATATGCACGACAATTGGATGCTCTGTATGGATAACTATACAATAAAAACTACTTTAAAATGTGAAATACGCAAGTTTAAGATCAATACGTTTCAACTAACAAAACACTCGTATATGACGTGAGTCTTGAACTTAGCATTATAGTAGCAATAAAGACAGGAAATACAAGCTAATGACTAGGTTAATTCATTTTTCAATGAATGCATAAGATGACGTTTATAAGCACGTTTAAAAGACAAATTACTGCTAGCATTTTTTTAAAATGCATTCTGGCAACCTGTTCCATAGAACTCCTCCTAAGTAGGAAAGGCTAGTTTTGTACATGTCAATCCTTGGTTTCCGAATCAGTATAATTATTGTTCGTGTATTTTGACTGATTAAGGGGAAATCTTGCTGTCACAGTAGTTGGAGCAAGTTCGTTCATTATTTGATACATTGTAACAGCTTTATTGTAATCGAACTGGTAATTTAAAGGGAGGATATCTAGTTTAATGTAATATTGAGGTGACAAGCTAGAAGATTTTAACAGTATGAGTTTAAGAGCTCTCTTGTGGATCCTTGAAAGAGGTTTTAAGTTATACCCACTGCTTAAGTCATACAATGTTGAGGCATAATCAGTGATAGATTGTATATGCGCATGATAAAATTGTTTATGAGCATTGAGATCTAAATAATGTGTAATTTTTGAAAGTTAATTTACCTTTTGTGAGATTCGCTTGCATAGGCTGTCAATATGGGATGACCAGCTGAGATTGTTATCAATAATGACTCCCAATACTCGATGAGTGTTAACTTCACTGATAGTGTTATTACCAAGATAAATATGAGGCATGAGAAAAGAGATGTTTTGTCGCTTTTGTCGAGAAGTAATTGTCATGTATTTTGTTTTGTGTTCATTCAAAGACGTATGGTTAAGCTCAGTCCACTTTAATAATTGATTGGCATATTCTTGTAAAGAAATAACAATTTGTTCCAAGTCAGGATGAGAGGCATGAATAGAAGTGTCACCAGCAAAAAGTTCACACTGGCCTTTTGTAATGAAAAGCGGCAGATCATTTATATAAAGAGAAAAAAGAAGATGCCCGAGTACAGACCCGTGAGGGACGCCAAACTTCTGGATAAGAAATCCAGACTCTTTTTTACCAAGTAAGACAGTATGGGTACGATCTGTTAGAAATGATTTTAAGAGAGATAAAGCACTGTCAGAAATGTTATATAAAACCATTTTTCGAAGTAAGAGGCTATGGTCAATGACATCAAAAGCCTTGGCAAAGTCAACAAACAATACCCCAGTGAACTTATTGTCATTTATGTTGTTTAGCCAGTCATCAACAAGGCAAATAAGGAAGGACGGTGGCAGGATGGTAAAGACGTTCGCCTGCCGATATATAAACCGCGAGTTTCTGGGTTCTACCCAGCTCACCCTTTCTTCCCAGTTTGACGAAAAAATCGAACTGAATGTCAAAGTCATTCGGATGAGACAGTAAACCGAGGTCCTGTGTGCGAACATACGCAGAACATCTTGCGCACACGTTAAAATCCCGTTCCGCCTTTCGGAAGAGCAGGCCATCGTGTGCCGGTGGGAGCGGATGACAAAATTATATATATAAAAAAAACCAGTATGCACACAGGTGTCGTGTTTAGACACCATCCCTGAGGGGGGAAAAAATAATGGGTAGGCGCTGCACTTGTGGCGACGCGCTCTCCCCGGGGAGAGCAGCCCGAATTTCACGCAGAGAAATCTGCTGTGACATAAAGTGGTATAAAATAAAATTTAAAAAATAAATAAAATAAAAAAATAATAAGAGCAGAGTGACAGGAGTGATTTTCACGAAATCCGAACTGATTAGGATGAAGTAGATTGTGCTTGGAAATGTGAGATTTAAGGCACTTCTGGATATGCTTTTCCAAAGGCTTTGAACCAATGGATAAGATGGAAATGGGTCTATAATTTGAGGGATCAGTTTTATCACCAGATTTATAGAGAGGCACGATTTTGGCTTTTTTAAGAATATCAGGGAAGTAACGTTTATCAATACAAAGGTTATATAAATATGTTAAGGAGTCGAATATAATAGAGGCACTGAATTTTAGAATTTTCCCGTCTAGTTCATCGAGACCAC
>CM060327.1:36513488-36517649 GCA_030674155.1 Stramonita haemastoma | reverse complement strand
GAGAGAGAGAGAGAGAGAGAGAGAGAGAGAGAGTAGAGAGAGAGAGGAGAGGAAGCACTTCAGTTTGAATAGATCAGATCCCCCGTGGGGATGCCGGAGGCCTGCCTGTGCAAATAAAATCCCCACATACTGAAAATTTGGCGCTAGAAATTTCCTCTTTTTTATCACTCCACTTGTTTCTGTGTTCTTTTTCTTTCTGTCACCTCCTTCTCGTCTGTTTTTTTTGTTTTTCTTTGTCCATTCTCCTGCCTTTTTTTTTTTTTTTTTCCTGAAAAACTTCAAAAGATAACAGTTCTCTCTTTTGCCGAAGTCTGATGCGCTGGGCCTGACTTGTCAGTCGCTTAACGGCAGCGTGACGCATTTTCGCTCATATGACAGACAACAGTAGTTGCTGCCTGAGCGTTTGACGGAGAAGAAGAAGAAGAAGGACAGAGGGGAGCTGGATCATGCACTGAAGAAATGTGGCCAGCTAGAGTGGAAGGACGAAATGGCCGAGTGGTTAGAGCGTCGACCTCATGACCTGACAGAAACTGAGGGCAGGGGTTCCAGTTGCCACTGACGTGACCATTAGTGACGGACAACCACCCCCCCCCCCCCTCCCTGAAATTCAGGGTAGTACTGACTCCACTCCCCAAAGTCCTTCGAATAATTATTCAATAAGATTAGACACCAAATATCACCTAGTCGGAATGTGGCTGCCTTAGGCAAAAAGTCGCATACGACTTTTTTCAACTATTGGTCAGCTTCGGAGCTCTGGCCGAAGAAAGAAAAAGAAAACAAACAACTAAAAACAGAAACGAAAGAAACGAAATCCCTTGTGCGAGCGCATGCATAACGTTGTGTATATGTAATGAACCCCCAATCTCATGCACTTTTCGTACAAGAGTAGACCCGTTGTTACCGACAGTGTAGGCGTAGTCAGAACATACCCAGCATGCACAGTGCAATCTGAAGAAGGATGAGCTCCACTAGGGTCAACTTTCTCGAGAGAGATTGTCTGAAAAGCGCAGTATCCAAATGACTCCTTAGGGAGTTATCGCAGGAGTCAACTGCCGTTGTTTTCGTTTGACAACTCTCTCTCTCTCTCTCCTGATCAGGGCAAGGGCCGGATGAAAAAAAGTATGTAATGCTTACTCTGTAACCCTTGGAAAATAAAGATCATTCATTCATAAAGATCATTCATTCATTCATTCATTCATTCTCTCTCTCTCTCTCTCTCTCTCTCTCTCTCTCTCTCTCTCTCTCTCTCTCTCTCTCTTCTCTCTTCTCTCTCTCTCTCTCTCTCTCTCTCTCTCTGCTCTATCTGAACTGGGACTTGGGTATGCATGGCTCTACCAGGGTGTAGGACAAACAAATGCATTTATTAAAACTCTTCGTCAGAGAATGGTAGATTGTAGATGGCAAAAGTGGGAAAACCGTATCAATACTAGTGATAGATTTGATATATACAGGGTTTATAGTTCAACACATGTAGTAAAGAAATACCTTTCAGTAAACATGGATAAACACTTGAGATTAGTTCTAACTAGATTTCGATGTGGCATTTCGGACATTTCTGCACATGCTCTCCGCTATAGAAGAATATCTGCTACCGATATGTTATGCCCAGTATGTAAAGAATCAGTTGAAGACGAAGTCCATTTTGTTTTGAAGTGTCCTGCTCTCACTAAGTTACGTGTAAAATTCATTCCTGAGAAATTCTATGCCCGACCTTGTTTATTCCGGTTAGGTTTGCTGATGGCATCAGTCCATGATAAAACTGTTCAAAATCTGGCTCTATTTTTATATAAGGCTTTTCAGTTAAGAGAAAAACTTATGTCTTAGGTTATCTTGTGTGGAATATCAAAGTATTGCTTGCTGTTTTGTATTTGGTATAAATATATGTATTGCTTTTTTTTTTTTCCTGCCCCCCTTCATATGGGGCTGTGGCCTTAAATGAATAAATCATCTGAAGTCTGAAGTCTGAAGTCTCTCTGCTCCTGGCAAGAGCTCTGAGGTTCACACCGATTTTGCGTTTGCGACCGTTTGCCCATCATTAAGGTGGCCGTATTCCGACTTCAGGGATGAAGTCTTAACACGACAACAATGTGCATGTGGGTGTTCTTGTTGTTTGGCTTTAGTCTGGTTTTTGGGGTGGTTTTTTTTCTTTAAGTTTTAGTCATCCGTCCCTACCAGCACGCATTGGCCTTCTCTTCTGAAGGCAGGACAGGTTTTAACGTGTGCGCCAGATGTTTCGGCTCCGTTCATACACGGGACCACAGTTTCAAGTCTTATCCGAAGGATTTTTCGAGGGAATGGAGTTAGTACTGATATTAACTCCAGTGATATGTAGTGTAGTGTAGTGTAGTGTAGTGTAGTGTAGTGTAGAGTAGCAGGATAGTGTAGGATGGTTGTAGGGTAGGACAGGGTTGGATTTAATAGGGTAGAGCACGGTCATGGTGCTCTCTCTCTCTCTCTCTCTCTCTCTCTCTCTCTCTCTCTCTCTCTCTCTCTCTCTCTCTCTCTCTCTCTCTCTCTCTCTGTGTCTCTTGTCTGTCTGTCTGTCTGTCTGTCTGTCTGTCTGTCTGTCTGTCTGTCTGTCTGCTGTCTGTTGTCATGACAGCGCAGTTTATTTGTTTATTTTGTAATTTGCGTACAATCTTTGCATAATGTCCCCCTTATATGCACTGTTGCTAGCACCTCTTTTTGTTGTTGTTTTACTCCAATACGGTTACGATCAGAACTTCCTTAATTTGTTTTTGCACTGTATACCACCCTAAGTCACTGCAGACTTCTCTCTGTCATCATTATTCAGCCCCCTACCCCTCTTCAAGGTAAAGCCCGTCTCCACTAGTGCAGCCCTCCCTTCTTTTGCCTCCCCCCCCCCCCCCAACCACCACTGCACCCCTGTTTTTGACTGTATTTTGTTTCCTTTTATAGAGTGGCTTTTAGGCTATAGAATTTTGATACAAGAAACGGCAGTAGAGTTGGTTCAAACCCCTGTTTTAATTTTTTATTAAATAGTTGCACAGTTTTAATCTGGAATTTAAAAAATTGACGAGGTGACAGCCCTGATAAGGTTTCTTGTGTATGGCGGGGCTGTAAACAACAAGATTGGATTGGATTGGTTAGGAGTCGTCGGGGCGCTGCACTGACTTTTATTCTTTAAATGCGATGTCTCGTGGGCAAAGTGACCACAGCGGAGCCCATCCCTCCCCAGCTGGGAGGGTGCATGCTGGGTATGTTGGCGTCGTCCCACACCACTGGCCACAGGTAGCCTGCTCTTTAACAAAAAGGTACTTGGGGTTTTGACGGGACCTGGGTGTATTGCCTGACCTGAGGGACTTTAAAGGGAGTGGAGTCAATGTTCAAAATCTCTAGATCTGATAGTCGCTCAGGGCACGGGTTCGAATTTCTTCTAAGGTGTCCATGTGAGGGAATGTTTCTCCAGAACCAGTTCTTGGGTTGCTAGGTTCAGATAAGTTCTTTATTTTTTAATTGTATTTTTTCCAACAATGCCCATGAAGTAACTTTACTGAGATCGTTATTTACTATTTTCATTTGGAAAATTGGCGTTGTTACGATAACAGGGGGGTGGGGGGGGGGGGGGGGGGGGGGGGGGGGGGGGCTCGTTTTCTTTTTTCTTTTTGTTTGGATGTTGTTGTTGTGGGTTTTTGTTGTTGTTGTTGTGGGTGTTTTTTTTGCAGTGAGACTTAGTATGGTGAGTATCAAAACATTAACAGCTTTTGACACAACAAGAGTTTCATACACCATTAGCAACAACACAGGAACTGACCTCTGACACGGAAATGGACTGACCTGGTGTAAGTAGGTCAAGAAGAGGAAACTCCAGACAAGGCATATAGATAATAATTGGGCGTGCCTACAACCACTTGACTTCTCGCTTAACTCCTTGAGGAGTCATTGGGGGACACTGCACTCCATTTTGCCGGCATAGCTTGAACCTGGTGGAGCCCATTCCTCCTCTCCGCGTGATTGCAAGGTGCATGCTGGGTATGTTCGTGCCGCCGGGCTGTATTTGGCCAACTCTTCGACGATGGGTTTTCTATAAATGTGTGAGCAAAGCATAGGCCTACTATAATAATGCGTTCGTACATGGGACCTCGCTTTACAGTCTCGTTTGAAGGACCATGGGGGAGCTGAATTAGTGTCTATTCTTTC
>CM060327.1:36440988-36508488 GCA_030674155.1 Stramonita haemastoma | reverse complement strand
ACGCCAACTTCAGGAGAAATGCACAGAACAACACAAACTCCTCTACATAGCCTTCATAGACCTGACCAAGGCCTTTTACCTTGTCAGCAGGGAAGGGCTATTCAACATCCTTCCAAAAATTGGTTGCCCCCAAACTCCATAGTCTCATCAGATCCTTTCTGATGACATGAAGTCAACAATCCAGTACGAGGGCAGTATGTCTAACCCTTTTGACATTAAGAGTGGAGTCAAGCAAGGCTGTATCCTTGCTCCCACCCTCTTTGGCATCTTCTTTGCCCTGCTCCTTAGCACGCTTTTGGAACTGCAACAGAAGGTGTATACTTACGCACCAGATCCAGCGGTCGACTATTCAACTTGGCTCGGCTGAAAGCAAAAACAAAAGTGATAGAGAAAACAATTAGGGACATGCTTTGTGCTGCTGCTGCTGCTGCTGCTGTCACTTCGCACACTGAGCAAGAACTCCAATGCCTCATGGACAGGTTTTCCCAGGCCTGCAAAGACTTTGGACTGACAATCAGCCTGTAAAAGACCAACGTACTGAGCCAGGATGTGGTAACTACACCAGCCATCTGCATCGATAACTACCAGCTAGATGTCGTACACCAGTTCACATACCTGGGGTCCACCATTAGTGACAACCTGTCCCTTGATGCCGAGATCAACAAGCGCATCGGCAAGGCTGCTACGACCTTAGGACGCCTCACCACCCTCGTCTGGGAGAACCCAAAGCTGACAATTTCAACCAAGATGGCAGTGCACAATGCCTGCTTCGTCAGCACTCTCCTTTATGGCAGTGAAACATGGACAACACTTCAAACAGGAGCGCAAACTGAACAGCTTCCACCTGTGCTCTCTCCGTCGCATCCTCGGCATCCACTGGAGTGACAAAGTTACCAACGCTCAGGTCCTCGAGATTGCAGGTCTTCCCACCATGTACACACTCCTCAGATAACGCAGACTCAGATGGCTCGGTCACGTGCTAAGGATGGAGGATGGACGCATTCCTAAAGACCTCCTCTATGGTGAACTTGCCTCCGGCAAGAGAAGCATTGGCCGCCCCCAACTGCGCTGCAAAGACGTCTACAAGCATGACATGAAAGCCCTGGACATCAACACAGAGAACTGGGAGGAGGTAGCGGCTGACCGCAGCAAATGGCGCAGTGTTCTCCACAAACAGCTGAAGTGTGGTGAAGAACAGATCCACATCGCAGTAAACAAAAAGAGAGCCAAGCGGAAGGCATGTACTCCAGCCACCTCAACAAGCCACATCTGCATCAGATGCGACAGAGACTGCCACTCCCGTATTGGACTGACCAGCCACAGCCGGCGTTGTCGCTGAACAAATTAGGCCCTACTTTTCTACTGGTGCGATTTCCATAGTCGACACCGACTGACGGAGGCTTATCACTTCTGGAATAAGCACTCGTGTTCTTTTTTACATCCTGTCTCCGAGTGTATGCAGTTTTGTAAATTTTGCCATCTGTTCCCACAGGTTTTTAAACAGTTTTCCCCCCTGTATTCAATAAAGAATGATGAAAAATTCTGTTACTTTGTTTACTGCATGATTAATATTCAAATGTCCAACCCGTAGACCATCTTTAAAAAGCCATGGCTTGATTGTGCTAGACATGTTAGGAAAGTTGACAGGAATAAAAATTAGAAAGGAGAGACAATAAGGCAAAATTCCAAAATGAGCAGAGAGAGAGAGAGAGAGAGAGAGAGAGAGAGAGAGAGAGAGGAGAGAGAGAGAGAGAGAGAGAGAGAGAATCAAATCAAATCAAATCAAATCACAAATCAAATCAAATCAAATCAAATTCTTTTATTATGAGGATAATGAATATGCACCCATGTGTTTTTTTTACATCCAGTCAGAGAGAGAGGGAGGGAGAGAAGGGTAGGGGTGTGAGCCCGCTCGCCTGCCGACCCGTGCGCATGTTTGTTTATTTGTGTATGTGTGTGCGCGCGCGCGCGGGGGGGGGGGGGGGGGGGGGGGGGGGGGGCCCCATGCCAATGTCTACGTTTCCTCAGTGTGTGTGCGTGCATGCGTGCGTGCGTGCACAGGCGCGCACGTGAACATATTTTTTGGTATATTAAGAAATTCGAATACGCATGCTCGTCAGTTATCAAATGAGATACCTACAGTCTTTTTTTTGTTGATGTTGTTATGGTGTTCTTTTTTATTTGTTTGTGTGTGTCTAGCGATAAATTATGTCAGCACTATTTAGGTTACTATAATGCTAAAAATAGCATATTTGTCATCGGACTTAAACCAGGCCTAGGTTACTTCCTTTTTACTTCAGCCAATGTTTTTCTGACCTAGGCCTTGGCCTAGATTAAACGAGTTTGAAGGAGTTGAACTTGAAGGGAATGTGTGTGTGTGTGTGTGTGTGTGTGTGTGTTGTGTGCTTGCCGCACGGCGCGATTTTATCGACAAAGAAAATATGGTGGAGCAGAGAAAAAACATGGCTCTGACCGAGTCCATCGCTTTCTAGACCTGCAGTTGTGCTGTGGTTTGTGTGACATTGGGGTGTTGGTTCATCTGTGTCTAGTCACTCAATCCATGTTTTAGGTAAAGGTCAAGACTGCGTGCTAGAGCGTAGGCCTATTTATAACGCCAGTGAACTCCGGACCGACCCCTCACCACTTTGCCTATCTGGGGAGTTGATAGTATTAATTAAAGGACCAAACTTGCACCAGATTGGCCTGTCAGCCTGCTGGCTAATAATAATATAATAATAAGAAGAAGAAGAAGAAGAAGAATTATATAAAAATTTATATAGCGCTGAATCTTGTAGAGCACACAAAGCAAAGCGCTTGCATTCAAATTAGCCAAGCGCTTGTAACCGTTCACGATGGGATGTCACTTATGACGATGATGTTAAAATAAAAACTTTCACGTACTCTCTACCTTGCAGCGTAGGAAGAAATGTAGAACCAACCTACAACCATCACGAACATTCTCGATCATTCTAGTCCTTCGGATGAGACTTTAAACCGAGGCCCCGTGTGCGAACGCACGCAGAACATCTTGCGCACACGTTAAATCCTGTTCCGCTTTTCGTAAGAGTAGGCCATCGTGTGCCGGTGGGAAACAGATGACAATATTTACAAAACTGCATACACACGGGGACCGGATGAAAAAAAGCATATGATTGCTTATTCTGTTATCCTCGATATAAAAGAATAAATAAAATAAATAAATAGGCCCATCGTAGCTCAGGAGTTACACAGTTCGGATTTTCCCGAACTGACGTTAATCGGCTTGAGCCACAGAGAAATTCAACCATCATGTGATTCACTGAGAAGTGAGTAGTTGGCTAATAATAGCCGGTCGGTCCACTCTGTCATAGGCCTAGCAGGCGTATAAGAGCAGAAGAAAAAGACGTTGGTGTCAGTTGCTTTTTGGAAACGGTGTGGCGAGGGAGTAGGTTAACGCTGAAAATAACGTACACAAGCCGCCCTTGGGGCTGCTGTGATAGAACTTAGACAGACGCCAGTGTCTCTTTCGTCACACTAAGATAAACCACGCCAACTCGTGCCGTCCGGACCCCATCTAGCCATCATATCTCCAGGATCGGGGGTTGAAGGTTGGTTTCCCGTTGCCAGTACAGTTCGTTCTCAACTCCCCCAGAGAGAGTACAGTCATGGCCGAGGGCGGCAAGTGTGAGGCCCCAACTCCCTCCCCGGCCCCCGGGACTGCTTCAGGCGAGTCAGACCCACACTCTTCTCCAACTCCCAGTGCACACATGTCTGCTGTGGGAGGTGGAGGTGCAGACCAGCTGTCCCCACACAGTCAGCTTGACAGCCCTCCTCCCCCACCTGGCCCAGTTTTGCCACAGCGCATCAGCGTCGGGCCTCCTATCCAGCAGAGTGGACTCCACACGCTCCTTCTGTGGAAACTTTAGTACTGGCCGGATTTTTCTATGCTGGTGAGGTGGTGGATTGGTGTTGTTGTTGTTGTTTGACTAGTTTTTTTTTTATATCTTTGATTGATTGATCTATCTTTTCATTCTAGTTTTTTTGTTTCTTTTATTTCGAGGATGATGAAGTACTCTTGTGCTTTTTTTGTTGTTGTTGTGCGTGTGTTTTATTTTTGGTGGGTTTGGGTTTTTTGGGTTTTTTTAAAAATATACGTTCAGTTTCAGTGCGTATGCAGTTTTGCAAATTTCGTCATCCGTTCCCACCAGCATACAATGGCCATCTCTTTCAAACATGTGCGCAAGGTGTTCTGTATATGGTCTGTGCTCTCTCTCTCTCTCTCTCTCTCTCTCTCTCTCTCTCTCTCTCTCTCTCTCTCTCTCTCTCTCTCTCTCTCTCTCTCTCTCTCTCTCTCTCAGTGTCTTTTGAAAGGAATGGAGTCAGTACAAACAAGAACTCCGGGGAAGAAGAACACCCCCCACCCCCCACCAAAACAAGGCACAAAACCCCGTTGAGACCTACACAGTGGCCCAGGTCAGTTTATGATCAGTCAGCCAAGTGCCAAGGCCTACATTAACATGGTGAGATGTTGTAACATGTCATGTTGAAATTGTCTTCAGCTAGGACAAGCGCTGCTCTTAACACACCAGCCTGCACTCTCCTTTTAATTAAGGATAAAACAACAACAACAACAATCCTCTGAAGTCAGAGTATGGCTGCTGATGTAGTGAGGTACTTGGAGCCTCTCATCCTCGTTGTGTGTGTGTGTGTGTGTGTGTGTATGTGTGTGGTGTGTACTTTCAGTCTGGTTGTAACTCCTGGATATAGTGATAGTTGGCGTGCCTGTCCTAGGTGACTCCTAGGCTGTTCACCTGGGGAACGCACAACAAATGTACACCGTAGCGGTGACTGGAATCCAGGTGACCATCACATCACGACATTTTAACGTGTACGTACGCGTGGGGTAAGGGGGTGGTGGTGGTGGCCCGGTGGTTAAAGTTCATGATTTGAGAGCCTAGGATAGGTCCACCACGGAGATGCCTGTTTTAGGGAAGGTTACACTGAAGTTGACATAAGTACTGACTCCACCTTCCCCAAAAGCCCTTTGGATGAGATTATAAACCGAGGCCCCGTTTGCGAACGTACGCAGAACATCTTACGCACACGTTAAAATTTGTTCCACCTTTCGGCAAGAGTAGGCCGTTTCGTGCCGGTAGGAGCGGTGACTAAATCCCTCCCTTCCCACGCCACTCCACCGGCCTTGTCCCCCTGTCCAGTGTGCAGAAAGTTTATCAAGGCAACAGTTTCCGCAGTCGAAGACAGGTGTGAGTTGAGACACCAATCTCGAAGTCGGAATACAGCAACCTCAATAGTGAGTAAAAATGGGTTCCATACGCAAAATTTCGTTATTGGTGAACCTCACAGCTCTAGTAGAGGAACGAACTAAAAAAATTGATTAAAAAAAAAAAAACAGAAAGAAAAAAAAAGAAAATAACACCCTCACACCCGAAAAAATATCGAGGCAGCAATTTCCGCAGTCGAAGACAGGTGTGAGTTGAGACACCAATCTCGAAGTCGGAATACAGCAACCTCAATAGTGAGTAAAAACGGGTTTCATACGCAAAATTTCGTTGTTGGTGAACCTCACAGCTCTAGTAGAGGAACGAACTAAAAAAAAAAAAAAAAAAAAAAAAAAAAAACAGAAAGAAAGAAAAAGAAAATAACACCATCACCCCCGAAAAAATAACAAAACCCAAACAAACAAAAACAAACCAAACCTGTGTGCAAGATGGCTTGTTCTCTATGGGTTTTCGGAACCGGGAATGGAGATAGGCTAATGGAGAGTACCACAAGGCTTCGCGCTCGCCTGACTGCTTTCTGCCCCCTTTGCAGGTTACGCTGACTGTGTGCGGTGCTTTTATTGCGGGTTGGGGCTGAAGAGCTGGACGGTCGATGACGACGTGCGGGATCTGCATATACGTTGGAGACCATCCTGCTCGCTGGTTAAATGTCAGAAGTCGTCCCAGAGTGTATCAGCTGAGCCATGGCAGCTGCAGAGCCCCTCTCCTCCCGTAAGATAGTTTTCTTCTGATCTTTTGCTTTCCCCAAGACCCCCTCTCTTCCCGTCAGATAGTTTTCTTCTGTACTTGTGTGTGTGTGTGTGGTGTGTGTGTGTGTGTGTGTGTGTGTGTGTGTGTGGTGTGTATGTGTGTGTGTGTGTGTGCACGTGTGTGTGCGTGCGTGTGTGTCACTGTGTGTGCGTGCGTGTGCATTTTTTTTTTCGTACTTCGGCGAAAGCTCTGAAGTTTACCAACGGTGAGATTTTTACATGTGCGACCGTTTTTTGGCCACCATGAAGGGTGTGCATATTGAAAACCCGTCCACTCTTTTCGTCCAAGAGTCGCCCAGCTAAGGTCAGCGATCAGTGGCATGGGATGGATGACACCAACATACCCAGCATGCATCCTACTATCTGGAGAGGGCTGGGCTCTGCCAGGTTCAACTTGTCCCACCACACACTACCTGAAACATTCACTGCAGTGCAGTGCCTCAACCACTGACTCCTCAAGGAGTTAGTTCAGGGAGAAGTCAGTTCAAGATTGTGTCTCCATTCTTTAACCTGCTTGCCCGCGTTTTTCAGGTTCAGTCCCTCTGCGCGGACGGAGAAACAGGACCTGGACCACAAAACAGTGTTGATGCCCCATGCAACAGTGAGTCTTAGAGAGAGAGAGAGAGAGAGAGAGAGAGAGAGAGAGAGAGAGAGTACTTTCATTCATTCGTTCGTTCATTCATTCATTCATACATTCGTGTGTGTGTGTGTGTGTGTGTGTGTGTGTGTGTGTGTGTGTGTGTGTGTACGAATTCTTTCCACCTTCTGGAAGAGTAGGCCATTGTATGCCGGTGGGAACGGATGGCAAAGTTTACAAAATGCATACACAAGGGAACTGAATGCTAAAAAGCACATCAATGCTTATTCCATTATCCTCAAAATAAAAGAACAACATTGATAGTGAGTGTTCATACATTGGTTTGTGTATTTTATTTATCTCCTTTTCCCTATCGTACCTCATTTAGAGTTTTGAGGTTCACCAATGGTAAGATTTTGTGTATGAGGCCGTTTTTGCCCACCATGGGGGTAGCTGCATTCCGACTTCAGGGAATTTGTAGATCTAATTCTGTTTTTGTCTCTGTTGCAGATGGAGACACCGAGGACGAAGAGCGAATACAGATTCAAAACGGTAAGTTTTTCCATCTGTCATTCTTTTTCCTTTTTGGAGGGAAAGGGGTGGGGGTAGGGAACGGGCGCTTGTTTGTGAAGGTGTTCCTCTCTCTCTCTCTCTCTCTCTCTCTCTCTCTCTCTCTCTCTCTCTCTCTCTCTATCTCTCTCTCTCTCTCTCTCTCTCTCTCTCTCTCACTCTCTCTCTCCTCTCTCTCACTCTCTCTCTCTCTCTCTCTCTCTCTCTCTCTCTCTCTCTCTCTCTCTCTCTCTCTCTCTCTCTCTCTCTCTCTCTCTGTTGAACGGTCTCGAAAGCATAAAGAGAAGCAGGCAAGTGTTGTGTGTGAAAGTGACTGTGTCCTCAGTGGCTCGAGTCTGCCTGACAGTGGAGTAGAACAGGGAATACAGCATGTGTAGATACACATGGAATAGACCTACCAACAACACACACACAGGACATCAACACAAAAACATCAGTTAAGTTGCCATCATCGGTTGATTTAGAACCTCCCTGTATGTCTGATTGTAGTGACTGTGCTGATATGTGTGTTTTGCAGCCTGAGGTGAACAATGATAATATTGTTGGTGCATTCGACACAAGAAATGTCAAACAGTACGTGGCTACTCTAACTGATAGAACCGTACAGAGAAGGCTAAGAGACAGACAAAGAAATACACACTTTAGAAAATCCGTGCTACATCATTCAGACGGTGAAGATATTGTGACGTGTGAGTCAGACGACATTGTGATCCAGTGCGCATGCCAACCAGACACTGAGCCAGTATGTGTGTACTGGTTTGTCAAACAGCAAGAGAAAAACATGCTAAAAGAGGAACGTGTCAAACTCGCCAGTTTGCGGAATGGGAAGCGTATCCAGAACACACTACACACGGAGACCCTATCGTGTGCTTCAAGGGACTTAGCGACACTTAGAGACCTATTACAGCAGTCTCTTGGCTAGGCCTAGCCTAGACCTAAGGGTGTGTTTGTGACAAAGACTGGACGAAAGAAAGGCTGGAATGCCGTAACATATCTGGACAGTAAAGAGTTTGTGTCTCGATGTACATTACTAATCAATGCTGTGGTTTCCATGGCTTGAGTGCGTCTTTCGCTCTAAGCATTATCGTTATCGTTATTCGCAACCCCTTCATTATGGCCATGCCTTTTTCTGAATAACCTTTCGAGTTCGAGTTCGAGTTCTCTCTCTCTCTCTCTCTCTCTCTCTCTCTCTCTCTCTCTCCTCTCTCTCTCTCTCTCTCTCTCTCTCTCTCTCTTCTCCCATCCCGATCGCCTTTTTCTTTCCTCACCTCCTTCTTTCTTTCCTTCCTCTCTTCCTTCTTTCCTCTCTTCTTTCCTCTCTTCCTTCTTTCCTCTCTTCCTTCTTTCCTTCCTTTCTTCCTTCTTTCCTTCCCTTTTCCTTCTTTCCTTCCTTTTGTCCTTCCTCTCTTCTTTTCCTCCTTTCATTCCATCCTTCCTCCGTTCGTTCCTTCCTTCCTCCGTTCGTTCGTTCCTTCCTCTCTTCTTTCCTTCCTCTCTTCCTTCTTTTCTTTCTTTTTTTTTCTTTTGCTTCCCTCCATCCTTTCCGCCTCCCTTCTTTCCTTTCCTTCTATCCTTTCTGACCTCTTCCTTCCTATCTTTCTTCCTTCCTTCCTTTCCTTTCTCCCCCTCCTCCTTTCTTTCCTGATCCAGTTGCCCTCTGAAGAAGAAGAAGAAGAGCTGGTTGCCTGCCCGCTGTTTCAGAGATCCTGCAGTTAGAAGAGGAAAACCGGCGGTTGAGGGAGGAGCAGAGGTGCCGGATTTGCTGCGATCGAGACTCCGACATCGTCTTCCTGCCCTGCGGCCATCTGGTGGCCTGTGCACAGTGCGCGGTCGACATTGCTGTCTGCCCCATCTGTCGACGCTCCATTGAACACCGTTCCCGGTGCTGAGGGAGCTGAGTGGTGTCGGCTTCTGATCCCGCTCTTCCTCCCTTACCACGCCGCTCCACCGGCCTTGACTCCTTGTCCAATGTGCTAAAAGTTCATCAAGGCAACAGTTTCCGTGTTCGAAGACAGATGTGTTCCGCGTGTCGAGATTTTGTACCGTGTGGCCAACAGTTGTGGCCTCTTTGACAAGACTTCAGAGATCTGTTGGGTAGTAGCCTAGTAAGGGGAAGTGTGAGGAAAGAGAGGGAATGGAGGAGAGAGAGAGAGGCACAGAGCGTAGAGTTGGTTCACCTGTCACCTGACTGATCCTTCACAGTGGACCACAGTGGGAGCTGCACCGAAGGATGGCCAGGGCAGGCTATACACACACACACACACACGCGGCCTGTGTCTGCTCCCTCCTGTCAGTGTAGGATTGATGTCTTGTTGCAGCCTCCCTCAGTGTACTGGCCTCTGTGATGTTGTCCATGAGGGGGGGTTGCTGGCCTTCATTCCGTCCTTGCTTTCTCTTTGCCGTCACCACTCTCCCTCCTGGCCTGCAGAAGTGAAGTCATCAAGTCGGTTCTGGTGTTTCTGCTTGTTGATGTGCCCGAAATACTTCCAAGTGGAAGGAAGAGGTGGAGGGAGATGTAAATTCTGCTCTGCAGTGGCGTGCACTGCTGGTTGATTTAGGGGAACTGACCATCTGCATTTTTTTTTTTGTTTTGCAGAACGTTTGTATACAGTGTAATTTTTTTTTTCAATGATAGGTTATAACTGTGTTGTTGTTGGATTTTTGTTGATTTGATTGATCACAGGGGGAGGGAGTTTTAACGATTTTTTTAAAAGGTGAATATGTGGGTGACAGATTTTAATGTATTAGCTCTTGAAGAGGGTAGTAATCGTGACAGCACAAACACTTACTATGCAAGATTTGCTGGGACACCTTCCTTGACGCCCTGTTTCTGCCTTGCGGACATCTGGATTCTTGCCAATAATTATGTGAGTAATGTATGGTTTCTCCCACAACGCATTGGCCGTCCTGGGTTGCCCCTCATGGCTGACCAGGGCCTTGATACAACTGCAAGGAACGACAGCAGAGTTGGTTTTAAACCCTGCTGTGATCTGTACATGAGCTGCACAGTATTAATTAAATCTGAGATCTAGCAATGCGACGAGGGGTCCGCCTCGACATAGCCTCTGTGGTCGACTGGGCTATTAGCAGAAATATTGGATTGGATTACATTGGGTAAGATATTGTGATTCATTGTTGTGGGGAGGGTGTCTGCTATGTTGTGACTCATCAGTCAAGGCTTAACAGTTGCAGGATGACGTGCTATTTTCTGTGACTCATTTTTGTGGGGAGGGGGTATCACCTATGACCTGACTCATCGCTCCAGGCTTAACGGTAGCAAGATGTAGATCTAGGATGACGGGGCAAAAGTTATTGTCTGTGACTCACATGTTGTGGTCTGTATTGTGGGCACGCCGACTTTCCACGGAGAGGAGACACACTCGCCATCAGTCTGCAGAAAAGTACTAGGGTATATGACTCCCTGCTTGGCAGGCAAGATCTGTGGCAACCTTTAGTCATCAAACAGTTAAACCGGTCCAAACATAGAGTCTATAGAAGAAAATTATTGTGGTCGGTCCCTGTCCCATCCACCCAACCCTCTAAGAAAGACTTGTAAAGGGGGAAATGGACACAGCAGAAAATGTGGTAAAGAAAGAAAAAAAGAGTAAAGTCTGTTTTGAATTTGGATCAAGATTTTAACTATGTTTTCAAGACTTACCAGGTTTGGTGGGTTTTTTTTTTCTTTCGTAAATTATCGCAGATGGGGGAGTTTTTGTTTGGACTCTTTACTGATGACACTTTTGGTGCTTAATAGTTCTGTTTCACTGTTGTAGTTTTTTTTTTTGTTTTTTTTTTTAGGAAGCAGCAGCTATGGTATCTCTGCAGCAGTCATGTTGATACCTGCATGATCAGGAAAGATGGGGGCACAATCTCTTGCATTTAACGAGAAAAGTGGCAAAATAGTGCTAGGCTGACTATGGGGATGTTACAGTGAGTAGTCCGTCATGATCATAATGATGATAGCAAATATAATCATAATAGTGATAGGTTCCAACAATACTGACAAGGATGATAATAATGATTATGATACTAACTTAATGACATTAACTGCAGCAAACAACAACAACAACAATAATAATAATAATGATAATGATAAAATAATAAACTATACTAGCCTGTATAGCGAAATATTCTATCAAATAGGCTTAAAGCGCACACAAACACACAAAACAAAACACACACACCACACACACACACACACACACACACACACACACAACACACACACACACGGCAAGAGAGAGAGAGAGGAGAGAGAGCGCACGAACACAAACTAAAATAATGATAATAATAGAACAATCCAAAAGGTTGCACCGGTATGTTGAAAGGATAGGATTGTAGCTCTCTTGGAACAAGGCGGTCTGAAGATGATCTATGAAGGTATTCAGTGTTGAAGATTCCTTAGGAACGGTGGGGGAGAGATGGCGTCCTGTGATTCGTGTTCACCTTCCTTGTCCACCTGTCCAATGTGTAGACAAGGCATCAGGGCACAGGTGTAGTTGTACCTGCTGACACTGTCCTGTAAGGACAAGGCATCAGGCCACAGGTGAAGTTGTACCTGCTGATACTGTTCAGTGTGTAGGAAGACCTGACCATCAGGGCTAGGTGTACTTTTACCTGCTGACACTGTCCTGTGTGTAGGAAGACCTGACCATCAGGGCACAGGTGTAGTTGTACCTGCTGACACTGTCCTGTAAGGACAAGGCATCAGGGCACATGTGAAGTTGTACCTGCTGATACTGTTCAGTGTGTAGGAAGACTGACCATCAGGGCTTAGGTATACTTTTACCTGCTGACACTGTCCTGTGTGTAGGAAGACCTGACATCAGGGCATAGGTGTAGTTGTACCTGCTGACACTGTCCTGTAGGACAAGACATCAGGGCACATGTGAAGTTGTACCTGCTGATACTGTTCAGTGTGTAGGAAGACCGACATCAGGGCACAGGTGTAGTTGTACCTGCTGACACTGTCCTGTGTGTGGGAAGACCTGCCCATCAGGGCACAGGTGTAGTTGTACCTGCTGACACTGTCTGTGTATAGGAAGACCTGACCATCAGGGCACAGTGTAGTTGTACCTGCTGACACTTTTCCTGTGTGTAGGAAGACCTGACATCAGGCACAGGTGAAGTTGTACCTGCTGACACTGTCCTGTGTGTAGGAAGACATCAGGGCACAGGTGAAGTTGTACCTGCTGACACTGTTCTGTGTGTGGAAGACCATCAGGGCACAGGTGAAGTTGTACCTGCTGACACTGTTCTGTGTGTAGACAAGGCATCAGGCTACAGGTGTAGTTGTACCTGCTGACACTGTTCTGTGTGTAGACAAGGCATCAGGCTACAGGTGTAGTTGTACCTGCTGACACTGTTCTGTGTGTAGACAAGGCATCAGGCTACAGGTGTAGTTGTACCTGCTGACACTGTTCTGTGTGTAGACAAGGCATCAGGCTACAGGTGTAGTTGTACCTGCTGACACTGTTCTGTGTGTAGACAAGGCATCAGGCTACAGGTGTAGTTGTACTGCTGACACTGTCAGTGTGTAGGAAGACCAGACCATCAGGGCACAGGTGTAGCAAGACCAGACCATCAGGGCACAGGTGTAGCAAGACCAGACCATCAGGGCACAGGTGTAGCAAGACCAGACCATCAGGGCACAGGTGTAGTTGTACCTGCTGACACTGTCCTGTGTGTAGGAAGACTGACCATCAGGGCACAGGTGTAGTTGTACCTGCTGACACTGTCCTGTGTGTAGGAAGACTGACCATTAGGGCACAGGTGTAGGAAGACCATGACCATTAGGGCACAGGTGTAGGAAGACCTGACCACTAGGGCACAGGTGTAGGAAGACCTGACCACTAGGGCACAGGTGTAGGAAGACCATCAGGGCACAGGTGTAAGAAGACCATCAGGGCACAGGTGTAGCAAGACCATCAGGCACAGGTGTACAAGACCATCAGGGCACAGATTAGCAAGACCATCAGGGCACAGGGTGTAGCAAGACCATCAGGGCACAGGTGTAGCAAGACCATCAAGGCACAAGACCATCAGGGCACATGTGTAGTAAGACCATCAGGGCACAGTGTAGGAAGACCTGACCATCAGGGCACAGGTGTAGCAAGACCATCAGGGCACAAGACCATCAGGGCACAAGACCATCAGGGCACAGGTTAGCAAGACCATCAGGGCACAAGACCATCAGGGCAAAGGTGTCCCTGCGACAATCTGTTTGATGGATGTTCCTGAGATATCTTGCCTCTTCGTGAGATCTGTTTGACAACAGGGAGATTGTAAAGAAAGTTGGGAGTGAAGAGGGAGGGGGGGGGGGGGGGTGTGTAGAGAAACAAAGACATTGTAACTGTAGAGGGAGGATCTATTGGGCGTTCCCCAGCATAGCATCATGTTGTGGGGGTTTACCCAGAATATACTCTGTCTCGCTCATCCCACCTGGGAATCATTGTCAAACTGTATGAACACACTGGCTAAGAGGTTTTTCGTGTATGGCTATTATATAGCACCCACTTCACCATGCAGACAGCCATACTCCGATTTCAGAAAGTGTTGTCAATTCTACTCTGAATCTCTGAGCGTCTTTTTCACATTTAAAATCAAAGTGCTAACTTTGATTCATTTCATGGGACCTACCTTTAGCAATAATGTGCGGAAAGTTGGTTCTCCTCAATTCTTACGCAATGAGTGAAGAGTAAAATACAGTTTCCAAAATGTTTTTGGAAAAAAACAAAACCCAAGAGAGACGTTTTTTTTTTTTTGAGGGGGGGGGGGGATTTGTTTGTCAACACGTTTAAAAAAAAACAACACCACTGCAGCATCACTGATCTATACATTTTTTTTCTGGGACCGACTACATTAACTGATACGAATACTTTACTGTCTGTTAGTCTTCAAGTTTACGTCGGTTCACATTGAAGTGATAATTATTTATATTAGACCAACTTACTTGACTGTCTGAAATAGAGAAAGTGCACCGTTTTAGTCTGAGCTTGAAACTTCTATGAGGTTATGAACAAGTTTGGATTGCAGAAATTCATGATAGGGAAGTTCATGCCTTGTGGACATCTTGTTACACACCACACACACACACACACACACACACACACACACACACACACACACACACACACACACACACACACACCCAGGTTTTGTTGGAGAGAGCATCCTTGGAATGGCCGGTTTTCTTGGTTGTCATGAAGAGATCTCATAGTTATACAAGGAGTCATTACTGTTATGTCTTTGACAGCCATATCCATTCTGGGAATGGTCTTCGTTTTCGGCAGTTTCGCTGAAGAATGCGGGTCTTGAGAGTTTTACATTCTAACATGTGTGTTGTTACGACACCTATGTACAGAGAGCAGTCATACTTTTTTTTTGGTCTGTGGTTTTTGTTTAAGAAATGGCACACGTTTTTGGACGTGGGTTATTTTCAGCTACTTATTTTGGAGAGATAATCTCAGAATGGCAATATTTGTTGATACTTGTTGAAGAAAGGACATTTTTGACAGGAGTAATTATTTTTTCAAAGATCTTTTCCGAAAACATCCAGGAGTTTTGATATTTGTTGAAGAAAGGCCACCATTTTTGACAGGAGTAACTTATTTTTTCAAAGATCTTTTCGGAAAACATCCAGGAGTTAATCATCCAGAAGTTTTGATATTTGTTGAAGATACTTGTTGGCAAAATGTCATTTTGGCAGGAGAAACTTCATTTTTCACAGATCTTTTTGGAAATCATCCAGAAGTTTTGATATTTGTTGAAGATACTCGTTGGAAAAATGACATTTTGGCAGGAGAGACAATTTTTCAAAGATCTTTTTGGAAAACACTCAGGAGTATTGATATTTGTTGAAGATACTTGTTGGAAAAATGACATTTTGGCAGGAGAAACTTAATTTTTCAAGATCTTTTTGGAAATCATCCAGAAGTTTTTATATTTGTTGAAGAGTCTTGTCGGGCAAATGACATTTTGGCAGGAGAGACAGTTTTTTCAAAGATCTCTTCGAAAAACGCCCAGGAGTTTTGATATTCGTTGAAGAAATGACATTTTGGCAGGAGTGACTTATTTTTTTCAAAATCTTTTTTGGAAAACATCCAGGAGTTTTGATATTTGTTGAAGAGACTTGTTGAAGAAATGACACGTAGTAAGAGTGAGAAGATGGCTTCAGGTGCCTTCCCTAGACTGGGGTTGGTTGGCATGCCATGATGAATCTCCAAGTCGATCGATCTGCCTTGGGCCAGGAGTGAGGACTTTTCGGGTAGACTTTTAGCTCGTGCTGTGGGCAGCATGCCGTTTGGCCAACAGTGAAGGGGCTGAAAAGACTGCTGTAGGAAGTGTTAGCCATAGATTATATCGTAGACAGACACTTTGGATGGAAGATAGATGTTTTGGTGGTGTCATATCTGTGTTGGTCAATCTTGCTGGGCCGTGTAATGCTTTATCAGCAGTCTTCTCAAAGGCTACCAAGAAGATGGGGATTTTTGTCAATGATTTTTTTTGGGTGGTAGGAGGGGGTCATAATATATATCCCAACAACTGACAAATGTAGTAAACACGATGTGCTTGAGACGGTGTAATATGTTGTTGAGGATTTTGTTTTAGAACATATAATATATTATTCCGAGAGTGGAAATAAAGGATATAAGGGGTAATGTTTTGTCAACAATTTTGTCAGTGAACATTTTATTCCAAGGAGTCTTCTGGGGAAGGTGTGATATTTTGCCAATGATGTTGTCGGAGACCAGATATTCTGAGAGGTGTCATTATTCATGCTTGGGGAAGGTGTGATATTTTGCCAATGATGTTGTCGGAGAACAGATATTCTGAGAGGTGTCATTATTCATGTTTGGAGACAGGTAAAATTTAAGTCAACAGTCTTGACAGAGAACTGTAGTCTGGAAGGTGTAAAATGAAATTGTGTTCTGTCTGAAAAGACAAGTTCTATAATTGTGGCATTTATTTCCCAGATTTTGTGGAAAAAATACTGTTTTAGAGAGTGTCTATTTTGAACCTTTGTGTTAGACACCATAATGATCTTCAAAAAGGTGTAATAGTTCATGACTATTTATTAAGGTAATTGTACTAGTTTGTGTGTGGGTTTTTTGTGTGTGTTTCTGTTGCTGCCTCATCTTCTGTGGCGTTCATGCCCTGCTATTCCTACCCGCTCATTTCAGTCTCTCCGCCCCAACCATACCCTGATTCGTTATGTAGCATCTTCAGGGTCAGAAGTCCACAGAGAGCGTATCAATGTCAGATTGCCATGGGACTACCAACCAGAGGGCCATGCACTGCTACTGGGCCACTGTGATTTGTGTTCAGTGGTGGTGGTTCTGAGCTAACCCACGCAGGACACCATTTACGAAGCCCCCTACTGACCACAGTGGTATCCCAGTCACAGGGCCAGACTGAGTGAGACGTCCATCCGATGTGGTGACCACCACAACGCCCCTCCAATGACCCTCTCCCGTGAACCTCCAACCCTGAAAGTTTTGACAAAAAACTCTTCACAGGCACAGCTGTGTATGGGAAACCAAAACTGGGGTCGCCATAGACCAGAGCAATTGAGATCACCAAATCAAAGATACAATTGAGACCACCGATTCAAAGATTTTGTATTTTAATTGTATGAGGATCAATGATAATGAGGATGATGTAATGATGCTGATGATGTAATGACGCTGCTGTGGAAGTGCATCTGCTTTGAGGCAACTTGACAAGATTATACTCGACGCTTCCTATCTTATATCCCGGCATCAACTGGGCCCGAAAGATACAGATTTTTTATCTGCGGTGTTGGTCAGGTAATTTGAGCAATTCTTTCAAAATTGCATCTGTAAAGTGGATGAAGCTCAACAGTGTGGTCCCCCCCCCCCCCCCCCTTTTTTTTTTTTTTTTTGCTCCTCAGTTCACCAATGGTGAGATTTTGTGTATGTGACCATTACCCGCCATTACGGTAGCTGCATTCCGACTTCGTTGAGTGTGGTTCTGGTATTCCAAACAAGTCCACAGCAAAATTACTCTGGGTAGGACTAGGAGCCAGCCAGAGCTAGAGTCCCAAACGCCCCCATGCTTTTTATCGGATTCCAACATTCCAGTCTGTAATCCAAGGCATAATCGCTGCGCCATGGCGGCTGGTAGTACAAAGTTCTTTGACTTGACTTCAAGCGAGGAAATACACATGGTTATGTGACAGACCAGCAAGACTATTAGTTGTGCGATGAACCCTAAACCGCAGATCTGTATCCACGTAGAAGGGAAAAGTCGGTCCGTCTCTCAGTCAGTCAGTCTGTTAGTTGGTTATCAGTGAGGCTGTTTTTTTCAAAGAAGGAAATGTCTTGCCCGTCCCCTGAGTAAGAAGCATTTTCCCCAGAAGGGTGGATGAGGTGCGGTGGGCTCACGTTTCTAGTTCAGCTGACTGAGGTCTGTCTGACTTGGATCATTTTGAGAGTTGCGAGTTCCATTCTCGATTGCAAAGTTTGTACTTTTCATTTCCTAGTGTGGTGTCATGCCGTTTGCGGTCTGTGGTGTAGTGATGGACAGACATCGTGTTCAGGTGGTGTACTGTACTGTTCTGTAGTGTACTATACTGTACTGTTCTGTAGTGTACTGTACTGTACTGTTCTGTACTGTACTGTACTGTAGTGTACTATACTGTACTGTTCTGTACTCTACTGTACTGTTCTGTACTGTACTGTACTGTAGTGTACTGTAGTAGTGTAGTGTGGTGTGCGGTAGTGTGGTCTGATGTGGTGTAGTGCAGTGCACGATACTAGTGTAGCGTAGTGTAGTATGGTGCAGGGTAGTGTGGTATAGGCTAGTGTAGTGTAGCGTAGTGCTTAGTAGTGCTGTGCAGTGTTGCGCAGTGCAGTGTTGTGCAGTGTAGTGTAATGAGGTGCAGTGTAGTATAGTGAGTGTAGTGTAGTAAAGTGAAGTGTAGTGTAGTAAAGTGTAGGGTAATGTAGTGTTGTGTAGTGTAGTATAGTACAGTATATTTTAGTGTAGTGAGGTGTTGTGTGTGAGGTGTGTAGTGTAGTGAAGTATAGTGTAGTGTAGTATAGTATAGTAAAGTATATTTTAGTGTAGTGAGGTGTTGTGTAGTGTTAAGTCTGTCCCGAGCCATAAGGCTCATCAGGCCGGTGCTTATCCCGGTTTCTGTGGCGTTAAGCGACTGAGAGCCATAGACTCCCCCCTGGATAGGACGCCAGTCTATCGCAGGGTTAACCCCCAACACAAGGTTGGTACCCCTTTTACACCTGGGTGGGGTGAGAAAATAGCCGTAAAGTGCCTTTTCCAAGGGCACAACGCCATAGCGGAATAGCTGGGATCGAACCCGCAACCTTTAGATTACGAGTACAACGCCCTAACCACTAGGCCACAGCGGCGGCTGTTGTGTAGTGTAGTGTAGTCAAATGTAGTGTAGTTAGTGTAGTGTAGTGAAGTGTAGTGTAGTATAGTTTAGTGTAGTGAAGTATAGTGTAGTGTAGTGAAGTGTAGTTTACTTTAGTGTAGTGTAGTTTAACGTTGTGCACTGCGTGAATAATCAGGCTGCTCTCGCAGGGGGGAAAGCATGTCACCACAAGAGAGGCGCCACCCATTTTGTAAGTCTTTTCCGGGAAAAAAAGGAAGGAGAATGGACCAAGAAGACAGATAAAAATAGACGGGAAGAAGTTGACAAGAAGAAAAGGAACAAGGCATAAACAAAGAGAAGGATAGAAAAGGGGGAATTCCTGGCACAGAATTTCTAGAAGGTGGGGATGCTTTCTGTACTGACAGGCCCCTGACATCTTTACTATGCTCTATGGCTGCACTATGAAAGCAAATGTCCTTATTGGTAAACCATGATACGGGAGGGGGTAGGGGCGGAGCAGAGAAGAAAATAATGTACATTTGTTGCCTAACAAGAACACTCACGTCTGGAATTCAAGAGACTGCGGGTTCGATTCCGCTATGAATTGAGGGTGTTCCTCCATCGGATAGATTGTAAGTGGTGGCCAGGGTGCTAGTCTTTTGAATGAGATGATATGCATAGGCTGTTCTGTGTGTAACGCATATCTAGTGCACGTAAAAGAGCCCACAGCAGCATGGCAGGATTTCTGTTGAAGACTAGAAAAACACCTCCGCTCAATGGGAAATAAGCATCCCCGAAAAAAACAACAACAAACCAACAACTAGGGGCGCTGCTCTTGTGGCGACAGCACTCTCTCCCAATTAGGAAAGATCAGCCCGGATTTCACGCAAGCAAGAATGACATAAATGGTGGCGATGCTCATGTGGCGGCGGCACTCTTCCTGAAAAAAGATCAGCTCGAATGGCATGCAAAAAAAGAGTAAAAGAAACGGTGGCGCTGGTCTTGTGGCGACACTCTCTGTCTACTTGGAAAGAGCAGCCCGTATATTCCATGTGGAGAAATCTGTCTGGGATTAAAAAGTAAAATCACACACACACACACACACACACACACACACACACACACACACCACACACACACACACACACACACACACGAAAACAAAACAAAAAACTAAACATAAAAACAACTACTTAAAAAAAGAAAGGAAAGAATGCCATACAAGGACAGAGATAATGAAACTATATCATCCGAGAGATCTTTCGACTGAGCCGGACGTAAGCTGTAGTATTTATAAACATGAACTCAACAACGTTCAACGTTCTCCCCTCTGCGTGCGAACGTACAAGACAGGCGCGTAAATAGGTCGATCACCGCCGGGACCTCTGACGAAAGGTTCATCCAGGAGCCGAAACTCCAGTCAGGTCAGGCCAAAAGGCATGGTTCTTACTCAGAAATGCCTAAAATGCTGTCACTGAAAGACATTATTTTCTGGAGGTTATTTATTTTTTTTTTTTAATCGAATCTTTGCTTAATCATTTTCACAATGACTGAGAAATTGTAAATGATGGTTACCTGTACTTGTTGTCTTCCACTTACTTTTTCTTCGATAGGTCAATGAACTCATGAAGTGGAACCGTTAACTTTTCTCCATGATGATATTGATCTAAGAGGTGGTGGGGGGGTGGGGGGCTGGAGAGCGAAGGAGAGAAGGTGTAAGGAGGGCAGGTATGTGTGTAGGTGGTTAGGTACGTGGGAGTGGGAAGGTGAGTGTGTGGGACGAGGGTAGTAGATTGGTATGAATGTGCGTTGTGTGTGTGTGTGTGGGAGGGGGGGGGGGGGGGGAGGCAGGTATGTGCGTAGGTTGTGTGTGCGCGGTAGACTTGTCAATATACGGGTGCTGACGTGTCGCGTCCCCAGTAGTTTAGGGGTGAGGAGGTGGAGGAGAGGTATGTCCCATTATTTGGATATAATTTGACGACTTGTGCGAGAGGGGACAAGGTACCTCAACGGTCAGTGCACTCGCCTCCCCCCAGCTAAGATTAATTAATTAAGCAGCGTCGAGCGTGGTTTGCCTACCGAGTGGATGAGTGACCGTTTGTGCGCCTTGGCTTCAGTACAGTTTACCCCCAGCTGTGGGCTAAATGAGTACCTGCCCTCTTTAGGACATAGAAGGTAAAAGCAGCGAGGGAGAGGAGATGGGCGCCGCCCTCAATATGATGGCCCCTTGAGAAGCTGAGGTCTCTGATGCCTCGCTCCCCAACGGCCACATAGGTTATGGAACACTTTTACCTTTACAGAGAGAGGAACACACCGGTTTTGCTGATACGGCTCACCGCTTTCCACCCACCCACCCCTCTCACCACGCTGCCTCCACCCCCTTCCCCCTGTGCACCCGCCTCTTCCCCTCTCACGCTCATTCAGGAAATGAGGTGTTTTGAAATGATGTGTCAACCAAAGAAGAACAATGACCGACGTGTGGCTTACGCAATACGGCCGAAGAGGATGAAATACTCAGTTCTTTGGTGATTGTGCTTGATATAATGTTATACGTTCGGTAGTTTCAGTCTTGTTAATAACGTAGAAGCGGGAAAAGAATTGAACTGCTGTTGACCTGGCTACAGACGACAAACAAGCCCCCCAAAACACACACACACACACCGCCTTGTACATTGTACTTTTATTTTGGGCCTTCTCACCCCCCCCGCGCTTTGCATTCGTTGTTCGTGTGGTGTGTGTGTGGACGGGGAGGGGGGGGGGGGTTGTGCCTGCGTGCGTGCGTGGTGAATATATTTTTGCCTTTCGTCCACTTGTGTGTTTCTGTCTAGTCTTTAGTGACTCATGCCTGTGGAAGGTCTAGATCATGTTGTTGACTTCCGTAGTATGCGTACACGGGCTGTGTTGTGTGCAGCTCTTTTTTGATGTTTTTTTTGTTGTTGTTATTTTTGGACGAGTATGCGCTGTTCACATTATTATGATCATGAGTACGATTATTTATCATCATATATATATATTATTTATTATACATTATTATTATATCATCATAATTATTATTTTACATAATAATAATAATAATAATAATTATATTATTACATCAATGATCATATATAATATTATCATCATCATCATCATCATTATTTATCATCGTTGTTTTCGTTATTCCATTTCATCTTTCAAGTGTGTTGTTGTGTATTGACGTAGGAAGCGTGCGGGCAGGTGAGGCAGGCAGCTCGTTGTCATCATCACTGGTGGTTGATGATATCGCTGCCGCTTCTACTCGTTGCCACCACCGGCCTGCAGGGGCGGGGAAAGATGGTCCATGATGGTATGTGCTTGCAACAAGTCCCACACCATCATCCCACTTCTTCACCACCACCTCCGCTGCTGCTGGCTGTAGATGTATGATGATGTTCGGAAGGTAAAGAGTGGGGGAAGGGGGGCTGGGTGGATGGGAGGGTGGGTGAGGGGTAGGGTGGTGGTAGGGGGTGGAGTGCGGTACAGTACAGCACACTACTACCCTACTCTGCCCTCCTACCTTCTTTACCCTACCCCGAACGTATACCCTTCTCTACTCTATACCCTACTTTACCCTTCACTATCATGCCATGGCATGCCATGCCATGCCATGCCGTACCGTACCGTACCATACTCTACTCCACTGTACCTTACCCATCTCTTCCCTACTTTACTTTCCCGACACTACCCTACCCTTCCCTACTGTACCCTACCCTACTTACCTTACTACTCTACCCTACCCTACCCTGCCCCAGTCCCTTACCTGAAAGGTGTAGTGTTGGGCACCGCACTACACTGCACTGCCCTAACGAAAACACCAACGTTTATTAGCCAGCCATATGTGGCAGTCGTGTGCCAATAACCTGGGTCACCCAGACTATAATAATTATTATTATTTATCCCCAATCAGCTTAATTAATCGTGCCATTGCCGAGATGTAGGTCTCGGTGCGTAGAGGTGTGTCTCGAGAGAAATCCTAGACTTGGGGTTTTAAGCCCCGTTTTCATTTGTAATATAGTTGTACAGTTTTAATTTGAGTTTTAGGGAGAGAGAAAAAATACAGTAACGAGCCCGATGTGGTCGATGAGGCTATAAAACTTGAAGATTGGAATGGACTGTCCTGCAAGATGATCTTGCAGGGTGGTTCTGTGTAGACTTGGTCAGTTTTGTCATGAATCCGGTTCTGTGTCAACAAGTCAGTGTATCCAGGCTCTTTTTCTGTTTGTGGGTTCAAACTACTTTTGCCGAGATCCTATTCCGTGACATTTCATCCAAGATAATTATGACTTAAGCGAAGACCCTGTTTTTGTGATGTGCCATCGAAGGGCATTTAAACGGAAAGTTCTGTTCGATGTTTCGTTTAAAACAACCGTACCGAACAGCCTGTTTTGTGAAGCGTTTGTGAACTAACCCGGTTATTTTTTTTAAAGAAAAGGTTTTCCTCGCTTGTGATACTGGTCAACTACGCTGAACAGTTTGTGTGTGTGTGTGTGTGTGTGTGTGTGTGGTGTGTGTGTGTGTGTGTGTGTGTGTGTGTGTGTGTGTGTGTGATTTTCAGTTTGTAATTCAATGATAACTTTAACTTTTCGCTCGTTTTGTGTGACTGGTTTTTGGTTACTTTATAATTATCCGCCGTTACTCTTGTCTTAACCTGCCTCGTTGATTTAACAGCAGGTTTCATGAATCAACTGAGTCATCGGAGAAATTCGATTCCACAGGGAAACCAAAAATAAGATTTAAACTACAAACAGCAAAACGTATTAGACTACAAGTTTATGAATTGGTAAGTACCTGTGCCTGTGTGCGTGAGAACGAAGAAAATGATCCCTAGTCAGAATTCGGTCAACACGAAAGGATTAACTGGTTTTGTCAAGACTGACACAGAGAATCGGATATCGTGTGTTTCTACGTCTTCTCTACTGTTTCCAGACCAATTTGAAGGTGTCAACATTAAAATCGACCACGAATATATATTGTTATGTGTGTGTGGTGGTTGTGTGTGTGTGTGTGTGTGTGTGTGGTGTGTGTGTGTGTGTGTGTGTGTGTGTGTGTGTTTGTGTGTGTGTGTGGTGTGTGGTGTGTGTGTGTGTGTGTGTGTGTGTTTTTTCTCGGGTGGCTTTGATGTCGACAAGGCTGTTTTTCTTCGGATGATTCTCACATGGATAGATCTTATCCCCACGCCTCACTTTGTCAATGACCGAATCTGCTTTTTAATTTTTTTTCGTCATCTGTCAATTCCGCAGAGTTCATAGGTCAGTCACACTCATCAGAACGCTGTGAAAACCACCAGATAGCTAATGAGGGTTAAGCATGTTTCTCCAAATCGTACAGCTTTCGTTTGTCTGGTTGGTTTTGTTTTGTCGTTTGTTTGTTTGTTTGTTTGTTTGTTTGTTTTTTTTTTTGTCGTTGTTTGGTGTTTTTTGTTTTGTTGTTTGTTGTTGTTGTTTTTGTGTGTGGGTTTTGTGTTTTTGTTTGTTTGGTGTTTTTTTTTGGTTTTTTTGGGGGTGCTAGAGCTCTGAGGTTTACCAACGGATGAGATTTTTGCGAATGCGATCCCTTTTTACTCATCATTTAAGAAAGCTAACTGCATTCTGACTTTGGGGATGATGTCTAAACAGGACACCGATGTGCATGCAGTTTTTCTATAATAATTAAATACATTTTCCTCATCTCTTCTTTCTGCGAGGGGATGCCGGAGGCCTGTCAGTGTAAACAGCATCCCCACCTGGACATTCTGTGCTAGGAAATGGGAGTTGAATTCCATCTTTTCAGTCCCTCTCATTGTACCTGCCTTGTTCCTTTTTTCCTGTCACTTTTTCTTCATTTCTCTTCTTTGTCCATTCTCCAGCCTTTGTTTTTCAAGAAGACGTCTACGATAGCAGTGCATTCATCCCGCCGAAGTCGGATGCACTGGGCCTGACTTGTCAGGTGTGTAACGGCAGTGCAACGCATTTTCCGCTCATATGACAGAGTTGCTAAGTGTTCGACTAAGAAAAAAATCCCCTTGAACGGGCGTCTCAGTGGTGACATACCGGTTAATTATAGACATCTGCATCAGGTGTTCTGACCAGCCATGCATGACAATCTAACGGATTGAGAAACGGCTCTTGTGGCCAATGTGGTTTCAGAATTGAAAGGAAAAATGTGTTTAGTCACTGAATCAAAGGTTAAACACTAAGGAGTAGAACAAAGACAGAGGGGTCGGAATTGCTTCAGTGGAATCGTCAAACAGGCAGGAATCCTTTTATTTTCAGAAAACCTCAAGTTGGCTCACTGGCCAGACTGTGTGTTGCGAACATACACACTGACATCGCTTTATTAACATGTGTAGGCCAATGCATGCAAACAGCAGTGCAAGGGCATTCACCTCCCTTACCCCTTCACTTGACACGTGTGTACGTGAGTTCACGCGTATACACGCGCACGCGTGTGCGCGCGCGCGCACACACACACACACACACACACACACGATGCTTTAGTGACGTATCTAGATTTTTTATTCAGGATCTTTCTTTCCTCCCTCCCATACCCCATGTCTGTGTCTATCCATCTCGTCTCTCTCACTCCCTCCTTTATTTAAAAAAAAAAAAAAAAGTACAAAAATGCAGAGGCACTGTGGACGGGACCTTTATAGTCCAGACCCGTAGGGTCTTCTGCTTCGTGAAACACTCAGGCAGCAACTCTGTCTGTCATATGAGCGAAATTGCGTTGCACTGCCCTTAAGCGCCTGACAAATCACGCCCAACGCAATCGGACTTCGGGTTGGAGAGCATTGTTATCTTTCAGGTCTCAGGAGAATGAACCAAGAAGGCAGAAAATAGCCACAGAGATGATGACAGGAAGAAAAGGAAAAATGCAGCCACTATTTTTGGAATCCCTCCATTAAAGATGTGACATGGAATGACGTTTACGTTAAAAATCATGTTACAACAGTGTTTGGAATGACTATGAGTGTGGCCTCTGTTGGGATGGGCTCTGCCAGGTTCCACTGTCCCACCACACACTGCCTGAAACATTCACTGCAGTGCAGTGCCCCAACCACTGACTCCTCAAGGAGTTAGTTCAGGCAGTAGTGAAGTTACTTGTGACGAGCAGACGAGAGGATACACTGAAAATTGTAACGGGACGAAAATTAGTCTCGATTTCCGTAATGCTTGAGAATCCTTTGAAGTCGGAGTAGGCCTATGCCCTGCTTTTCCGAGGAGTAGGCCGATTGTGTCCGGTGGGAACGGATGACAAAATTTACAAAACTGCATATACACGGGGACTGGATGTAAAAAAAAAAAGACATGAGTGCTCATTCTGTTATGCTTGAAATAAAAGATTCTGTTTTTTTAAGTGACAAGAGAATCTGGTGTGTGTGTGTGTTTGTATATCTTTTTTATTATTATTCACTTTATATCGAGGATAATGGAATAAGCAATCATATGCTTTTTTACATCCTGTCCTCGTGTGTATGCAGTTTTGTAAATATCTGTTCCCACCGGCACACGATGCCTACTCTTACGAAAAGCGGAACAGGATTTAACGTGTGCGCAAGATGTTCTGCGTACGTTCGCACACGAGGCCTCGGTTTATAGTCTCATCCGAAAGACTTTTGGGGGAATTTGTGTGTGTATGTATGTATGTGTGCGGCATGGGTGGTGTGGAGAGAGAGGCGCAAGCGCATGTTTTTAGGTGTGTTTGTGGGAGGGGGGGGGGAGGAGAGAAGAGAGAGAGGCAAGGTAAGTAAATATATTGATATTCACTCTATTCAAAGAGGTAATATAGCATTTTTATGTGCGTAGATAATAACATAAATAGGGAAGGTGGAGTATGTTAGTGGCGAAGAGAGTGAGGAGTGAGAGGAGAGTAGAGAGTATGAGATGACTGGGAGAGAGAGAGAGAGAGAGAAGGCAAGGTAAAATCACTTCATCACTCAAAAGAAAGGTATAGCATTTTATGTAGTCTGACGTAAGTGGGAAGGGGTGCAAGAAAAAGAGAGAGAGAGAATGACCAAGCTTTTTTGTGTGGGAAAACCATGAGGAAGTTGGGGAAGACGGGGAGGGGTGGAGAGAATCCAAACCATTCGCAGGAAGAATTTGTCCGGCATGTGGTTCCACCACACACACGTAACACACACACACACACAACGCGCGCGCGCGCGCGCACACACACACACACACCACACACACACACACACACACACAATCGAGGTGATTAAGCATTTTGGGTATTTGATCGCAAGTGCGCGCACACACACACCACACACACACACACACACACACACACACACACACACACACACACACACACACACACACACACAATCGGGATAAGCATTTTCGGGTATTTGATCGCAAGTTCGCGCGTCGCACCAACACACACACACACACACACACACACACACATCACACACACACGCACGCACACAAAATCAGGGTCATTAAGCATTTTCGGGTAATTCATCGCAAGTGCATGCACACACATACGCGCGTGCTCGCGCGCGCAGCGAATTGGGGTGATTAAGCGTTTTGGGGTTTTGCGCGCACACACAACACACACACCACGCGTGCGCGCGCGCGCAGGGTGATTCACGCAGTTTTCACGCACAGACACACACACACGCGCGCGCGCGCGATGCACGATGTAATTCTGTCGTGCAATTTTTATGAAACGTCAACCTCCATAGGCAGCTTGGCCACTGCAATGCAATTTGATAGTGTAGACATAATGAGGTAGACAGAATCCTTTTTCAACACTTTACTCTCTTGTAGTAAAGGCCTATTTTGTCGCTGAAGTCAGTTCTCTTTCATACCATATCTGTTAAAGGCTTGTAGATTATGAACTTATAATTCATGCTTGAACAAGTATGCGTCTCCCAACACTTAATCTTTGTAATAGCATATTTGTATCACACCACACACATACGCACCGCGCGCGCACACACAATATTCTTTTTTTTTGTGAGAGCAGATGAAAGAAAAGTTGTGTAAACTTACTCTTTACCCTCAATAAGATCATTTGACTTGACTTGATTCAATTCTCTCTCTCTCTCTCTCTCTCTCCTCTCTCTTCTCTCTCTCTCCTCTCTCTCTCTCTCTTCTCTCTCACACACACACACACACACACACACACACACGGACATAGCAAGAGGGGGGGGGGGGGGGGTGTACACTGTATCTGTGTGTACACTGCATGCGTATGTTCGCACACGTGTGCGTGTCCGAACTTGCGTGTCCCGGGCACGGGCGTAGGCTATAATGGCGTGATTCTGAAAAGTGTCCCCAGATCTAAAAATAGAATCGGGGAAAATCGCTATTGCTTGTGGAGTTGTTTTCGTTGTGTGTAGAAAAAAAAGGAGTGTTTAGTCGGCTGTTCTACACGCTAACGTCAGCATTTGACAGTAAAAGTATCATGAAATAGCTTAGTCTCATTTCCTGGTAAATCTTTATCGGTTTTAAGAGGAAACTAATACTATTTTTTAAAGTCATTGCAAATAATGCAAAAAAACAAAACCCTAAAAACAGTCGTTCTCTTTGATATGATTATGAGCCAATATAATTCTTATAATGTTTATGTAATTCATGTATTCAGCATCATTACATCATCCTCATCACCATTGATCATCATGAAATAATAAAAGCGCACACACGCATATGCATGTGCGCTCATATATTCGCTCACTCACACACACACACACACACACACACACACCACACCACGCATACAACACACACGGGACGGGACACTTTGGTCTCGTGATTACAGCATTGCGTGTCGTGCTTGCAATCTGACAGTCCGGGTATGAACCCAGGATTAAGCCACCTCTGTCTAGCCGTTTATACCACCACTGGCAACTGTGGAGCGGGTGTGAAAAAGCACACACACTTTAGAAATGGCATTCATGCATAATTATAAGCGCATGGCCTCTGTTTTGGAAAAGAAGGGTATGGAGGCTGGTTGGGGTGCTTGTTTTGGGATGAACAGAAGCTGCCTTGACCTTCCATTCAGCACACACACACACACACACACACAGTGTGTGAATATGGGGGGGGGGGGGGGTTCTAGTGATGGAAAAGAAGGGGACCCCTTGCATTCGACTTTTTTTTTTTTTTGGACCATGCACAGTGCTGGATTGGAGCAAGAACATACAGCTTTAAAAAAAATATTTAATAAAAAAGGGGGGGGGGGGGGGGGGGGTGGGCGTGTCTATGGCAGTTTGAACACCTTCAGCAATGGAGTTAAATCTGAATTTGGGCAGACAGTATTCAACCAGTTTAAGCAACCATCATCATAATAATGTCCTGGAGATTCAGCAAAGGAAAGACTATGCATGTAATACAGGTACATCTGCAGAAAAACAGGCTGGTCGACAGAGACAGCTGGACTGGAATGAAGTGCTGAAGAAGAGACACCCCATTCCACACCTCTTCCCTAATACCACCACATGATCAGGGGGTAACATTTGTGACTATTCCCTGTGTCTTAGCATTTGATTTGTCACTGTGTCTTGTATTGGTGTTGGTTGTATTCTCATTTCATTGGAGATTCCGGTTGCATCCAACACTTTTTTTTTTTTTTAATGTTCATAAATTTTCTAGGAATTAAAACCAAAAGAATCCCAGTTGTCATTTAGACTTGTAAATGCTTGTAAATGAATTAGTTCTTTGAATTTGCTGTAAAAATGTAAAATCCAGGAATATGTATGTAAATTTTATGGAGCCAGAATTCACAATCATTATCATACATAACAGCAGCTTTTCTCTTACAGTTACAATGTATCTAAAGCCAAAAAAAAAAAAAAAAAACCACTTATAATTATAGCCCAATTTATAGCTTTAGAATGGCACTGCATCTATGCCAAAATGAGAGAAATATCTTGATAGTTCCCCACATTGCTCCACGGGAACATATATCGGCTAGCTTTAACATTGACTATTCATATTTTTCCATCACTTATCCCATAGTCTGGTTGACTGTTGGGGCACTACTGAAGATAATGCAACCAGCTTCCTCCATGGTTCTCAGCTTTCCCCCATAAATTATGTCGTTCCACTGAAGACTGGTCCACTCTCTGATGTTGTCTTCCCATGTGGGTTTTTTTCTGTCTGCTTTAACATTGACTGTACTGACATAAAAAAAAGAGGGAGACCAAGATATGCAAACTGTTGAAGTCTGGAAGCATCTTGAAACAATGTTCTAATCCTGTAAAAAGTATTCCTGTAAAAGAACGTCTTGCGCACTCGTTAAATTCTGTTCCGCTTTTCGTAAGAGTAGGCCATTGTGTGCTAGTGGGAACAGATGTCACGATTTACAGAACTGCATACACACGGGGACTGGATGTAAAAAGCATATAATTATGTGCTTATTCCATTATCCTTGATATAAAAGAATAAATAAATGAAGTGTTTACTGATGGATCATTGTTATTCGAAAAAGACTGGGTCAGCTTTTTTCACTCCCGACTTAAAACTGAATAAATCTTTTTATATTGGCAATTCCCCCCCACCCCCACCACCATATTTACAGCAGAACTTTATGCAATTCAAATGGCCTACAAGAAAATTTAATCTAACATTTTCAACTGTTTCTTAACATTCTGCTTTGTGTTAATTTGAAATCAGTCCGATCAGCTATCAAAAAGTGGCAAGGAAAACTGCGGAATGACGTTATATTTGGGATAAGATCTTGGATGCACAGTATCAAGTCACAAGGTACAGAGTTAGATTTTTGCTTGGTCCCATCATATTGCAGACTGAAATGGAATGAGACAAGCAGATTTTCTTGCTTAATGGGCTTCATGAAGTGTTGATACAAACGACTTGAATACGTCTGATCTACAGTTATCACCAGATGAAACGAAAATCAGTTTTGACTAATTCTGTGTATTGTTAATCCCAAAAATTGCATTTTGAAAATCTTTCCTCCTAAATGTTGGGGATTTGTATGATTTCCCAGGTCAGTAGCAACCGTTGCCTTGGTCTCATCAGTGATGGCTTCAAGTTCCACGTCCGTCACAAGTCTCAGGTTGGGTGTTTTATTCTGAGATATACAATTTGACAGGTGACGCCCCTGATAGGGCCTCTGTGGTGGGCGGGGCTATATATATATATATATATATATATATATATATATATATATATATATATATATATTATATAATATATATATATATATATACACACAAGATTGGACTGGCCCGCCACAAGCGGGTTTTCAATAGAAGTGAGTTTCATCTCAACTTGTTGCTTCAAACAATTTCTACAAATTGTATCATTTTTGGGGTGGCCCGAGGTGCTGAGCTGGGAGAGCTTGCGGGAGCGTGGGACCTCCAACTTCCTGGTTCGCGGTTGCAAGTCCTGATATCAGCTTCTGCTGGAAAGGACTATAATTCTACTGAAACAAACCGCCACAAGCCTGGTATTGTTGTCTACACTGGGTTCAGAAGGTAATGTCCTGCTTATGATGCAAGGGGCCAAGCTTCCTTCACCTTCACTTATCCTGCAGTCTTGTAGACCATCGGGGCACCACTGAAGATTTTGCAACCAGCCTCCTCCACCCCTCACGGTTTTCAACTTTCTGCAGCAAGGCAGCAAGTCGTTTCACTCAAGGCCAGTCCACTTTCTGATGTTGTCTTCCCATCGTTTTCTCTGTATGCCTCTTCGTCTCTTTCCTTGTACTGTTCCTGTAGGACAGTCTTGGCCAGTCCAGATGTTCGTGTGACGTGCCTGTAGGCTACCACTTCAGCTTGCGTTTTTTCTCTGAAGTCAGGAGTTCTTCATAATTATGGTCTGGTGGCATTTTCAATTCTGGTATTCACTTCCTCGTGATCTCTGTATGATACAGCAAGAAGTTTGTGACAGGTTGTTTTAAGGAATCTGGTTTTTGTTTCATCTCATTTTAGATGTGGTTGTTGTGGTTTCTCCCACAACGCGGTGACTGTCCCTTTATGGTTGACTGTCCTGCATTAACCCTTATGGTTGACTAGGGTGCTGATGCAAGGAACGACAGTAGAATTGATTCTATATCCTGTTTTAACCTGTATATAGTTGCACAATTTAATCTGAGATGTAAAATTTGACAAGGTGATAGCCCCAATGGCCACTGTGGTCAGCGGGGCTATAAACAAGATTGATTGAATGGATAGCTATGGACGGTCTCAATTTTCTTGCCACCTGTAACGTTCTTAGCGTCTATAATGTCAGTGCTGATGCCATTCGCACTATTTGGGTTTTCTCCTCACTGATCTGCATGCCATATGCCGCAGAGGTTTCATCAAGGTGATTGATCAGGCTGACTAGCTCTTGCTTTTCTTCAGCTAGTCCGTCATGTCATTGGCAAAACGTAAGTTTGTGATTGTCCTGCCTCCAATGCTGACTGTTTCCTCATGATTTTCAAGTGCGCCAGTCATTATTCTTAGAAGATGTTAAAGATGGTGGGAGGAGGAGACATCCTTGGCGTACTCCAATTGTGGTTCAGAACCGATCTCCTACGTTGCTGTCATAGTATACTGCACTGATTGCCTTGTCATAGAGGCATTCTAATGTCCTGATCAGGTTGGCATTGATGTAACTGGTTGCCCACAGAGCTGTATGCCACACACCAAGATTCCAACCCACGACTTTGGACCAATAGGGTCAGAAACCTACTGCTTAGTTAATAACCGCTCAGTTTGTGTGTCGGCCGATGTAAATGATAGCCCTGTTACCTACTAAAAATCTTAATAAACCTGCAAGCGTTAAGCATAAAAGAAAAAAAACAAACAAACACATCAGTGATGAATGTTCCATCTAATTGTTTATATTATGATGTTACATGTTAACAGTACTATGATAGTTATTTACAACAATAAATATTGCAAACACCTGACACCCTCTCCCACCTACCAACCTCTGACACAGACACACGCAAGCATGCACACTTGTGTCTACGTGCTGATGCTTACACACACAACACACACACACACACACACACCACACACACACACACACACACACACACACACCACACAACACACACACACACACTATAATCAATTTCACCATTGTGTGAAGGCGTTACACATCAAGGGCAGACAGTAAATGAATAAACAATATCCACAACATCCGAGAGACATCCGACTCCCCATACATAAAAAAAGAGAGAGAGACCCAAAAAAAAGTGTAGACTTGTAGCTGTGACGGTTTCTTTGGTCTACACTAGCTGACACCACTAGAACGCATTCATCAACGCGTTGGTTTACAACACCTGAAGAAAGGACACCCATGTCGCTGGTCGCTCCACACTCGGTCTCTGTCGACACCGCAGTGTCTCTGCCATATAGGCCTGCGTTTTCTTTTCCTCTGCCTGTAAGCGCGCGTGTGTGTGTGTACAAACATACCCATACTGTGAACTCAGCTATATCTAGGCGTTAACGGAGAATTGCCAGGACACCGTAAACTCTTCCTCAAGGTGGAAAGTGTTTTACCGTTCTAGCGCTTCTACACAGTTTGTTTTTTTACAGTTTAGGCTGACGATAGGGAGGCATACCTGAGACCTAATGGAAGGTTGGAGCCGATTCCACGTCGCTGCGCTCTGCCTGACGTTTTTCAGTTACAGTTTCCTGCATTCAGGACGCAGAACGCTCAGCTTGGTCAAGACTCGCGTCATTCAGGAGTGGACTCCTTCCGCAGGACCCAAACTGCCAGAATCCACGTGGACAGGCGCCGGACCGGTACCGGTATCTTCGGTGACGAGGAGACCACGGCTGGTTTCTAGGAGTGCTGGACGCCACGTTCCTCTTCTCCTACGCCCTGGGGCTGTACGTCAGCGGCCTGGTGGCGGACAGGGTGGATCTGAGGGTCTTCCTGACGGCGGGCATGGCCCTGACCGCCCTGGTCCTCGCCGCCTTTGGCCCCGCTCTGGAGTGGATGCAGGCGCGCTCGGCCTGGGCCTACTTGGTGCTGATGGCGGTGAACGGAGTGGCGCAGTCCTCTGTGTGGCCCTGCGTCTTGGCCGTCATGGGCAACTGGTTTGAAGGCAGGCAGGGGAAGGGGGGTTTGCTGGGCGTGTGGAGCGCGTCCCCTTCTGTGGGCAGCGTGTTGGGGGCGCTGATGGTGTCTGGCGTGGTGGAGTGTGGGTACGAGTATGCCTTCCTCCTCACCTCCGGTGTCCTCCTGGCCTGGAGTGTTGTTGTCTTCTGTGGCCTGGTGCCCTCCCCCTCTGAGCTGGGTTTGCCCACACACCCCCACGTCTCTTCAGACCCTGACTGCGGTAAAGACCAGCAAGGGTCACAGCAGCAACCTCTTCAGAGCCTAACGTGTCAGAAACAAGCTGGCGATGATCGTGGATCGTTCTGCTGTCCATGTTCGAAAGGCAGGAACACAGACAGTGACTTATGCGCAAGTTCTCAACAGGAGGAAAAAACGCGTCTGGGTTTTCGTTACTGTTGCTGTGGTGTTTTGGGGAATGATAATGAATCAAATCCACCACCAGACCCATATCATCATCATCATCACCATCATGATGACACCAACAGCGTGAAGAGAAGTGCGTTGTTTCAGTGGATCAGGAATATCCACGAAGTTTGCTGCAGAGAGAACTTGGTTCGATGAGTGACACACTGACAAAGATCGTGTCAGAAAATGCCTGTTTAGCATGTACGGAACGTTCTGGACTTGGTCAGGCTGACAAACGAGAATCCAACTGCACAATCGTAAGCAAAAGATGCTCACGGACAAACTCCAGTGAGCATCCCCTTCCTTGTTGTAACGTGTCTCGACTGGGTGATAACAAACACACCGCAAAGGAGCAACAACAACAAACGTCACCAGGTAATGGCTCAATCAAACCAGAAAGAATCCGGGTCACTGCTAGAAACGAGCCCACAGAGACACCATCAGCGCCCACAGAGACACCATCAGCGCCCACAGAGACACCATCAGCGCCCACAGAGACACCATCAGCGCCCACAGAGACACCATCAGCGCCCACAGAGACACCATCAGCGCCCACAGAGATACCATCAGCGCCCACAGAGACACCATCAGCGCCCACAGAGATACCATCAGCGCCAACAGAGACACCATCAACGCCCACAGAGACACCATCAGCGCCCACAGAGACACCATCAGCGCAGCTGACGGACAAAACAGAACCAGCCACCCCGATGGACGAGGACAGCAGCCTGAACAGCTCTCCTCCCTCCCACACGAGCAAACAGAAAGCGGTCCACTTCCTCACAGCCCTGCTTCTCCCAGGAGTGCTGCCTTACTCCCTGGCCTACGCCTGCGTGAAGATGACCAACTACACCTTCTTCTTCTGGCTGCCTGTCTACCTCTCCTCCTCGCTGGGGTGGTCCACGGTACTGGCGGACCGGCTGTCTGTCCTGTACGACGTGGGAGCGGTGGGGGCCGCCACACTGGCCGGCATGCTGACCCACAGACTGAACAGGCGGGGCGTGGTCCTCGTGCCCATGCTGGCGTTGGCGGTGCCCGTGCTGTACACGTACGGCCACCTCCCCGCCACGCACAGCTTGTGGGTTCACGGGGTCATGTTGATTCTGGTGGGGGCGGTGACTGGAGGTACCTCCTACATCATCTCCGCCCTTATCTCTCTGGACCTGGGTCGGCAGGAGGCTGTCAGAGGCAGCGGCAGCGGCAGCAAGGAGCCCCTGGCCACAGTCACGGGCATTATTGAGGGCACGGGCACTCTGGGGGCTGCCCTGGGGCAGGTGGCTGTGCCCCGATTGCAGGCGGCTTTTGGGTGGGGGTCGGTGTTTTACGTGATGATGACGGCCCTGTGTGTGACCGTGGTCCTCCTAGGTCACACTGCTGTTGCCGAGATCAGAGATATGTGCAAGTGTGGGAAAGGGATTCATGACTGTGGTAAAGCAAGCTAGTAGAAGATGATAATGGTTGCAAGGATGATTCGGTTTGTGTGGCGTGTTTTAAAGTTCATAAGGACGGGGAAAATAGGGGGGTGGTTAGATCATGATCAAACTAGACCACTGGTGATTTAAGGAAATACGAACATTCCCAGCATATATCCTCTAAGTCGTAATGCGACTACATTCATGATAGGCGAAAACGGTCACATACGCAAAAAAATCTCACCATTGGTAAACCTCGAAGTTCTAGCTGAGGAACAAACAAATTAGTATGTGGCACAAAATTTGGTGTAGTCATTATCCAGGAGAAGAAAAAATCATAAAGGAAAGCAAACATAGATATTCGTTCAAACATTCCAAGATAACTTCAAATGAAAATTACGACAAACGCTACACCTGAGCGGTTAAGACCGTTTGAATTAAGAGTGTTTTTTTTTTTTTTTTTACGATCTCCCAGGTCAACTTCAAATGCAGATCTGCCAGAGCCTTAATTCTCTTTATGTGAATACATTTGCAAAACATCAAAAATGCACGTTAAAGACCCCGTAAATCATGCCAGCGTTTGGTGGGTTACGGCAACACGAACATCCCCAGCATGCAACATGTATACTGAAATGAGCTGCTGTGGTTGGAAAGTGTCGGCTGAGGCCAGCAGGCAGACCTGCAATGTCACAAGCTCAGTAGAAGACCACGTACGCACCTTGCCCAGTCAGGGAACACAGAGAGCAATCAAAATCACACACACACACACACACACACACACACACACACACACACACACACACACACACAAATTTAGGCACACAGTGAAGTAGAAACCATAGAGTAGAAAAGAAAGGCCTATATATTACCATTCTCAATCCAAAAAAAAAAAAAGCCATACAGTATACATCTATGTGCACACAAACACACACACACACACACACACACACACACACACACACACACACACACACACAGAACTTCATGTAGATATGTAGATACAAAGATTGAAGGGGGGCGGGGGAAAGAAACATTATTACGATGCACACACAAGAATAGCATGAAGGCTGGAGCACACAAGCACATATACACCCACCCATCCACATACGCACACCCACGCGCGTGTGCGTGCGTGCGTGTGTGTGTGTGTGTGTGTGCGCGCGCACGCATGATCATACACATAGCTATGTTTCGCTGTGTAGTGTGTGCGTGCGCGCACGCGCGCGTGTGTGTGTGTGTGCGCGCGCGCGCGCGCGCGTGTGTGTGTGCGTGTTTTGCAGTGTACTGCCTTTTGCAGTGTACTGCCTTTTAAACATGTTTTACGGAGTTTTATTCTTATTTGTTGCCGTGATATTATCGTTGTTAAATATTATTTATAGTTTTTTTTGGTTCCTACATAGGCCTTATGGCTTGATGAGCAAAAGAAGCAAATATATTGCTTACTCTATGTATGTACCATCTGGAAATAAATCTTTGACACACTGGTATATATTGATCGCATTTATAACGGCAATAATCATACAGGTCTTGCAGAGAGATGAGAGACTGGGCAGTCAATGTCACTGGGAATTAAAAGTCAAGTGACTGATGTCACTGGGAATTAGAAGTCAAGGGACTAATGTCACTGGGAATTAGAAGTCAAGATACTAATGTCACTGGGAATTAAAAGTTCAAATGACTTATGGCACAACATAATTTGTTTGTCCGTTTCTTTTCCTAGTACGGCACTGGAAAAAAATCAAAATGGTGCCCAGAAGGCGACAACTGATTTTTTTTTTAAACCCCATAAAACAACACCCAAGATGGCAGTAGCTTTACCTACTAACTTCTGATTGCATAACCTCTTGAAATCTCTGTTCTCCAGTTATTAATCATACTTTTAGCAGATTCTCACAAAAGGGTTTTCCCGTTCCACAGCTTAACACACTACGGATTGTCCTGAATATACGCTATGTCTCACTCATCCCACCCGGGAATCAGTGTGAGACTGAAAGTATACACTGGATGAGAAGTTTGCGTGCACAGCTGTTTCCAAGTACGTACTCCGAGTTTGAGCATTGCTACATGTAAATGTATATCGCACAGTCCACTAGAATATTTGTTCAAACTACAGTATTTATATTCTGTGTTAACATTTATCATTATGATTTTTTAATGCACAAAAATATCAACACACATCACATGCTATCTCCTCAGTCCTCTCTCCTTCCCTCCTTGCTTCCCCTCCCAACTTCAACTTCCATTTTACTTTCCCCGTCTCCTCGTCAAATATCACTGAGTGTGAACAGACGTTAACTTGAAGACAACAACATCAATGGTCGAGTACATTTATTTATTTATTATTTTATTTATTATTTATTTATTCTTTTATATCGAGGATAACAGAATAAGCAATCATGTGCTTTTTTTCATCCGATCCCCGTGTGCATGCAGTTTTGTAAATATTGTCATCTGTTCCCACCGGCACACGATGGCCTACTCTTACGAAAAGCGGAACAGGATTTAACGTGTGCGCAAGATGTTCTGCGTGCGTTCGCACACGGGGCCTCGGTTTAAAGTCTCATCCGAAGGACTTTTGGGGAGAGTGCAGTCAGCACTGATGTTAACTCCAGGAAGAAAATTTCCTCGACCGGACTCGAACCCGGGTCTTCAAATTGCCAGCGCAATGTTCTGACCACTAGGCTATCCGCCCCCCTAGGCTAAGAGGTGTTATGGATAAAGTAAACCTCGACATGACACTAAAACACCATTTCAATGTCGGCCCTGACACTTTGCTTACATCAATAACTGATAACAGCCTTTCCGCTTCATTTCATGTTGTTAGCTCTACAGACTACGAAAGAGCTGTCACAGCCTGGGCCATTAGGACTTTGGAGACCACTTACCTTTTCTCCATGTGAACAATTACATGGGCTATCATTTTACTGCTGCCATGGAGAAAAGGTTAGTGGTCTCAAAAGTCCTACGTGTTTGTCCTGTTGTTGTGATGTAGATGCGTTTAAAAGAACCGAAAAGATGTTTCTTTTTGCCTGTTGTTGAATGGTTGAGAATTCATTACACATGTATCTGTTTTCATTGACAGTGTAGTAGCTCTCTGTCTGTCTCTGTCTCTCCCCGTGTCTCTCTCTTTCTGTCTTTCGTGCCTCTCTCTCTCATTTCAGGCCTCCCTCTCATCGTTGCTCCCCCCCCCCCTCTCTCTCTCTCTCTCTCCGTTTCCTCTCTTATCTAAAAAAAAAAAAATGTTATGCTTTCTGTGGTTTAGGAGGGGGGGGGGGGGGGGCGTTGCTGTGAGGAGTAGGCTATGTAGTTTTGACTTTTCGTATGTTCTGCCGTGTACCTATCTTACCACCAATCTTATCCTGTTCTTCCCTGACCTATCTATATACCTAATCATCAATGTAGAGACAAAAGATTAACTCTCTTCCTATCTCAACTTCAGTAGAATTTGGCAATAGGTCCGTTCCCCTGTCCACCTCAGTGAATTATCTAAGGGTTGTTATTGATAACACACTCTCTATCCAAAGATTCATCACACAGACCTGCCATTCCTGCTACTATCAATTACGGTGTATTTGTGTAATTCGAAAGTATTTTTCCACTGGCTGGTCTGCCAGCATCATCCATCCACTCCCTTCAACGTATACAAAACTGTGCAGCTCGACTAGTCCTTAGAAAGAAAAAAACTCCAGATAGATCATGGTTATTGTCGTGAAGTTATTGTCTTACATTTCCATTCTTGTGAAGCATGAAAAATTCATGTGACTTCCAGTCTGTTGGCCACTGACCGGTCCTCCAGATTTTACAGCATAGACAATGCATGGCCTTCAGCTCATTTTCTCCTGCCTGAGTGCATCAGCAGTTCTCCTGGAATGTTACTGGGGCCAGTATGGAATATTTCTGCATTTAAACTCTTTGATGGCTGTCTCAACTTCTCTAATGAGGGGTTCTGACTCTATTTCAGAGCTGTTTGTGTTAAAATTCACATCTGCATCAGGTGCACCAGAGACTGCCACTCCCGCATTGGATTGACCAGCCACAGCCGGCGCTGTCGCTAAACAAATGACCTTCTGGTGCGAATTCCATAGTCCAACATCGACTGACGGAGGCCTACTGTGTTAAAATTTAAATCTTTATCATTTTGAGGTCCATTTTCTTCTTGACCAGTGATTAATCAATGTTTTGCCGTATTCATGGCATCTGTTTAGGATGTCTTCTGGCTCAGTTAATGTAATTAATTCTGTCTGAGGTATTGACTTTTGGGCTTGAAACGTATTTTGTTTGACTCCCCCGTGGGGATGCTGGGGGACCTGTCAGTATAAATAGCATCCCCACCTTCTGGAAATTCTTAGCGAGGAATTCCCTCTTTTCTATCACTCTCTTTGAGTCCACCTTATTCCTTTTCTTCCTGTCACCCCCTTCTTGTCTATTTTTTGCCTTCTTGGTCCATCATCCTGCCTTTTTTCTCCCCAAAAACAAAACCTTAAAAGATAACAATGCTCTCTTACACCGAAATCGGATGCGTTGGGCCTGACTTGTCAGGTGATTAAAGGCAGCGTGACGTGGATGTTGGTGCATATACCTGTATGATGTTGAGAACATGATGTTTGGTGTTTAGCTTCAGGGAGAGGACGTGATCGTTGACTGTATTAAAGCTTTTCATTGCTGCAGCAGCGTGTTAGTGCTGGTCTGGGTGGAGTCTTTCTGTTGAGACCAAAAAAAAGAAAACCCCAAGGTCCCGTGTGCAACACACATAAACGAACCCAAGGCAATGAGATGTTTGCTCCTAGCAAAATTCTGTACAAAAAGCCACTCTCATAGGAAAACGAATACACGTGTAAGCAGATGACACTGCTTTTATCAGGACGTACAAAGAGGTGTACTGTGACTGAAAGTGATACACCCCCACCCAACTCCACTCCTCTCCACTTTACAATATAACACAGTACAATACAACTCGATATTCTGGAGTCAAGAGTGCTGAGAACAGCAGGCATAAAAACGATGTAGAAAGGTGCAAAAGAGGCTTTGAATTAACGGCCAGCGATATGGGTTATCATGTCGAATCATGACAATGCCTTCTCCGTACATGCTCAGGGGTGAAACAGATGGAGACAGGCCTAGGCTAGTTCTGTAATGTCGAAACTAATGGAGTCTTACAAGGCCCACTTCAAACTCAATGTGCCGAGAGACACAGACACCTACAGAGTTGGTAAAGATACTTTGAACATTTTACGTTGAAGTTCATTTCTGTAATGTTAGTGATATGTGCGCAGGCATACACACAGTGTTATGAGTTTCTGTTCTCTGAAAAGCTTCTCAAGGGTTACAGACAATCAGTTCTACGAACGAAGATTGCGTTACACCGTTCCTTTTGGTTTCAACGGGTATGCTTAAACTGAGTGCTTCAAGGGTTGGGTTTTTATTGTTTGTTTTTGAGGGAGGGGTCTTGCCTCATCTTTTGTGACGTTCCTGTCCTAAATTTCCCATACCACTCATTTCAATCTCCCCACCCCAGCCAGACCCAGATCTATTCGTTTTGTGGCATCATCAGGTTCGGAAGTCCACGGAGAGCCCAGCAATGTCAGGCTGACTAAAGATCACCAGCTAGAGGGGCCCTGAGTCACTTTGGTGGTTCTGAACTAACATACGCAGGACACGACCTACAAAGCACCATACTGACGACATTAATGGCTCAGTCGCGGAGCCAGAATGAGTGAGACACCTACCCTGGGTAGCGACCACCACCGCCTCCCTCCAGCAAGCTTCCCCCGTGAACCTCCAACCCAAAAGGCTTGGACACAAACTCACCACAGGCACAAAAGTGTTAAGGGGAAACCGGATCTGAGATCACCAAGAGACCGGGGCCACCGAACCTGAGTCAATTTTCTTTTATTGCATGATGATCAGTGACGATGAGAATGTTGTAATGATGTTGCTATGGAAGTGCAAGTGCTTTGAGGCTACATGACAGGACTGTACTCTACGCTTACTGTGATATATCCTGACGTCGACTGGGCCTGAGAAGAAGTGTGGTCAGGTAATTTTTTGAACAACACTCTCAAAATCGATATTAGCATTTATTGCCCTCATTTTTACCTTGGGCCACACAGTCTTCATGACATGGCAGCTCTGATGCCTCCTAGCATGTCCAACAGATTTCATTTTCATTTTCCTAACCAGGCCTAAATGTTCAGGTAGTTTGCTCAGTTCTTCCAGCATGCGTTGGTTTGTTCGTTTTTTTAAGTCCAGCTTATTCTTAGAAGTGTTCTGGAAGAAGCGCATCTCGGAACTTTGATTGGGTTTTCATCTGCAGCTTTAATGGGTAAGCGCTGCACTTGTGGCGACGCGCTCTCCCCGGGGAGAGCAGCCCGAATTTCACGCAGAGAAATCTGCTGTGACATAAAGTGGTGTAAAAAAATAAATAAAAAAATAAATAAGAGTCCAGCCTTCACTGCCACATACATCCAACTTTACATGATCAAGTCGAGTCCCGCTGGTGTGACCTACCTCTGTCTTGTCTTGGATGACGTTTATGCCATAGTGTTCACAGCTACTGTTCAGGTTGTCTGAACGTTCCTGCCACTTTTTTTCTATCTTTAAAAAAAAGAGATCTTTTCAAAGGTAACAGGCGTCCTATAATCTACACAGCAGTTGGGGAACGAGGTATCGGTGATCTCAGCTTCTCTAGGGTCCAGCATATTGAGCAGCGCCCGTTTCCTATCCTTCACTGTTTTACCTTCCCTGTCCCTATAGAGGGCAAGTATCCATTTACAACTGGGTGAACTGGAGAGACTGTGCCGAAGCCAAGGCACACGAACGGTCGTCTATTTTCGAGGCAACCACCCTCAACGCTGTTCAACTTTAGTTTGGGGGCAGCGAGTGCTCTGATCACTGGGGAGAGCGAGCATTGTGACCACTGAGCTATCGCATCCAGGTGTTTTGGTTGTTAGAATAAAGCAGTTCTTTCAGGGGATCTTGATATGTATAGTGATTGTGTCCGCGTACACACTTAACAGCAAGGATGGTAGCACGCAGCCCTGTCTTACCCCAGTTTTTGCCAGGAACCAGCGGGACGCCAGTATCATTTCTAGACAGACTGCAGTTTATAACGGCGCAGGGTATCCTCTGGATGGTGTCCATACTGCAGCCCGACAGTGTACTATTCTGTGGATTGTTGATACAAGATCATCATGAACGAGCCTGAGTAACGCTGCGTGAAATAACATTTTAAAAACCCCAAACGAACCACTAATAAGGTATAGAACAACACACAGCAGCAAGAGTATCATCATAACCTGGTGCAGTGGTTAGAGCGCTGTCGATCCCGGGTTTCAGCCACCACCGAAATGCCCGTTGAATGGGGATTTTTTCCCCCTGAAGTTAACATCAGTTGTGACTCCACTCTACAGAAAGTGTTTCGGATGAGTATAAACTAGGCCCAGCGTACAAACGCACACAAAACATCTTGCACACACGTTAAAACCCGTTCTGCTTTACGGAAGAACAAGCCGGTAAAAACGGATGATAAAAAAAAAACCCATAAGCACTGGTGTCATGTTTTGATATCATGCCCGGAAGTAGGAATTTGGCTACCTTACTGGTGGACAAAAATGGTCGCATCTGCAAAAATCTCCCAAACTTTGGAGCTCTAACCGAGGAGCGGGGAAAAATCATCATCATCAACGGGACCAGCAGCAGCAACAACAACCGCAATGATAGCAACAACAGCAATAGCAGCAGCAACAAGGCCTGTGGTGACAGTTGTGTTGGAGACAGTAGCAGCATTAGCAACTGCAACAACGACAACCAAAACAACACCAAAGTCATAAAAAGGCGGTACAACATTCTGATCAAAATTGGAATCTGTCTTCAAGATTGATCAGTCAGTTTACTGTCACCCCCTGCTCAAACAAATTAAAGAGAATACAAACAACAACAATAACAAAATAGCCATTTTCGTTTCATCCTGTTTGCTTTCACAAAACATTTTCCTTGGAGGAGAGAGGGGGAGGGGGGTAACATAGTGGTCAGAGCATTGCACTCACGATCTAACGGACTGGGATCAATCCCGGGTTGGAGCCACCACTGAGAAGCCCACTCAAGGGGATTTTTTTCCCAGTAGCTAACATCAGTAGTGACCCCACTTCCCAGAGAAGTCCTTCAGATGAGACTATGAGCTGAGGCCCCGTGTGCGAGCGCACACAGAACATCTTGCACACATGTTATAACTCGTTCTGCCTTTCACAAGAGTGGGCCGTTTATGTCGGTAAGAACGGGTGACAAAAGAAGAAAAACGCCTGCACACTGGTGTTGTGTTTAGACAACATCTCCGAGAGTCGGAATGCGGCTACCTTCATGGTGGGCAAAAAACGGTCGCATACGCAAAAATGTCGCCATTGAGGAACCTTCAGCTCTAGCAGAGGAATGAAAAAAAATGTCTTTCAAAGCTTATGACTTGTAAACATGGTACTGACTTGTCAGACGCCTAACAGGAGCATGACGCATTATTTTGCTCGTGTGACACACGAAAATTGTTGCTGCTGAATGTTCCACGAAGAAGAAACATTTATAACAAAAGTTGTGAAACTGAATTAACCTTTTATGACAATTTATCAGAATCCTTTCATCTCGTGAACTTATCACCAGACCTGCTATTACCTTTTTTTCTTTTAAACATATCCATACAAATAGAAATTCAATCATATATTCCATAGCTGCCATAATTCATGTCTACGTTCAGTGCGGAAACACGAAAATATCAAGCATACACCCTAGGCCTGACCAGCGCACTGGGTTATTAGTTAACCTCCCATGTGGGGATATCAGAGGACAGTCATTGTGAATAGTAGGCCTATCCCCACCTTCAGGAGATTTTCAGCGAGAAATTCCCTCTTTTCTATCACTCTCTTTGCTTCTGCCTTGTTCCTTTTCTTCCTGTCACCTCCTTATGATCTATTTTCTGCCTTCTTGGTCCATTCTCCTGCCTTTTTTCCTTCCCTTTCCAGAAAGGCTTAAAAGATAACTATTCTCTCCCACACCGAGGTCAGATGCAACGGGCCTGACCTGTCATGAGCTTTACGGCAGTACAACGTATTTACTCTGACATAACAGGCAACAACAGTTGCTGTCTGAGCGTTCAACAAAGAAGAAGAGAAGTCAAGGCTGCTTACAAAATTCCAGATAGAACGAAGCAAAGAAGTTGATCCCAGCAAAAATCCTTTTTTACCCGAATAGCAATATGTCGGTTATAACGAATTCCGGACATAACAAATATCGGTTATAACGAACTGGCTTTGTTATCCCTAGTGGGAGATCATGCCGCTTATGGCGTATCAGCAGCTTGGAACGAGTCGTATTTTCGGACTCTGTGAAAAATCACCCCCCTCTGTTGTTTCGTAGAATGTGAACATTGACATATCACACATTTTAACTGCCATTCCTGTAACTGCATGTAAGTGAAAAAGGACTCTTGATTATATACACTAAGACATGATAATATATCTGTTACTTTCCATGCAATAATGGAGAAAGATAAAACGTTTTCTTTTTCTTTTTAAGGCCTCAATAAAACACTTACTAGTTTTAGCTATTGTCATTTTTGGCAAGCTGTTACAAGCACAAAAAGTTGTTCCAAAGTATGGCAGACAGCGTGTATTTTAAGACCAATGAAATGTTTATTCCCATATCAGTGTCTACTCTAATTACCAAACACTGTGAAACAGTAGACCAACAGTGCAGGACCCCCTCCCCCACCCCCACTAGCCCTCAATTTGTGATGTAGTGCGATTTTTTTTTCTGACAATCTTATCTTCTAAAGTACTCAGAATGATATAGTATATTTCGTTCTCCTGCGTTACTTTTTATTGATGGTTTGCTTTTATTAAACTGCAAGGTAGGCCTATGTAATCTGTTTGTATTCTCAGATGAGAATGAATCCACGAGACAGGAGGCAGCAAAAATGAAGAGAAAAGTTGTTCACTCAATTCTCCACCAATTTTTAAAAAATAAATTGAAAAGATATCAAATGTCGTATTCAAAGCCCCCCCAAACAAGTTTTTTTTTGTGCAATATAAATCATCTTTCATATTCAGGGCTCTGGGTAGACATCCATCAACACATTGGTAAGTCTCCATCACAATCTGGGCTTCAAGTTCCTTCCATTATATAAACTCAGTCATCACATCAATACACAGCTTCTCTGAGGTCTGTGCATTAAAAAAAAATCCTGTAATATTCTCAACTCCAGCAAAATCTACCATCCAAAATACACACACACACACACACACACACACACACACACACACACACACACACACACACACACACATATCCACACCCTTAACTCTTTCACACGCTCCGTTTTTCCCCAACAGCCAAACCATAAACACAACACCACAGTCTTCCCCCCACACACTGACACTACACTCACATACACACAGATCTTTCACTCTCTCTATATACACACACACATATCCACCCTCTGAAATCTCTCCCCAGCTTACACACTATCACTAGGTAGAAGTCCTGGAGCGCCACGTCACAAGGTCGAAGTCCTGCTGAAGCACCACGTCACAAGGTCGAAGTCCTAGAGCGTCACGTCACAAGGTCGAAGTCCTGCTGAAGCGCCACGTCACAAGGTGGAAGTCCTGCTGAAGCGCCATGTCACACGGTCGAAGTCCTGGAGCGCCACGTCACAAAGTGGAAGTCCTCACGTCACAAGGTGGAAGTCCTGCTGAAGCGCCACGTCACAAGGTCGAAGTCCTGCTGAAGCGCCACGTCTCACGGTGGAAGTCCTGCTGAAGCGCCACGTCACAAGGTCGAAGTCCTGCTGAAGCGCCACGTCAGTCACAAGGTGGAAGTCCTGCTGAAGCGCCACGTCAAAGGTCGAAGTCCTGTTGAAGCGCCACGTCAGTCACAAGGTGGAAGTCCTGGACCGCCACCGTCACAAGGTCGAAGTCCTCACGTCAGAAGGTCGAAGTCCTAGAGCGCCACCATCACAAGGTGGAAGTCCTGGAGCGCCACGTCTTCTCGGCGAAGTTCCTCAGGCTCTGTCGGATCTGCAGCTTGGCGGCCACGGCGGGCCTCTGCATGATCCAGGACAGCTTCTCGCGCTTCTTGTGCACGGTGCGCACCTGGCGGCACAAGGCACAGGAACACCTCCTCCACGCTCTCCGGCTCCTCGCTGACCGACACCTCGCGGTACACGCACCCGTGGTCGGCAGCCCAGGCCGCGCAGTCGCCCGTGGAGAGGCGCCGCAGGTGGATCAGGTCGCTCTTGTTGGCCGCGATGGCCACGGGAAGGCGCTCGTCCCCGCGCGTGCTGCGCAGGTGCGTGACCAGCTCCTGCACGCAGGCCCAGCTGGCGGAGTCGGTGACGGAGAAGACGAGGAGAAAGCCGTCAGCCCAGGAGAGGGGGTCCTCGCGAGGTTCTCGGGCTGTGGACTGGTTTGGTGGTTGGTGGTGGTGGTGGTGGTGGTGGTGGTGGTAGTAGTAGGAGTAGTGGTAGTAGTTGTTGTAGTAGTAGTAGTAGCAGTAGTAGTAGTAGTCATGTAGTAGTAGTAGTGGAAGTAGTAGTAGTAGTGGAAGTAGTAGTAGTAGTGGAAGTAGTAGTAGTAGTAGTGGAAGTAGTAGTAGTAGTGGAAGTAGTAGACGTAGTAGAAGTAATAGTAGTAGTAGTAGTGGTAGTAGTAGTAGTAGAAGTAGTAGTAGTGAAAGTAGTAGTAGTAGTAGCAGTAGTGGTAGTGGTGGTAGTAGTAGTAGTAGTGGTGGTGGTAGTAGTAGTAGTAGGAGTAGGAGTAGTAGTGGTGGTAGGAGTAGTAGTGGTGGTAGTAGTAGTAGTAGTATAAGTAGTAGTAGTAGTAGTGGTAGTAGTGGTAGTAGTAGTAGTAGTAGTAGTAGTAGTAGTAGTAGTAGTAGAAGTAGCAGTAGAAGTAGTAGTAGCAGTAGTAGTAGTAGCAGTAGTAGTAGTAGTAGTAGTAGCCCACCCCCGCGGGAAAAGAAAGAAAGAAAGAAAGAAAGAAGAAAAATAAACAGCAGAAATTTTCAACATCGGAATCAGTATCCAGTTTTCATAGCACTAGTTGAGAGAGAACTGGAGTGGAAGCTATATATATATATATATATATAGCACTAACAGTGGGGTAGAGAGAAACTCTTAGAAAGAGGTGGGCACCTGATAACCATCTTCAGAGAAGATCAACTGTCCAGCTCTGTCTTATTTCCCACAAGCTCTACGTTAGGTAACCTGAAGGGGGAACTAGGCGTCCGTTTTGATCAATTTTATATCTTAAAAGTTCTACTTAAGGTATTGCCATGAAATTTTGCAAAGTGGTAGAAAATATCGTTTTAACAGTGGCTGATACTTTCCTTCAATGTTATCAATACTGTCACAGGTACATTCATAGTCTTTAACCGAGATTGAGGGTAGGGTTGACCCGTATACACAACAGAGAGAGACAGAGACACAGAGAGAGTCTTTTAGGCTCAAACAGGTGAGCGTAAACAGGGAGCATGTGGATCTGAGATTAAAACCCTTGATCTAATTATAATGCATGAAAGCTGGGTCAAGTCCCCACTGGCCCGTCCATGTGACAGGATTTTCGCCATGAAAATGGCATTGGCTAATCAAGTTACCTCCCTTTGATAAGATTTTCCCCATGGAAACTGCATTGGCTAATCAAGTTACCTCCCTTTGATAAGATTTTCCCCATGGAAACTGCATTGGCTAATCAAGTTACCTCCCTTTGATAAGATTTTCCCCATGGAAACTGCATTGGCTAATCAAGGTAACTCCCTTTGATAGGATTTTTGCCAAGGAAACTGCATTAGTCAATCAAGTTAATTCCATTCTGCAAATCCACAGGATAAGACTATAAACTAAGACCCTGAGTGCGAATGGCATTGCAAGCACATCTTGCACACACCTCAAACCCCATCCAGCTTTCGCAGAAGAGTGAGCCAGCTATGGACAGTGGTATGAATGACACCAACATACCCAGCATGCACCCTGCTACCTGGAGAGGGCTGGACTCTGCCAGGTTCAACTGTCCCACCACACACTGCCTGAAACAGTCACTGCAGTGCAGTGTCTTCATGACACATACGCACACGCACATACACATGAGTACACACGAGCGCGCACGCACACACACACGCACACACACACACACATACACACACACTTACATGCCATGCAGTGTCCATGATATGCAGCAAAATCTGCTTGTTGTCCACGGTGGCGCTGTGGGTAAAGATGGCCTCTGAAACAAAATCATCTTCGTCATCCTCAACATCATCGTCATCATCATGAACATTGTCGTAGTCAACGTCATAGTCACCATTATTGTCGTCTCTATCATTATTATCTTCATCATTCTAGTTGTCATATACTTATCGTCTTTTTTACCATCATCATCATCGTCATCATCATCATCATTGTCACCACCACCACCATCATCATCACATTCACCATCACCGCTGTCATCAAAATCGTTGTTTTCAGAAAGTTGACAGGTACACTGAATGTATGAATGAGAGACTGAAAATCTATGTAGCCCACATGTAAAATAGCATTTCGTTTCTGGGGCCACAGCGGTGTTGTTTCTTTTTTTCCCCCAATATCAAAGAATAACAAATAAAAGCCTGAATAAACCAAGTGTTTCTGTAAGATTTTTTTCTCTCCACTGCCTAAAGTTACTGCTGCTGCTTCTCACCACATGGAACGGGATAGCCTGGTGGTCAAATGATGCGCTCATGATCTGCTGACATGGGTTCGAATCTCGTTCGAGAGGATTTCTCCTTTGGAGTTAACATCAGTGCCGACTCCACTGCCCCCAAATGTCCTTTGGATGAGACTATAAAACGAGGCCCCGTGTGTGAACGCACGAAGAACACCTTGCGCACACGTTAAATCCCTGTTCTGCAGTTACAGCAGCAGCAGCAGCAGCAGCAGCAGCAGCAGCCGCCGTAGTGTATGTAGTGTTGTTATTCAATACGCGTTGTCGTTGTTATTGCAACTATTTTGTCCTGCATATGGTGAAACACAGAATAGTAACTCCATTTTTCAACGCGTCGAGAAAATTCTAGTTGTTTTTTGATTGATCGCGAACACTATTTTGCTGTTAACAGGCAGGTAATTATAAGAAACGAGACTCGAAATGACTGAAAACATTTGGTTTTCCGTTCCTCGGCTAGAGTTCCAAGGTTCCCCAATGGCCAGATCTAGCTTATGCCACCATTAATTTTTCGCCCACCACCGTGGTATCCACACTGACCTCGGGATTAGATATTTTTGCTTCCATTAAAGACCACCACCACCACCACCACCACCATCACAACAAAACTGAAAAACAAACCACAAAGCAGACAAAAAAACCCGGATTTTTTTTTTTTCTCAAGTGACGTTAGTGGTACGGGTATTAGTTTAAGGTGTTACTGTAGTCGATATTGTTTTTTTTGTTGTTGTTGACGAAACAACAAACAAGCAAATCTAGCAAATCTGCTGTCTAGAGGAAACGCACCTGGCTAGAAAGCGAAAAGTCCGGGTCGGAGTGTGCGGTGGTTTGAATCCCATTTGGGCCCAAAACTTTTCCCCTGTCCATTAGATCATGAGTGGTGGTCTAGGTGCTAGTCTTTCGCACGTAAAAGATCCTACGGCAACAAGAGGGTTGTACCTGGCAAAATTTTGTGGAAAGAAACACTGATAGGGAAACAAATACAGTTGCAGACAGGAAAAAAAAAAAAGGGGGGGAGGGGGGGGGGGGGTAGGTTAGCGCTGCACTTGTGGCGACGTGCTCTCCCCGGGGAGAGCAGCCCGAATTTCACGCAGAAAAATCTGTTGTGACATAAAGTGGTATAAAATAAAAAATAAAATAAAATAAAATAATAATAAATGAGATACAAACCCATCTCAGGATCATAGTCTCCGATGAACCGGCGTGTGAGATACCTGACGATGAGCGCTGAAACAAAGAGAGAGAAAAAAAGTACAATAATTATATAGTCATCATGATTTAAGCAAAAATGTAAGAAATCAAAACAACCGACAAACTCGATCAAAACACGCGTAAACTAATTTTACACCCACCCACCCACCCGCGGGCGTATATATATATATATATATGTGTGTGTGTGTGTGTGTGTGTGTGTGTGTGTGTGTGTGTGTGTGTGTGTGTGTGTGTGTGTGTGTGTGTTTACCTGAATTCCGAGCTCTCGTTTTCAGTTCAACGCCAACTTTTTGAAACAAGAGTCTCCCTAGAGACAATCCCTGTCAGGTTTGTTTTTGAGAGAGAGAGAGAGAGAGAGAGAGAGAGAGAGAGAGAGAGAGAGAGAGAGAGAGAGAGAGAGAGAGAGAGAGAGAAGACAGAGACAGACAGACAGACAGACAGACAGACAGACAGAGACAGACAGACAGACAGACAGAGACAGAGAGAGGAAAACAGACACAGAAACAGAGACAGAGAGAGGAAAACAGACACAGACACATAGATAGAGATGGAGTCAAACAAAAATGAATATGCAACTTTCTTCCCTATAGCACTTTTGTAAAACATGATCAGATCTTATCGATACATCAACCCAGATAGGATAACAAACGCACCAACAAATCATAATTATTTCGCTGTTGGTTCTGTTTGTATGTAGGCCTACACCATACAAGACAACTGCAGTGCTTAAATTAACTCATTGCACAAGAAGGTGAGAAAACTAGGGTCAGTCATTAGCTTCAAAAGCTTAGGAGTTAAAAATCCTCCTCCTGTGAAGCAGCATGAATAATTATATCAAGGTGTCTGCGTTGCGAGGATTCCAGGGTTTGTTGTTGTCGTTGTTAAGTTGGTTGGGGCTTGGAGGGGTGGCTTGGCTTTGTTTTGTTTGTAAGTTTGTTGATGCTGAACTGATACCACATAACGCGCTTTTCCCCACAAAACTTCGATTTAGAAAATCTGAACTTCACCTTCTTGTTCTTTTTGTTCTGGTTGTTGTTGTTCTTCTTCTTCTTCTTATTCGTCGTCGTCGTCGTCGAACGCTCATACAGCAAGAATTGTTGTCTGCCATATGAACAAAACTGTTTTGCGCTGCCATTTATGTGCCTGACGAGCTACAGGGTGAAATCTTTAGCTAAAAGTTATCCCTTTTATATTTTAACTCAAAAGCAAAGGTTTTCGAAACTTCCAATTAATAAGATTATAATCTAATCCCTTGATAGATAAATTTTTTTTTTTAAAAGAAGAAAAAACACAGCAACAACAACTAAACCACAAAAATCCGTCTTCTCCATCTTAAATTTGGGATATTCGCAACTTAAGAGCGCGCGAGCGCAAGCGCACACACGCACACTGACTGACAGACAGACAGACAGAAAGACAGACAGACAGACAGACAGACAGACAGACAGAAACACACACACACACACACACACACACACACACACACACACACACACACACACACACACACACACACACACACACACTGAATCCGAACACGGAACAGTCTTCCCCCACTCCATTAGACCTTGGGTGGTGGTCTAGGTACCAATTTTTCAGAACAGACGATGAATCGAAGTCTGGCGTGCACAAAAAGTACCCATGGGAGCAAGAAAATTGTACCTAGCCAAAGTATGTAGGAAAAAAAGCCACAAGAAAATTGTACCTAGCCAAATTATGTAGGAAAAAAAAGCCACAAGAAAATTGTACCTAGCCAAACTATGTAGGAAAAAAAGCCACAAGAAAATTGCTCCTAGCCAAATTATGTAGGAAAAAAAGCCACAAGAAAATTGCTCCTAGCCAAATTATGTAGGAAAAAAAGCCACATGAGAATTGCTCCTAGCCAAATTATGTAGGAAAAAAGCCACATGAGAATTGCTCCTAGCCAAATAATGTAGGAAAAAAGCCACAAGATAACTGTATCTAGCCAAACTATGTGGATAAAAAAGCCACAAGAGAATTATGCCTAGCCAAATGATGTAGGGAAAAGAGCCACAAGAGAACTATATCTAGCCAAATTACGTGGTTAAAAAACCAACAAGAGAATTATACCTGGCCAAATTATGTAGGAAAAAAAAAGCCACAAGAGAACTGCCCCTAGCCAAATTATGTTAGAAAAAGCCACAAGAGAATTGTACCTAGCCAAATTATGTTGGAAAAAAAGCCACAAGAAAATTGTACCTTGCCAAATTACCTTAGAAAAAAAAGCCACAAGAGAATAGTCCCTAGCCAGATTATGTTGGGGAAAAGCCTTTCTTATAAGTAAGCAAGCACATATCTAAACTGAAAATGTGTCACCATAAGAGCAGCCCAATCTTATTTTCCCCTTCTGTTTAGATGTGTGCTCTTATGGTGACAGCTCTCCCTGGGGAAAGCAGCCCAAAGTTAAGGCAGAGAAATCTGCCACCACTTTAAAGTGGTATGCGATTCAATAAAACACAACACTACACAACACAACACAACACACACACTCAAACACACATGTTGTTCTTACTCTTGTTATTTTGAATTTTCATTATTTGTCTGTATGAGTTTGAGCCTATGTTGTACTGTCTTGGATTTGTTTTATCTTCTATTGTGAGGTCTGGTTACCAACAAAAAAAAATCCTCACTTATTTTAGTTCTTTTCAACATAGACTGACATTTGCCTTTTGAATGCTTTTAAAAGTCAATTTTCTTGATTTTTTTTGTGAGGGCAGGATGAAAAAAATGTTGTGTAAACTTAATCTTTTACCCTCAATAAAGATCATTTGGACTTGACTTGACTTCTCCCCCCCTCCCCCAAACACACACACACATTAAACTTTTGTCACCAAAAACATACCATACACACACACCCCTACAACCTCTTTTCGTTCACCTCCTCCCTCCCTATAACGACGTTGTGTAACAGTTAACCTCTCTGCTGAGAGAAGAAGGATGGGGGCCGCCATTTTCGTCTGATTACCGGAAACGAAAGAGCTGCCAACCGGACCCCCGACAAACATTGTGCAGGTGCCAAAACCTACAGCAGGGATAACTGATGTGTGTTGTTTAACAGCCAGCGCGCGCTGTGATTGCATATGTAGCCACACGTGAGGGGAAAAGAGGAGAGGAGAGAGAGAGAGAGAGAGAGAGAGAGAGAGCTGTGAAAGGTGTTTAGAAAAAAAGAGACTGGCAATGTAGGCCTACTGTACTGTACTGTACTGTACTGTATGTTATGGCAATGCACTGCACTGCACTGAATTCCAAATTCAAATACTTTATTTTCTCAAAGACAGAAAAATTCACGCGGGTTACGAGCCACACATAAAAACAATAAACATATAAACATAATGTCACAAAAAAATATCACAACATAGTCTTCAAATATCGGCTTGCATCCATCACAATAAAACAGCACCCACAAATCAGCAATACCTCAGCCAGTCATAAAATCACACGAATAGATTTTCAAACACTCCTGTGCATACCAGTATGCCCACGCATCAACACACTCACATACAGCTCGCGCACACACACACACACACACACGCACGCACACAACACACACACACACACACACACACACACACACACACACACGCACACACACACACACACACACACACACACACACACACACACACACACACATTGGAAACACTACACACATTGGAAACACTACACACATGCCCACGCATTTTCATGACCTAAAACATATTGTAATTATACCATATTGTTATAACATGTCGCATAAAACAATACTCTTCTATTAAGATATTAAACTCGCGCACACATTTTATGACATAAAAGAAATTCCTATAACATGTTGTATGATAAGAAAATAGTGAAGACAGTTAAAAAAAAAAAAAAAGTAGCCTCTCCCATGTTTCAGAATGTCCCGACCTGAGCTCTGTATCTCCCTTACCTCCCCCCCCCCCCCCTCTCTCTCTCTCTCTCTCTCTCTCTCTTGGATCAGTTCAGATTTGTTGTTATGCACTTATTAAGCAGCAGAATTGAGGTGGGAATAAAACTATTTTCATATCGCAGAGTTTTAGACTTGGGTACTCTGAAGTGCTTTTGAGAAGGCAGGAGTTCAAAATATTTTACTAGCACATGAGTACTGGAGGAAGGTGGCAGGATGGTTAAGACGTTCGTCCGCCAACAAGTAAACCGTGAGGCTCTGGGTTCGACTCATAGCCTCGCCCTTTCTTCCCAGTTTGACGAAAAATTCGAACTGAATGTCAAAGTCATTCGGATGAGACTATAAACTGAGGCTCGTTTGCGAGGGCACGCAGAACATTTTGCACACCCGTTAACGACCCGTTCCACCTATGAGAAGAGCAGGCCACTGTGTGCCGGTTGGAGCGGATGACAACAAAATATATTTTTTTAAAACCAGCATGCTCACAGGCGTCATGTTTAGACACTATCCCTGAGGAAAAATCGAGGAGTTGAAGTCCCTAGGGCGGTTCAGGGCTGTAGGCCTATATGGCAACGTTCTGGCGGCTTCTGCGACGGTACTGGAACCTTGTGTATTGGCGATTGCCTTTCCAATGGACCGTTCCAGCGACGTGGAGAGGGGGGGGGGGAGGGTTCTGCTGCATAGGTGGCCTAACAGCTTGCCCTCCATACTTACTTACCCAGGCTATGTGCTCTAGAGCCTAGGAGCTCTAGCCGAGGAACGAATAAAAAAGCAACAAAAAACTCTCTGAGGAAAACTGCTTCATTTTGCAACTTTCTGGCTTAAGAAGTTGGCATTCAGTTGCACTAGGCCCTAGATGTGAATGGCTTTGACTGCTCTTTGGTTCGGTTTTCTTTTCCTTCTTCGGCCAGAGCTTCAAGGTTCACCAATGGTGAGATGCTGCATAATTATGTTACCCCATTTGTCTACCATTAAGGTAGTTGCATTCTGACTTCGGGGGCTGACTGCTGTGATTAGCGTTTTTTGGTGCGCTATGGGGTACTGCACTGTACAAAAGTATTATTATTATCATTATTGTCGTCATCATCATTATTGTCATGTCATGTCTGCCTGTGGCCCCTTCTGGGGCATAGGCCGCCAACCAGCTGTCTCCAGGCATCTCGGTTTTGAGCTAGGCGTTCCAGTTGTCCCCACGTCTTGCCCATCTGTTTCGCATCTGCATCCAGATCTCGGCGGCAGGTATTTCTAGGCCGCCCTCTCTTTCTTTTCCCTTGTGGATTCCAGGTGAGAGCTTGTCTTGTGATGCTGGATACAGGTTTCCGTAGGGTATGTCCTATCCATCGCCAACGCGTACCGATGGATGTGGTGGTCCTGGTGGAGATGATGGTCTTCGGTCTGACGGCTTCCAGATGACTCTGGCTTTCACCGCCCGACTTCATACACCTTCCAGCTGGAGTTCCATCCCTTCCCAGGTCCGCGATGTCTGTTAATTTGCTATTTGGCGTATCTGTAGCTAGATTTTTTTTCACAGGGTGGGGTAGCTAACCCTACGCCTAACCCTCCTTTTTTAGCCGGGCTTGGGACCGTCCTAGGCAGAGTTATCATCATTATTATTGTTCTCATAATTTTATCATTATTATCATGATTAGTTAAAGTCTGTCCCGAGCCTAAGGCTCATCAGGCCGGTGCTTATCCCGGTTTCTGTGGCGTTAAGCGATTGAGAGTCAGAGACTCCCCCCCCCTGGATAGGATGCCAGTCTATCGCAGGGTTAACCCCCAACACAAGGTTGGTACCCCTTTTACACCTGGGTGGGGTGAGAAAAAAGCCGTAAAGTGCCTTTTCCAAGGGCACAACGCCATAGCCGAAAGCTGGGATCGAACCCGCAACCTTTAGATTACGAGTCCTACGCCCTAACAATCATCATCATCACCATCATCTCGTACTATATTGATCCACACCATGCCATAGCAAGCCAGACTACGCTCTATAACTTGTGCTTGTCTAAAATTAATGCTTTACCCCATAAATAAACCCACCTACACCTTGCCAGTTCATGACTCAAAAAACAATACAAAAAGATAATACTTATCATTGGTTATCCCTTCCTTGACTGTGTTATTTTCAGTGCTAAATAACCCCCAGTGCCATGAAAGCTGGCCACTGTTCAGGAAATCTCGTCTTTGTTAGACAGACAGACAGACAGACAGATAGACAGACACACAGAGAGATAGATAGGGGAGGTGGTTGAACCTGTCTGGCACAGAAAACGGAATCTCATTTACAAACACGCCCCTACAACACACATTAAAGATATGGAAACAACGTTGGGCGACAGTTATTTAAATAAGTGACTCTCTGGTAGAGTAGGTGTGCGTGCACACATAGGCAAGCACGCATGCACGCACGCGCGCGCACACATGCACATACACAAACAAATTTCGGAAGAGGTGGGGTTGCTATTTATACTGACATGCCTCCAGCAACCTACGACAAAGAGGGGAGGGGGGGTCAACATTTGACATGCGGCTTCTTGAAGCCTATGCACTCCTGGGGTGCCAATGAGAGGATTCTCAAGACAGTATAGACAGAAACTGTAAGGCCCCACTTAGAATATGCTACTCCGGCTTGGGCAACAACAGCTGAATCCCACCAGAAAGTCCTGGATAAAGTACAGAATCAAGCTCTGCGACTCATCTCGGGTGCTATGAGATCTACCCCCATCAGAACTATGGAACACCTGACTGGCATCCAATCGCTCAATACTCGGCGTGACACCAAGACTCTACTGCAGGCACACACACACACACACACACACACACACACACACACACACACACACACACACACACACACACACACACACACACACACACACACACACACACATACACACAGAGTGACACACACACACACACAGAGTGACACACACACGCACGCACGCACACACACACACACATATTCTCTTTTTCTTTTCGTTGTACAGATCATTCATACATTCTCCCACTCTCCTTTTTCTGCAAATACCTCCCATTCACTCCAGCATAGAAAATGGGCAAAAAAAGAAGAAAATTCAGTGTATATATATATATATATATATATATATATATATATATATATATATATATATATATATATATATATATATGTTGTGTGTGTGTGTGTGTGTGTGTGTGTGTGTGTGTGTGTGTGTGTGTGTGTGTGTGTGTGTGTGTTGTGTGTGTGTGGTCTGTCAGTGATGGTTATAAGTTTTTTAAAAAAGAAAAAGGGAAAGAGGGAGGGTGCAGAGGCAGAAAAGCAGCAGTAACGAACACAATGTTATCTTCCATCCTCGCCCTCCCTCCTACTCCTCCAAAAAAATAAAATGTAGCGGTCTGACAGCAAAGGCTGGGAGCCACCTGTGTACTGCTCTCTCTCTCTCTCTCTCTCTCTCTCTCTCTCTCTCTCTCTCTCTCTCTCTCTCTCTCTCTCTCTCTCCTCTCTCTCTCCCCGCTAAGGTTATTGACGTACGTACTGATTCACACTTTTCTGGCTCCTAAAAAGAAAAAAAAAGGAAACAGAACCAAGCTTCCACACACTGAGAGACAGATGGGTAAGAGAATGGGAAACACAGAGAGAGAGAGATTTTATTCTTTTATATCGAGGATAATGGAATAAGCACCCTTGTGCTTTTTTACATCCAGTCCACGTGTGTATGCAGTTTTGTAAATGTCATCTGTTCCCACCGGCACACGATGGCCTACTCTTACGAAAAGTGGAACAGAGAGAGAGACAGAGACAGAGACAGAGAGAGAGAGACGCAAATAGAATAAAACTGTGTAACTCTATACAGATTAAAACAGGATTTAAAATCAACTCTTCTGTCCTTCCTTGTATCAACGCCCTAGCCAACCATGAGGGTTTAATTAACTCAGGACGGTCACTGCGTGATGGGGAAAAAAACAACACACCCTCAACCACACATAAAATGAGATAAAACCAAAACCAGATTCCTTAAAATAACCTTGTTCCTAATGACCGACTAAGACACCTTCACTCATAATAATTATCAAAAAGAAAAAAGCCTGATTCTCTCAAATGTTGTGGATACGTCTACACCTTATTTATTTTCTCTATCACGATTTTGCTCCTGATGAAAAGTTTTGAAGCTTCACAGATGGTGGTGTTAACAACAGCGATGCTATCAGTGCTTATTTTAAACTTCATCGTGCACAGGATGAATTCATATTACCAGCTCAGCCTATGCCAAGAAATTTCTTTTTAAAAAGCACGAAGTTGCCCTGCACTCTTTAACCTGCGCAAGTTTCTCTCGTCAATCAAGCAGTGGGCCCAGCCGAGATGACAGATGGGGTTATATCAAAAGACTTTATTTTTCTCTCCTCAGTCAATCGTTTTCTCTGTCTAGGCCTGATAAGGAGACGGGGAAAGGGGAAGGAAGGGGTGTGTTAACGTTACCCCTTCCCCCTTCACACAAATACACATAGACACAGAAAGAAACATGTATACACTCACACTCATACACTAAAACATGCATGCATGTGCGCGGTTGCGCGCGCTCGCATACACACACACACACACACACACACACACACACACACACACACACACACACACAACACACATCCCGTTAATTAGCTCCTCCATAAATAGCCTACCCCAACCACAAAGACAAGCAAGTTACAAATCCACTCTTTGCCTCACTTCTAAACTGTTTGCAAGAAAACCCTTCAGGTTGGAAATCTCTGCCTCTTTGAAGTTCTGGAACATACGTCTTACGCCCTCACATTTCAATTGCAATCTGCCCCGTAAGCGAAGTGCCAAGGCCTGCCTACATTAGAGTGTTGTTACGCTGTAAAGACAACATCATCAGAAAGTGGACGACTAGCCTTGAGAGAGGAACGACTTGCTACAGAAAGCTGAAAACCGCGAGGAGTGGAGGAAGCTGGTTACAAAATCTTCAGTGGTGCCCCAACAGTCTACTAGACTATGGCATAGATGAGGGTGAAGAATACTTTAAATACAACACCATCAGAGAGTGGACTGACCTGGAGTGGAACGATTTGCTGCAGAAAGCTGAAAACCGCGCGAAGAGTGGAGGAAGCTGGTTGCAAAATCTTCAGTGGTACACTCTTACTTGACCTTTGGTGAAGGTGAAGAATACTTTAAAATGTGATGTCTTCAAGCTATGACAAAATTTAATTCTTAGCATAACATCATCTATTCATTAAAGGAATGGGGAAAAAAATCCGCTGAAGTCGGAGTATGGATACCTGTATGGCGATGCCCTTGAAAACACACACGCCAATTTCTCAATCAGTGTGTACTTACAACCTCACAGTGATTCCCAGGTGGGATGAGTCTTCTTCTTTCTCATTGAACGCTCAGACAGCGACTATTGTTGTCTGTCATATGAGGCAAAAATGCGTTGCGCTGCCGTTAAGCGCCTGACAAGTCAGGCCCTGCGCATCCGACTTCGGCGTGGGAGAGATGAGTAAAACAGAGCGAATATTCTGACTGACCCGCAAGATGTTAAAACTGGGGAACGCTAAACAACAACAACAACAACAACAACAACAACATCCAGCTCGTTCTTCTGACCTTTTCACCTTACGAGAGTTCAAAAGGTTACAGACAGGAGATGGACAAGGGAAGGAAGGGGAGGAGGGAGGGAGAAGGCAGGTAGAGAGAAGAGAGGGAGAAATAAAAGGGGGGGGGGAGCTCCAGAGAGAGATCAGAATAGAAACAGACCTGTGGTATCAGGGAGGTAGGGCGGAGTGACGATCCTAGCCATGGTTTAATGCCAATTGAGTATGTCAGTCACTCACCTCTCTCTCTCTCTCTCTCTCTCTCTCCTCTCTCTCTCTCTCTCTCTCTCTCTCTCTCTCTCTCTCTCTCTCTCTCCTTCTCTCTCTCTCCCTCGCAGAACATCTTGCGCACACGTTAAATCCTGTTCCGCTTTTCGTAAGAGTAGGCCATCGTGTGCCGGTAGGAACAAATGACATTTACAAAACTGCACACACACGGGACTGGATGAAAAAAAGCACATGAGTGCTTATTCCATTATCCTCGATATAAAAGAATAAATCAAATCAAATCAAATCAAATCAATCTCTCTCTCAGGACAGGGTAACCTAGTGGTTAGAGTATTGCGCTTGCGATTTGCTGACCTGGATTCAAATCTCATTCAAGGTTTTTTTTTATGTTTTTTGCTTGTTTTGTTTTTTTTACCTCCTGCGGTTAACATCAGTGCTGATTCCACTCTCCCCCCCCCCCCCCCCAAATCATTCGGATGAGACTATAAACCGAAGCCCTGTGTGCGAACGCACGCAGAACATCCTGCACACACGTTAAAAACCTGTTCCACTTTTCGAAAGAGTTGGAAATTTGTGTGCCGGTGAGAACGGGTGACAAAATTGGCGAAGCCGCATGCACATGGGGACTGGATGTAAAAAACAAACAAACCACATGAGTGCTTATTCCAACATCCTAGAAATTAAAGAATAAAATAAATGAATAAACACCCCCCCCCCACCCCTGTCACACACACACACACCACCACCACACCTCCCCACCCTCACAAACACACACACGCACGCACGCACACAAACACACATACGCACGCACACAAACACACACACACACACACACACACACACACATACACACACACACACTCCTGAACCTCCAACTGCATTATTTGTGAGTAAAACCAGAATCCAAAGAGATGAAAGGAGATCTAATACGAGTGGGTAGGTGGTTACACGAGAACGGAGATGGGATTAACGGGGAGGGGGGAAGGGAGGAGAGAATTAGGGAGGGTGGGAGGCAAAGGGAGGGGTGTCTAAATTTGATGTGTTTACCGCGACCAAGACGTTTACAGGAAAAAAAAAGTCATTTATAGGCTTACTCTTCTCTCATAGATCACAGATTCTGTGTGTTGCGCGCGCGTGCGAGCGAGCGTGTGTGCGTACGTGTGTGCGTGTGTGATTAAGAGGGAGGCATGTACGCATGTATACAAGCTCTAAGACTGGTGAGAGTGAGAAACAGAGAGCGATAATTAAAGGGGGAAAAAAAAGAGACAGACAGACACAGAAAAAAGAGACAGAAACAGAAACAGGCATGACTGACAGAAACAGAAATAGAGAAAAAAAAAGACAGATGGTGAGAGGTAGGGGGGGGGGGGGGGGGGGGGGGGGGGGGGGGGGGGGGGGGGGGGGGGGGGGGGGGGGGGGGGGGGGGGGGGGGGGGGGGGGGGGGGGGGGGACAGAAACAGAGAGAGTCAGGCACGACAGACAGAAAAAGAAAAAGACTAAAACAGGTAAGAGTGGTGGGAGGAGAGAAGCGAAGAGAGACAGAGAGACAAAGAGAAAGAGACGAGAGAGACAAACAGGAAAGGAATCAAAACCAGACACACACACAATAATTACAGGTAGGTGATTAGAGGTCAAAGAAAGGGCAAAAGCACAGCACAGCACAGCCCAGCACCCCACAGACAGACAGACAGACATGTTTACAAGCAGCCCGGAACATCATCGACCTCACTGACCGTGCTCATCAACAGACCACCACACACACACACAACACACCACACACACACCCAACACACACCCCCCCCCCCGCCCCCCCCCCCCCTAACCCCCCAAGAAGTTACTGTAGCAGTAAACACGCTTGCGGCTCACTGGTACTATACTACACCTTTGCCCCTGGCTAAACAAAACCTGTATCATTTACCCAAGTAATAAGCCGAATGCCTAGGCCTACAATAAAAACGTTTGTTTAAATTCCTTTTCTTCTTCCTCGAACGTTCTGACAGCAACTCCTACTGTTGTCCGTCATATGAGCAAAAAATACGTTGCACTGCCGTTAAGCTTCTGACAAAAATTAATCAGACCCGGCGCATCCGACTTCGGTGTGGGAGAGATTAGTTGTGTTCTAAGTCTTTCTGGAAATAAGGGGAGAATGGTGACCAAGATGGCAGAAAACAGACAAGAAGGAAGTGACAAGAATAAAAGGAACAAAGCAGAAACAAAGAGAGGGATAGAAAAGAGGGATTCGTAGCAAACAGAATGTCCAGAAGGTGGAGGAGATACTGTTTATACTGACAAGCTCCTGGCATCCTCACGGGTTATATATCCCTTTGTCTATTTTCTGCAAAATTGATCCTATTCTCCTACCCCCCCCCCCCCCCCCCCCCCCCCCCCCCCTAGAAAGACTTCAAAAGATACCAACCCTCTCCCATTCTGAAGTTGGATGTGCTGGACCGACTTGTCAGGCACTTGACGGCAGCGCAACGCATTTCTGCTCATGATTATGACAGACAACAATAGTTGCTGTCTGAGTGTTCGACGAAGAAGAAGAAGATCCCTGCAGTCGGAATGCGGCTACCTTCATGGTGGCAAAAAAACGGTCACATACGCAAAATCTTACCATTGATGAGTCAAAGAGCCCTTGCGCAGGAACGGGAAGGGGGGGGGGGTATGCTTTGAAATGTTAAGGCATGGGTGTCTCCATCCATAACACACTCCTAGCATAACAACCAATATTATCCATTAAAGGAAGGGAGAGAGAGAGAATGAGAGAGAGAGAGAGAGTGAGAGAGACAGATAGACAGACAGACAGACAGACAGACAGACAGACAGACAGAGAAACAAAGCAAGGAGAGAGAGATAGAAACATTGCAACTTAAACGGAACATGTGGATATTTCCTTTCCGTCTTCCGCTCAATTTTGCTCTAAACACACTGCAAGTTTAAATTGGGCTGTTTAAATTGGGCTGTTCTTCATACATTGAATGAAGTGGTTACCTAATGTCTCCTCCTCCTCCTCTTCCGCCTCCTCCTCTTCTTCTCCTTCTCCGTCTTCTTCCTCTTCTACTCATTCTACTTCATCATCACCATCACCATCATCATCATCATCATCGTCATCGTCATCACCATCGTCGTCATCGTCATCGTCGTCGCCGCCGTCTTCTTCTTCTTCTTCTTCTTCTTCTTCTTCTTCTTCTTCTCCTCCTCCTCTCCTTCTTCTTCTTCTCCTTCTCCCTCTTCTTCTCCTCGGTATTTCTTCTTCTTCATCGTAATCGTCGTCTTCTTCTTGTCTTCTTCTTTGTCTTCTTCTTTTCATGTACTGTGTTCTTTCTTTTTTTTTTTTTTTTTCCTTCTTCCTCAATGTTGTTTTATTTCCTTGTCATTTGCTTTTCTTTTCCTTTTTTTTTCTTGCTCCCCCCCCCCCCCCCGCATTTTTTCTTTAAACTTTCCTTTTCTTCTTCGTGTATACTTTTCTTCTTCTTTTTTCCCCCTTCTTCTTCTTTCTGAACTTTCCCCTCTTTCTTTCTTTCTTCATCCCCCATCCTCCCTCTCTCTTCTCTCTCTCTCTCTCCTCTCTCTCTCTCTCTCTCTCTCTCTCTCTCTCTCATCCCCCTCCCCCTCTCTCTCCACCATCCCCCTCTCTCTCCCCCCCCTCTTTCTCTCTCTCCCTTCCCTCTATCTGTTTCTCATCTTCTCCTCATCTTTTATTAATCCTATCTCTCGCTCTCTCTCTCCTAAACAAATAACACCAAATATACATAAAATACCCCACGTTTCTAACGGTTCCGTTCACCTCAGTATTAACTCTACCAGACGCGAACCCCAAACCCCACAGATTTTCTCTCTGAGGCCGCAGGTATACCGGTGCAACACACTCCAGTAACCCCCCACCCGTGAAGTTCATTCAAGGGGCAAATTCTAGCCATGTCAAAATAAACGGATGAATGAGAAGTGTCTCACATGGACAGAGTGAAGCCAGCCCACTTTTCAATATTGCCAATGTCGTTATCGAATGAGTTAGCAGATTAAAAGCTAAGATGAGGAAAAACACAAACGCACAGATTTGTACAGACACACACATGCTATATAACACACAAACACAAACACACACACACACACACACACACACACACACACACACACACACACACACACACACACACTGTTGTGTGCTGGTTGGAATGAATAAAAACACTATCTAAACCATATGCGCATGGCGACTGAATGTAAAAAGAAAAAGCGTGTACTCTCTCTCTCTCTCTCTCTCTCTCTCTCTCTCTCCTCTCTCTCTCTCTCTCTCTCTCTCTCTCTCTTTCTCCAGGGGTGGTGGGTTTTTTTTCTGTTCTCTTGCAAGCAAGGTTCTGCATCCCTGAAAGCGTTTCCTAACATCATTATATAAAATGTGATCTGAAGGAAGCGTACAGTTCATTACCGAAGCAGCGTAATTTGCACTGAGCGGGATGTCAGTTTCTGATTGTAAAATCTCCCCCGTTGGGATGCCGGGGGCCTGTCAGTATAAATAGCATCCCCACCTTCTGGAAATTCTGTACTAAAACTTCCTTCATCACTAACCCTCTCTTTGTTTCTGCCTCGTTTCCATTCGTCCTGTCACCCCTTTCTTGTTTGTTTTTACCTTCTTTGTTCATTTTCCTGCCTTTTAAAAAAAAAATCAGAAAGACAATTCTCCGTGGATGCCGAAGTCAGATGTTGCTGGGCCTGACTTCTCAGGCGCTTAACGGCAGCGCAACGCACTTTCGCCCCAAAGACAGATAACAGTGGCTGCTGTCTGAGCGTGCGATGAAGAAGAATGAACCTTGGCGGTCGTAGGGGAGCGAGTCACCTGAGACCTCAGCTTCTCTAGGGGCCAACATGTTGAGGGCGGCGCCTATCTCCTCTCCCTCACTGCTCTACCTTCCCTGACCCTAAAGAGGGCAGGTACCCATTTACAGCTGGGTAAACTGGGGGGACTGTACTGAAGCCAAGGTGCGCAAACGGTCACCCATCCAACAGGTAACCACGCTCGACGCTGCTTAACTTGACTGGGGGGAAAGCGAGCGCTCTGACCACTGAGCTATCTCGCCCCAGGAAATTGATAATGCATCCGGGATGGGGGGACAAACCTAAGAGGGGTACTACTTTAGTCCCTGACACCCGACGATCACGAGCTACCATTAACTCTTTTATCACCAGACGTCCCTATCATAAACTAACAGCCACCGAGGGAGAAAGGGTGACCACCGCTGATAGCACCGTGTGAGGCTAATGGCCAAAAATAAAAAGAGAGAAGAAATTAAGTAAATGAATGAACCAGTAGCCTGGATAAATAACATATAATGAAGGAAAACTGGTAGTACCCGTGTTTATATGTGTGTTCGAGGGACGCCACAGCTGAGTGGTTAGGAGGACCGTTCGACTTCAATCTCATGGGTCTATGAAATCGTGGGTTTGAATCTCGGTGGCGCGAGGTGAATTAATTTGTGGAGATTTTTTTTCTTTTTTTACGATCTCCCAGGTCAACTTCAAGCGCAGACTTGCCAGTCCCTTGGTTTCTCTCGTGTATCTACAAACACATGCAGAAGATCAAAAATGCACGTTGAAGATTGTGGTCATTCGTGTCAGATTTGGGTGGGTTACGAAAAAACGAACATACCCAGCATAAGTCCTTCGGATGAGACTGTAAACCGAGGCCCCGTGTGCGAACGCACGCAGAACGTCACACGTATTCACCTGTTCCGCTTTTCGTAAGAGTAGGCCATTGTGTGCCGGTGGGAACAGACGACAAGATTTACAAAACTGCATACACACGAGGACTGGATGCAAAAAATCACACGAGTGCTTCTTCCATTATCCTCGATATAATAGAAATAAATAAGTAACAAAAATACATCCCTGAAGTCGGAATGCGACTACCTTTATGGTGGGCAAGACGGTCACATGCGCAAAGATTTTACCATTGGTGAACCTAGGAGGTCCGTCCAGCCGAGGAATGAAAAAAGAAAAGAACAACTCCCCACCCCCCACCCCCCCAAAAAAAAAAATAAATAAAAAGAACCTAAACATGCACTGTCAAATTCAGCAATGTCATCAACTGAAGGTCGATACTTTCTTGTCAACAGTTCCTGATCATTATGGAATCTCTTTTTCACCAGAACTTAATCCTCCTTCCACCCCCACCCCCCAAACCGTTTCTTCGGAAGAAAAACCCACGAGCTCACTCCTTACGTACACACACACACACACACACACACACACACACACACACACACACACACACACACACACACACACACACACACACACACGCAACCACCCTCACCCTCCTCCCACAACACACACACATACATACACACACACACACATCCCCCCCCCCCCCCCACACACACACTTTCGAAGACATAAATACTCTACCTATCCTATAATTCTCTAGCCAGCAGGTGCATGATAGGGGAAGATCAGCCAGACGAAGGGAGCGAAGGATAGTAGTAGTAGAAGACTGAAAGTAGGGGTAGTAGTAGTAATAAAGTGGGGTGAAGGGGTGAGAAGGGGGGGGGGGACAGAGAGGTTCCAGCGTACTTTTCTGAAGGCTCTGAAGACTAGATTGGTTGGGTAAACAACGGAGGTGTGTGTGTGTGTGTGTGTGTGTGTGTGTGTGTGTGTGTGTGTGTGTGTGTGTGTTTGTGTGTGTGTGTGTGTGTGTGTGTACAAGTCTGTGTGTGCGGAGAGAGAGAGAGAGAGAGAGAGAGGGAGAGAGAGAGAGGAGAGAGAGAGAGAGAGGAGAGAGAGAGAGAGAGAGAGAGAGAGAGAGAGAGAGAGAGAGAGAGAGAGAGAGAGAGAGAGAGATCAAATGAAATGAAATCAAATCGAATTCTTTTATTTCGAGGATAATGAATAAGCACCCCCCCCCCCCCCCATGTGCTTGTTTACATCCAGTCCCCGAGAGAGACACAGAGAGAGAGAGGGGGGAGGGGGAGGTAAAATGGTGATAATAGCACTTATTCTTGCCCTTATTTCAACCATTGTTTTATTTTCAGCAGGAGAATATTCAACACCCACAAAGTTATTCCTTCTAATGCCAATCAATGATTTCAACTTCTACAGAAAGCGTTGTTGCTTTGGTGTTACTGCTGTTGTTATGCGTTCCACAGCACCCTGGGGTTACCTAGAATAAGCCCTCTGTCTCAGTCATCCCACCTGGGAATCACTGTGAGATCGAAATCACACACTGGATGAGATATTTCAAGTGCCTCACCACATAGGCAGCCATACTCCGACTTCAGATGATATATGTAATATATTTTTACCGATAAAAGGAGACTTGCATGTTGTTATGTTAAGAGCTTGCCGTGGCTGAAAAGTACAATCTCAACACAACATTGCAAAACATAACAACACTTTTGCATAGGCCATGGCACTTAACTAACATCAGTAACTGACACAGCTGTTGGCCC